>CAIGQQ010037820.1:4502005-4576823 GCA_903798035.1 Danio albolineatus | reverse complement strand
ATATACTACAGATAATGTCTTCAAAAGCTTGATAACAATACTATCATTTGGATAATTTACCTGCTGAAAATAAGTCACTACAAATTATTCCATGTTTTCAGACCCTATATATGGAACGTATGTCGCATGTAGCAGCCATCACTGCAGCCTTCAGTGTCTTGAGAAACATCGAAACACTTTATTCAGGATTCTGAAATGTGTTTTTAAACATTTATATGTCTTTACTCACACATTTGATTAAAGTAATCCATGGTCTCTGATTATCAAAACAAATATAAATCTTACTCTAGCTCACTTCTGAATGGCATTGTCCATCTGACAAAGGCTACATACGAAATCACATACTTCACCATGCAGTTAAAAACAAACAGCGACAGTATGTGACATGAGTAGGTGAAAAAAGTACCCAGATAATGTACTCCATTTGTCGAGAAGCAATTTATGCATACAATGGACACTTCACTATGCCATAAGTCCTTGGGAGACACAACTGACAGTGGTAGGTTTAGAGACAATAAATGATGAATAAAGGTACTTCTACATAAACTATGTGATTTCAGATGCAGTCCCAAGTATTCGGATAAGCATTATGTTTGGATCTGTGAACATGTAATTCATCTCTTCTTCAGTGTGTAAGTATGGCCCAATGAGTTTAACAGTTTATCTTGTTTCCAGCCAGTTTTTGCTCTGCACAACAATATGAATATTTAATATGTTACTATATAGAGGTGGTGCCACTACGCTTGTTTCAACTGTATGTGTTTTAAAAGGACACTCCACTTTTTTGTGCTTTTTTTTGGCTCATTGTAAGTTTTACCTTTTTTTATTTTATTCACTTTTAGCATAGCATAGATCATTGAATCCGATTAGACCATTAGCATTTAGCTTGAATGACAAAACTGCTGTGACATAAAATGAAAGTTGCTATATTCTAGATCAAAATGGATAGGAACTATTCTCTCATTTCTGCGTAATAATATTCAAGTGACCATGGCTACAGCAAGCACAATGATAGGAGTCAAGCTTTAAGTAGGAAAATTATAAAAACAAATTTGAGTGAGATGCTAATGGTCTAATCCATTTCAATTATTTATGCTAAGCTAAACCAAAAGTTCTCCCTCACCTGTTTAACTAAAATATTTTGGTCATGTATAACTTATTTGCCAATACTGCCACATATTTACTTCAAAAACAAGATGAAAATATTGATATTTGTAGCAACATTCAGCTCACAACTAAACATAAACAGCAACAAGTCTAGCAGTTGTTGATGTTAAACAAACTAACAAAGGTTAGTGACACAGTTTACTCCACAGACCTGTTGTAGTCAGAGACGCAGTAGACATTGTTGAGGTAGTCCACTGTGAACGGCACACCATCCAAAGCCTTCGAGCAGACCGTACAGCGGAAACATCCTGGGTGATAAGAGTTTCCTAGAGCCTGCAGAATCTGACAAACACACATAAACACAGAACTGTGAAGACGAGACCTTTACAGCCATCAAACACCGACACTGTGCTCACACTGACCTGCTCCAGGATGAGGTGGCCACAAACACTGCACTTCTCTGCTGCCTCCTGGAAGCCTGAGAACTGGGATGAAAACATTTGGAGTATTAATGAATATTCATTAAACTAGAATGAATATTTAGAAAACTATATATTATTTAGAACTACAGATAAAATAGTGCTGTGGTTGCCAAAGTGGGGGTCACTAAAAGGTCGCTTGGTGATTTCCAAAATCAAATTCATTTTATTAAACTATTAGAATTATCATATTTTATCCATAACCTACAGAAGAAAAACAATAGTTAATAGTAACATTACAAAAACACCATGCAGGGCACCACGGTGGCCTAGTGAGTAGCACGTTCGCCTCACAGCAAGAAGGTCGCTGGTTCGAGCCTCGGCTGGGCCAGTTGGCATTTCTGTGTGGAGTTTGCATGTTCTTCCTGTGGTTGCGTGGGTTTCCTCCGGGTGCTCCGGTTTCCCCCACAGTCCAAAGACATGCGGTACAGGTGAATTGGGTGAGCTAAATTGTCGATAGTGTATGAGTGTGAATGAGATGTGTGGATGTTTCCCACAGATGGGTTGCGGCTGGAAGGGCATCCGCTGCGTTAAAACAAATGCTGGATAACATAATGCTGAATGAGACAACACGCAAATAAAAAGCCATCAGCCCTTCGATTTTTTTTGCGACCCTTGGGGTTATTACGTTATATTAAAGACACATCACATTGATTTTATAGCACCAGGTTAAACTTTCTGACACCTTTAAGGCACTCACGTACATTAAAAATAAATACAGGCCACAACTGAACATGGAGGATGATCCCCTGGTGGTGTTCTTCAAAATTAAACGATGAATAGACTTGGGCCTGTTGGTATGTGTGTAAATATTTAATATATATGTAACAATTAAAATATATAATACGTGAAAACTTTCTAATGATATTATAACTTAAATATAAAATAAAAAAATTTCATTGTTAAAAAAATCAGTTTGATTAATCTCTTATTTTAAAAATGTTCTAGTACATATAAAATCTTTATATTTAAGTATAAATTCTATAAAATCACACAAACATATTTTTTCATCTTAGCTTAACTTTTTATTTGTTTTTTTTAATGTTTTATTAAATTTAATAAATATTATACGTTTATAACTGTTTATCATTTAGTACGTAAAACCTTATTATTAATTGTATTATTATTATTATTATTATTATTATTATGGGTGGAACACAGTTTTTAACATTCTAAATAATTCTTTTCAACACAATCAATAATCATATATCATAAATACAATATCGTCAAACTTTTAACACTGTCTAAAATGAACACAAAGTCAGAATGCAACCCTTTTCAGCCAGAAGTCATCCTTACCATGTAATCCTCCTTACAGTAAACGGAGCCATTGACATTGTAAAAGTCCTTGTTCCGGAGAGTTCGTCCTGCAAGCAAAAACAAAACGGCAGAGAGATGTTAAAAAACCCCAAGAGACATAATGACCCAAATGAAGAGGTAGTGAAATACTTGGTTATGTGGCTTAAGTGTTACATTACTAAAAACACTCACCACAAGACACGCATGTGAAGCAGCGGGTGTGATACAGACTGTCCAGAGCCTGGCAAGCATTATCTGCTCCATACACGCCTTTACCACACTTCACACATGTACCTGAAAGCAAGAACACAGCAACAAACGTAGTCTGAGTACACTATAAACAGAAGCATCACAACACACACACACACACACAATTCGGGTGGCTACCTAAGACAATGAGGTCATCGTTCAATCGCAGCAATTACACAAAACACGGTGGCAGAGCTGTCTGGACTTAAAAATACGTGTCTGCACCGCATGACTCGCGCATTCTTCCCTCATAACACCATCAGTGGGTTTGTTTCTTGTAGCAACACTACACACACACACTGATAAATCTAACCCGAGTTTGACAACCCCTTCATTACTCAAGAAAAAAGGCTAATAGACTGTTAGAAACAGGTATTAGATATTGTGTCGGAGTGAGGTAATGTCTTAAACTTTACACAGGTGCTTTTCAGGGAGGTTTCCTTGTCGCAACAAAGCGCTCCACACACAGAAGGCACAAACACACACCCAACCCTCACAATTGAGTGTGTGAGAGAGCCTTCCCTCAGGACTCAAATACCTGAGCTAAACAAGCACACGCCAGCACACGCTAGTGCACGCTAACACACATGAACACACCCTCGCTCAAACGGCCTGGCCGAAAGTCGAGAGCATTTACACACACAGAGGAGAGGAGAGAGAACCCTTCTCCTAACCAAGCCTCTGTCCTACTGTATTACTCACAGCTCTTTGGTATGACCAGCATATCACAGAGCCTGTAATTTGGGGTCATGCATAATCACTATGCTCGCTCCAGGCAGATATTTTTGACATTGGAGTTTGTTCAGAATTCTATGTAGCCTTGGGTGGAGGGGTTATATATTTATATATATATATATACACTCACATGCACTCGGTGACTGTGAGTTAGTTATTATGGTTAGTTACTGAAAAAAGAAGCCTGAACCTGCTGCTCTTTAGGTCTTGAGAGGACGTTTGCGTGTTTTAGCAGGTCTCAAGCATCTGACCACATCACATACATTCACGCTCGATCGCCACATTAGTCATGAACAAACAAGCCAGATAGGATGAGTTTGTGCTCTCACCGAAGTACTCCTGTTTGTCCACTCCAGCCGCTGGTTCCTCCAGGGGTTTACCTGGAGCTGTGGCGGGGGCTGGGGTTGATGTGGAGCTGGGTAGGATGGTGGCAGACACAGGCTGTTCTTTTAAAGTCAGACCCCCAAGTAATGCCTCTCCTTCCAGGGCAGCATCTCTCAATAGCAGGCGGGTGAGCTCCTGCTGGTAGCGGGTTCCTAGTAAGTCAGAGTGTCGTGCCCTTTCGCCCACACCATCACCTCTTGACCCCCGCTGGTCAATGGGACCCCAGTCTGGTTCTGCTGGGTGGAAGGTTACAGTATGTGTGCTCAGCGCAGGCGGATATGAGTGACGGCTGTCGCCCGACACACCTTCGAGACAGTCCCTCCAAACCTCAATAGGGGGCGCTCCTGTTTTCCCTGGTGCAGGGTATGCTTGACCCAAAGTTGTGCCACTGAGTTGGGTCGACGAGAGCTGAAGCTGTTGAGTGGGCCCAGGTGTATGCCGGTTGTCGTAGCCCAAACTGATCCCACTTGTTCGATTACTGCTGCACCGACTTCCCATGGGGCTCCCGCCACCGCCACCTCCTCCGCTAGCGGTGCTGCTGGCAAAACTGGAGCGAGGACTCGCCAACACAGACTCCTGTAAGCTGAATGAAGAGCAGGGGCTCAGCGCTGGTGCAGATGGGAAGAAGAACCCGCCAACACTACTGTCGTGGGTCCTCTGCGGTGGATGGGACAGGGAAGCAGGGCGTCCACTATCCCAGGGTTCACCACCTGAGCTCAGACGCTTGTAGAAGAGAGCTTCCTGCAGGGACAAGCGTTTGTGCCGTTCAAGCTCATGGAGGAAGCTGGGCTCCACTGCAGACAAGCGGGCCCCTGAGCTGTGCGTCGGGTATGGAGGGGGTACGGACGACAGAGGAGGAGGTTGGGCGAGAAGCTGCTGGCGCCGAACGAGCTGCTGGAGCTCCAGCGAATAACGACGCTGCTTCAGGGCTGCACGAGAGTTCGGGCTGTATGGCCCCTGTGGGTCACCTTCAACTCCTCGTCTCATCTGGTCACAGGTACCACGGCCCTCCACCGTATCAGGTAAGTAGCATGATGCTCGCTGCTGGGGCGACCGGCGCCGCAGAGGGGCAAGAGTAGATGGGTGATGTTCAATCCCAGGCCCACAATCCTCAGCTACCGGGACTGCTGTGTTATTCGGAGGTGCGATTCTCTGAGAACTGCCCACCTTCCCAGGTCTTCCAGCTGACTGTCCACAGGCCTCAACGGAAGCGGAGAGGGGGTACTGAGACGTGCTCACAGGTGCGTTGATCTGCGGCACAATTCCATTATTGGCATTATTGGTGTTGCTGTTGTTATTTGCGTTGACCAGGTCATTTTTCTTTTTGCTGAATTTGACACTTCCAGAGTCACTCAGTTTGAGCTTTTGCTTCAGTTTGATGCCAAGTCGATCCATTGTTTTGTTTGCTTTTAATAATATAAGCTCAACTACGATATATATAAAAAAATAAGGTATAAATTGAATTCCTCTTATAGATGCCACCTGAAAATGACTACAGATTAAATAGTGAACTACATAAATACAGTGAAATACAGTGTGGACATAAGCGTCATTCAAGTGTTTTAACAGCAGATGAAATAACAGAGCAAAAGATGTGTGACAACCAAAAACAAAGAATACAAATCCACGCAAACACACACACACAAACACTAACTGTTAAAAACTAATACTCTCTGAAGATCTACAAAAATAAATATGTAACTTTGAAGATAAATAAAAACACTATGGCATCTTCTGCAGGCTACATGTCGCGCTAGTTAGACTTGAAAACAAGCGGATTGACTCCAAGCTGTTTGCTTGTGATGAACTTGCTGGACAGGCGAGTGAACGGGAGCATGTTCATCCATTTGTTTGCGATCCTGTTAGCAGCTACTTGTGGCCTTGTCTTCGGCAGTGAGTGAACCAACGTGTGGAAACTACAGTCAGGCTTCAAAGAGTCTTCAACACTCGTCCCAGACTCGCGCAGAGCTGCTCCATTCAAACGACGAGTCCCCCAGTCTCATCCACAGCTCTGATCCACTGCCACTGTTGTCGGAAACACGGGCAACTTTTATAATTACCGCTGGGTACTTTTTCTCTGTAGAGGTATCTAAAAAGCGCCGTGGTTTGTTTGAAAGGAGCAGGACTTAAACAGTGGATAAACTCGAGCGCGTCTTCCTTTGATTGGGTTGGAGTTAGACACACAGGTTATGGGATCCTCCACGGCCCCTTCCTGTCCCAACTAGCGGCTTTCAAAGAGCCGAGTTGAAAACGTTTCTCATTTATTGCGGATAAACGAGTCGCCCGTGTCCGCGAGCTCACGAGCGATTATTCCTCAGCAAAAAGTTACCAGGCAGATCAAAGCCTCCCGTTGTTCCGCAGGATCTCCACTTTGCCCAGTGCAGTTCGGAAGAAAATGACCATTATTCCCCAAAAGTGGAAGTCTTCAAAAGCGCGTAACAATAAAGCAGAAGCTGCAGCGAGTCGAAGGGAGGAAGTTCGCGTTTCGCTCAGCCACGCATATTCGCGTGGATAAACACGCACTGCGCACTCTACGCCGGAAAACTGCGCTAAAATGTTCAACGTACAGTTTCTTTCTTTCCAATTTTTTTTCCTTCCTCCCCCTTTCTTCTTCCTCTGTGGCTTTTTTCCCCGACCGGAACACCTTTCCCTCGGGCAGCGCGCATGAATAGCATCCCACTATTTCGTCACACAGCCCAACTTCTGAAACAGACTGTGCCATTGGTTCAGCCTGCTGTGTGGACTCACACAAACAACCTTGACACAATCGCGCACATTTATCAGATTGGATAAAACATTTCGTGTTTGTCTAAAGGGCTTCATTAATAAATACACCACCGGCGGGAACACGTTTGGAAACAGCGATCATTATTTTTACTGTTATTGAATGAAGGTTGTTCTGCTCACTAGGGCTGTATTTATTCAATAAATCAAACAATACAAACAGCAGTATTATGTTTTACTGAATGAAAACTAAACTAAAATGAAAAATAACTAGGGCTGTCCAAAAATTAATCGTGATTAATCACATCCAAAATAAAAGTTTAACATAATATTTGTGTGTGTACTGTCTATATTTATATTATGAATATATAAACACACAAATGCATATACTTGATTAAATGTTGGTATATATTTAGATATCTAAAAAATATATGTGTATGATGCAAATTTTACATTTGAATATGATGTAACTACTTTGATGTAACTTTTTTTATATAGTTTTTGCTTCTATGAATGTGTTTATCACATATACATAATAAATATATATAACACACACACATATTATGTCAAAACTAACTTTTATTTTGGATGTGATTAATCACGATTAATTTTTGGACAGCCCTAAAAATAACTGATTTGTATGTGATATATTTAATGTAATTAATTCCCAAAGTGATTTTTAGTAGGTATATCAATGCTTGTGTTTGTTGTTTCAACTTTCACTTGATCTTTAGTAAGCATGCTAATAATGCTGATTATTATATTAGATAAGCATATCAGAATTATTTCTGTAGGAGGAGCACGTGTGACACTGAAGATGCTGACAACTCCGTGTTGAATCACAGGAGTAAACGAAAAATATGTACACAAAAATAATATAATATTAAGCTACTGTTATTTATTGTATTTATTTATTAGCCTATTGTTGATGTTGTCAAATAATAAAGCCTTTGTTAACAGAAACAATAACCAATCTCAATGTTTCCAAACTTCTAACTGGTACTATTTATGGTAATTAATCTGTGAATAAAACAATAACCTCAACAGAAACTAAAATGCAGTCATATATCAGCTGTTTTTCTTTTGTTTATATCACCATAATAAGTTTCATTGAACGTATTTGTGGCGACACGTGGCAAACAACTCGAATGGAAGACGTTTATTAGACTTGGAACGACGTTTAAATAAACAGGAGCCTGAGAGCATGTAAATGATTCGCAGACCTCACATATTTTCTCTGTCATTTTTCCAACCCTAAGGCCTAATTGGTCGTGCCGTGCCTTTCGTCTGTGGAATGCGCGGAGGGATCTCTCCAAGTTCCCTGGGACGGCGTGAGTCGGCCGCGTGTGTGCTTTTCGCGAGCGCAACAATGTAACTGTTTTTTCTTTTCTTCCCTCGCGGAAAATGCCTCTCGCTGCTCCATAGTTACCGAGCGGCATAAATTCCGGTGACAACTGACCTGCTGTCGTATGGTTACTGTATTCAACCCCACAGAGACCCTAAAAGAGCCAGTGCTGTTCTTTTGTTTAAAACCTCGTTTTTTTCCCTACCCCGGAGCTCCCTCCTCCCCTTCTTGTCTTGTCTGCAGCTTCTCCTGCGGTTTGTGGGAGCGCGCACGGGCTCGCGCGCCCTGGCGAGTGGGGACTTGTCCGGGAGCACACGCGGGAATGTTTCAGCGCTTACTCAGCACTGCTCGAGCCCGAACACTGGAGGAATGAAGGGGATCGGCGGTGCTGAAAGACTATTTATTATTGAAGCGGAAGGTGTAAAGGCCCTTCGTCAGAGGCGCCTCTGTGTCGTGTTTTTACAAGATGTTGTTTCTCCTCAAGAGTTCCCAATGAATGAGACAAACACATCAGTCCGTTTTTATTTAAA
Source organism: Danio albolineatus (assembly GCA_903798035.1). Classification (NCBI taxonomy): domain Eukaryota; kingdom Metazoa; phylum Chordata; class Actinopteri; order Cypriniformes; family Danionidae; genus Danio; species Danio albolineatus. The sequence continues at coordinate 4,567,971 of CAIGQQ010037820.1, read as the reverse complement.
TAAATGGAATGCGCATTCTATTCCGAAGTTCTATTCCCAAATTCTGTTCTAAACACGGCCAGGGAAGTGTTTGTTTACATACGAACTCTTGTATGTTGTCACGCGTTTGTTTATTTTTAGTTGATCTGTTGTTTTGAGATTGAGTTGTGATTAGAAGAGCTGAAAATAAACAAAGTGTAGTTTATTCAACAAGTGGGAATCAGACACGTTTGTATGTGAGCACAGCATCATCTGCTGGTTGAAACGAGTCACGCTGCTTTAGGACAGTGGAGAGTGTGTTTTCTTTGTGCCTCTTGCTTGCCGTAGTTACTATAATCCAAAATGGCAGCAGCCTTGAGGACGGTCTGTTCTGCAGGTAAGACATTGCGTTAGTCAAGATTTAGCTGGGTTTATTTTATTTGATGATGACATGATTTGTGGTATTATGGATTTTATTTGTTTGAATTTGGGATTAAATCTAAACGCTAATTATTTCAGTCAGCGTGCTTATCGATGTCGTCTCTGACACAATGTCACAACTGATGAGTGATGTTTTATTTTACACATTTACAGTGTCGAGGCAGTCTGTGCGCACATTCTCATCGACGTGTGTGACACATGCAGGGATGAAGTGGAGATTGGAGTGAGTTTCCTCTACAGTCTGACATGCTTGATGCTGTAGATGATGCCAATGAGAAATGGTTTAAATTTTAAAATGCTTCTATTTATTTGTAAATAAATAAGTCAAATATTAATTTGTGATAATAAAAAAAACTGTTTGTGTAAAAAGGATCAAATCTAATTGTTTGCATAGCCTACATTACATCTGTTAATCAGTAGTTAACAACATATTCAGGTCTGTGTTGACCAAGAAGAGATCTATAGTAAAGCTTTTAGTAATGGAAGAAAAACTAAGAAAAAACTCATATTTGTGTAAAATTATATGTGAAGTTATTACTATCAGATTTGATGTTGATAAACAACAGCATGAAATATTGATATATTTTTATAAATATATATTTTTTTTCATCTGAAAAATTTTTGAAAACTTTTCAGAGGCATCTTCATATTGTGTTTGTGTTTTATTAAAAAATAAAGTAAGTAATATCATAACACATTCGGGTCTGTTTTGACCAAGAAGAGATCCATAACAAAATTATTAGTAAAGGAATGAAAATAAAGCGGGGGAAAAACTTTGTAAAATTACATAAGAAGTTATGTTACTGTTGGATTAATATTGATAAATGACAGCATGAAATATTGACATTTATTCTGGAGATATTTGCAAGACAAAATAAAATTTAAATTAGAAATGTTTTCAGAGAGATGTTTATTATACATTGGTGTTTTATTAAAAATAAATATGTAGGTATCATACATTTGTGCTGCTGTGAGCAGTCATGAGTAACTAATTCAAAAGATTTGAGTGGAATTTTATTTTCAATAGTTAAGCAGCTTATTATTATTATTATTATTACTATTATTAGTATTATTAGTATTATTATTATTATGTTCTTATAAATTATGTACAATTATGTAATTTAAAATGTAATTTTCATTAAAAAAATTATGTATACTGATAAATTGTATCATAATTGTTTATATGTAATTTTGAAATTTCAAAGAATTTCTAATTTTTACATAAATTAAAGTAAAATTCTGACACATTCATATTAATTTCAAAATAAGTTAATCATATACAATATGAAAAGTTATAGCTGTAACTAACAGCTGTTAACCCCAATACAAAAGTACAGTAATATATAGATTTTAAAGGCGTTATAACAGTTGATGTCAGTGTTTTGATCTTTTTAAATGGCATACACCATCATACCATGCTTCTGTTTTGTCTGTAGAAATGGTTTACCACGTGGTGGATCAGAGTACGGACCGTTAACAGATCTACCTGACTGGTCATTTGCAGGTGAACATTGTTTTACATTTTGCTGATAGACAAACATTTAGTTAAGAACAGATGTACTATTGCACATATCAGTTGCAAGGGGTTCATCAAAACCTCCTGTCACAGTGCATGTATGAATGTAAATATGAGTGCTGACGAGGGCATTTCATTGTTACTTTTTAACCTGATTTTCAGATGGTAGGCCTGCACCTCTGCTGAAAGGACAGATCCGCAGACAGAAGCAACGAGAGGAGTTTGCTGTAAGACTTCTAAAATGTTCTATTTGTTTTCTGCTGATATTTAGCTTGAGAGAAACGTTGTTTTTATAATTGTGTCCTGTTTAGAGAAGAGCCGTGTATCTCAATGCGGAGCTGGATGAAGGGATGAAGCAGTGGCACGAGGGAAAAGAAGCAAAGAAACAGAAAGAAGAAGTTGTGAAATCCTCATTGCTGAAACCTAAAGGGAATTCATTAAAACTAAAAAAGAAATAAAATCCTTGTATATAAAATAAACTTGTCTGTGATTTCTGTTTCTGGAAAAGGATGAGAATGTACTTTTAAACTGGATGGAAGAAAGCTGTGTTTGTGGTTTTTTAGTAGGAGAGCTGGACGTTATTTTAGAAGATGCTTTAATGTTTGCAGGATACGTGCTTTGGGAACAGCTAAAAAAACGGAGGGCATGATAGCTTTATGTCCCGTCATAAACGAAAACTTTTAGACCAGATTGGATGCCTCTTAATTAGTTTCAACCACTTTTGTTATAGCCTGTAGCCTAGTTAGGTGTACATATTTAAGTTGTGCCTTTTAAAAAGGGATAATTGATAACAACCATATTCGGAAATGTGGAAAATTTCAGTGATGTTCAATCTTTTGATTAAGTGTATGCATTTAATTAAAATAAAGCATATTTTTGTGGGTTCTTTGATGATTATATAATTTAAAATGTACTAATGTTTTAAAATACTAAGCCTTCGGTTGTAAATAACACTCTTAAAAAAAAAGGTTCCTTGAGGTTCTATATAGAACCCTAGGGTTCTATACTTGGCCAGTAGAACCTTTTACCCAAAAAATGGTTCTATTTAGAACCCTTTGAGTGCAAAGAACCTTTTTGATTAAAATGGTTCTATAATGTGAGATTTATGACATAATTATATAGTAAAGATTATAAATAATAATAAGCTATAACACAGAGAGACAAAGCTTTTTGAGTCAAAACCTAATAAAATGACTGCTATGGTCAAAAACCTAATCAATGTATGATGGGATTTTTGTTTCATGCAGGTTTGTACATTACCATATAACTAATATTTATATATGCTTAATATTTAAATTTTTTGACAAATTATTTTGTGAAATTAATTAAATAACCAGTTTATTCAGACTGTACAGTGTGTTGTTATGGTTTAATAAATTATTTTAAACTAATAATCATGAAAAAGCCCTCTGGTGACGTCATTCATTTGTGGACTGGTGGTGACGAGCCTGGAGAGTGACGGTTAATTTTTGAAAAGGAGAACTCCGCTTTTGCAGCTCCATCATTCAGGTACGTTATTACTCTTTTAAAACTATAATAATGAAATATTTTGTATTACGGGGTAATGTTTCTCTTCCCTTGTCTTATATGGTGACAGACTGAATAAGGGGCAACGTTAATATGGATTAATACTGTGCTTGTAACTTTCTGATGGATTTCTGTCGTCAGCCTTCGGTTCAGGAATCTGTGTCAAGCTGACTTTGCTCTGCTTTTTGTTCGAAATAAGTCACACATTCGCTTTATTTGTTTGTCAGTATTAATTAAAACATCAATAACAATAAAACAGGTGCGTTATTTGAATGCGAGCTCCGAGAGGCAGCGTGAAGCGCGTGCACGCTCTTTTAATGGTAACTTCATATGAGCCGATTTCCGCTTTCGTGCAGTTTTTATCTCCAACCTTGAACAAACGAGTACTTCCAGCTTGCTCGTGTGTGAGTTTAGCCCAGTTTAACTCGGGCTAAACTCTGTAAAGTAGTGTACACGCCGGCTAGTCTGCATTAAAACCTCAAGGGAACATGCCGCGCTCGCGCCCGCCCGAGTCAATGCACGCGCCCGCCCGAGTCTATGCACGCGCCCGCCCGAGTCTATGCACGCGCTATAGTAATAATTGCTAAGGGTATTATTAAAACCTTTCAAAGCCAAAACATATTTTAATAATCCATAGATTAAAGATCAGGTGTTATTTATGAAGGACATACAAACATGCAGGCTAAATGTATTGTGAAATGTTGAACCTTGTTAAATATTGGCTACATATATGTATATATTGTGCTAAATAAGTTTAAATTCATATTTTAATGTATATCTTTCTTTTCTTCAAACAGCCTGGACACTGAACTGCATCGTAAATCTTGTGCTCGGTATGTATTATTGCTTTTAATTCTAAACAAACTGTATTAAGTATTATGAAATGAATATTATAAAAGACTTTAACATTGTATTGTAACCTGGGCTGCAGGACACAAGTAGCTTTGAAGAGGAAGGATCCCAGCTTAACGAAGGACATGCGTTACATCCATAATTGTGACACAATTATCATCAACAAGGACACCTGGTAAATATTGTATTTTATAACATGCATATGTCAGACTTGGTTGTTGTGTACTGAAATATATTTATCACAAAAATGTTCTATTAATTATTGCTGCTGTTTGTACAGTGAGAATATTAAGGTCATTGCTTATTAAAAAGTCCTGCAAAGAAAATATGTTTTAAAAGAAAGTGTAAATTTGCCTACAGGATTTGTTGCAATGTCTGCAAAACAAATTTAAAAATGAAAGGATTTCAGTGGTGAGCTCATCTATCATCTTGCAAAATGAAACAAATTAATGGGATGAAAAGGAAGTGAACTGTATTCTGAGGAACTTAACACAAGGCAAGTTCAGTTCAATACATTTGATGCCAAAGGTAGATTAATTCTGTGGTTTAAATTCATATTTACACACTCTAAAATGCTGTCTTTCTACCTCAGATTGTGATGGACCTGGAATGCGACACCAGATATTCATAAGTCAAGAACCAAATGAACACCCTTTTCCAGAGCACAGATTATGGAGGGGTTTGCAGAACTAATGGAGCAGTTTTTTCTTCTTGGAGTGCCACAGCTTGTGAGTAAACACTGTTACATTGTGTGCCAAATAGTTTTGCGTCCATGATGACTTTAAGAAACTTGTATTGCTGAAAATATGTCATTTGGAAACTTACACATGAAGTAACCAAAATGTTTTTTGCATTTAGGATGCTGCATAGAAAACTTGGTGAAGAACACAGAAACATCTTTAAAAGAAATGGCCCAAAAAGGGACAGAAAGAAGGAAGTGCTCCATGACAGTTTCATTGGACCAGCAGTGGAAACCGCAGAAGGTAACTACTCCCTATATTACATACTATTTGCCCCAAACACACACACACACACACACTTTAATTGTATTAATTACAACTGTAATTCTATTTGATGACTTATGTTAATTGGTTAAAAGTACTCAACATTAAAATATTGTTTTACAGAAATCCAAAGGTCCTACACCAACCAGGATTCAGCAGCTCTCCTGATTCCACCAAGGCTTGAAGTGTCAGCATTACAATGGACAACACTCACTCGCTATCCTTCGACTTCCTCATTTATCAGAGGCACCACAGTGGAGTGAATCACCAACTAATCTGCCCTTTCCAGCCACAACCCAGCACTTGGAAACACCCATATACTCTCTCATAGATCTACACACATTCACTCACTATGGCCAATTAACCTATACCGTACACATGCTTTTGGACTGTGGGGTCAACCGGAGCACCCAGAGGAAACCCACAAGAACACTGGGAGAACTTGCAAACTCCACACAGAAATGACAACTGGCCCAGTCGGGACTCGAACCAGTGCCCTGCTTGCTGTGAGGTGACAGTTCTAACCAGTGAGCCACTGTGCCACCCATGGACAAAACTATTTACCTTATAAGAGAGGCTGACTGACATGGACATGCTACAGGTTGTGAAATGGCTGTTTGCAGTGTTTTGTCTAATCATTTTGCAATGTTTTAGTAATGTTTTTTTATTAAATTATGTATAAAAATGGATGTTGTGATGACCAATACATGCAGGTACCATCCACTTTTTGAAATTGTAGTGTTATTTAATAGATGTTTTGATTGTTTGTGTATTGTTTCTATCTGCATTGTGATATATTTCTCTTCATTTTAGAGATGTGTGAAAGTTAAGCTCTGTATTTGTTCAAACAGTAAAAAAGCTTAGAAAAGTGAAATCATTTCAATTACATTGTAAAATGCCATTAAACTGTTAAGGTAGATCTGCTGTCCAATGCAAAGTATGCAGAGGTGCAATTTTAAATATTTTAAAAAATATTTTGTATAATGAATTGAATAAATTTAAACAATTTGAATTGTCTGGATTGGTTTTATTTTTTATTCATTAATAAGTAACAATAATTCAATAATAAAAAAGAACCCTTAAATGGTTCTAAATAGAACCATCTAACTTGAATTCAAAGAACCATTTGGGGTTCTATTTAATGAACCCTTAAAATGGTTCTATATAGAACCTTTTTGGGGTTCCATATATGAAGCGCTCGATAGAACCATTTTTGGTTCTATATAGAACCGTTTGTTTTAAGAGTGAATGATCAATGTTAAATATGATTTAGTGGTCAATTACAATTTATTTGTATTTTTTAACAAAAGAAATTTACTGCCTCTAAACCTTTAAAATATATAGTGTATTTTATGGGGGGGGGGGTGCTTTTGTCATCAACTTAAAAAGCACAATATACATTTGACCGCTATAAAAGAATAAAACAAAACCTGAAAATGCGGCGTAAAATAGGCAACATCGTGACACACTCCTCTACTCCACTGGGCTGCAGTGTTTCTCCATCTTTTAGGATGATCTTCTGGCAGCCATTTTTCTTTGACCTTCTCTCTCCTGGTCGGAAAAAAGTTCCTTCAAATAATCCAGACTTAATAATCTTCTTATGCTTTCCCCTTCCCAGTTTGTATTTGTATTTTATTATTTTTTGCTATTAGTGGTCGTCTGTACCTCGGAAATCGTTTTATAAAAGCACAAGAGGTCTTTGTTAAAAACAAAGAACAACAAAACAGACGACCATCAATATGAGACTGCTGCCATACCATCTCCTGCCTGAGAAAGTAATTAAGGCTGTTGCTATGGTGACTCTATTTTATATTAGCCGCAAACTGCCATTTTAATTATTTTTAACCAGACAACTTCTTGAAAATCAATCAGTATGGCTATGAAATATATGGAAATGTTATGTTAATCATCCTCTGTACAGGAGCCTATCTATATCTAGTCCTCGGGTCTTCGGAATGGATATGTCTGGAGTTCACATGACTGTTTGTCACCGTCTGACTCGATAAGTTTCTTTCTCTTTCACACACACGCACAGGTCTTCTGCTGATTTCAGCAGCCTCTCTCCATAATTATGGCTTCAGCTGCTGAACAGCAGATTTTTTCCTCTGGTGTTTTACTGGACCCTGGATCTGATTCAACCATTTTTTGTCAGCACTATACCAGAGTTTTGTTAAAGCTGTATGCTGACAAAAACAACAGAAACCCAAGATTTCTCTGACACTGCTGAATAGCCCCAAACCACAATAATGATTATGTTATGCTTTATAGAGTTTTATTGAAACAATATCCACCTCTATTTCCTGGTCCGTCTAATTCATTAAATACTGCTCAAGGCATCGAGACACAAATCAAGATGAGTTTTTATGTACTCAGCTTTTTCAAATTGTTTGATTTTCACCAGCATATTTTTTTCCTTTGTTCGTTTCCCCGCCTTTCTCTATCTCTCCCTCTCGGTCACCCTCTCATGTTGTTTTGGTTTTCCACAGAATGAGATCCAGATGTTTTTTGAAGTGCAGAAAGAGAGAGAGCGCTGAAGAGAGCAAAAGTAGGGGAAGGAAGAAAGATGAGGTGAACGAGCACCCCTTTAACATACATACATACATACAGGAAAAGAAAAAAGAAGATGGAGAGTTGAAAGCAGATGAGAAGCATTGCCCTATTGAGCAAGCCTGTGTGATGGTGGCACATTGTGTAGGGGTTAGAGGTTTATATTTGTGTGCTGGAGGAGTCTAACAGGATATGACAAAGCTGAGGTTAGATTATGAGTCTGGCCTGGAGGTTTGAATATAACACAATAGTTGTTTCTTTACATGTGTATGTGAGAGATCTGGACATTATACATAATATGACTATTCTGCACACAAATTATATTAACCTTGATTTTTTTATTATTCTCTCTACTTTTTCATACTTTTTCTTTCACACATCCCATCTTTCACATTTCACTGCATGTTCAAACATGACTTGTCCTTGGTAAATAAGTTGATAAAACACTTTATTAGAGGACAAATATTTAACATAAAAAAAAAATCTGACAATAGTTGGCAAAATGTTTAATTATTGCTTTACTCTTGGTTCAGAGCTTGAGGAATTCTGAATTGATGGAGAAAAGATAGTTGGCCAAAGATCTCAAGCCTATCAAGCAGACTGTTATGATCAATAGTATCAAATGCCACACTGAGGTCTAATAACACTGAGAGAGAAATGCAACCAGGATCGGAGGATAGGAGGAGGTCATTCGTAACTCTTAGGAGTGTTGTTTCTGTGCTATGAAATGCTCTAAATCCATATTGGAATTTCTCACAAATATTGTTCCTCCGTAGGAAGAAATATAGTTGAGTAGATAGGACTTTTTCGAAATATTTTATTGAGAAGGCAGGTTAAAAAAGGGGCTATAATTTCCTAATTCTATTGTATCAAGCTGTTTATTTAATAAGAGTCTTAACGACTGTTAGTTTAAAGGTTTAAGGCAAATATCTTAAAAGTAGGGATGTATTTAAAATGTTAAGAGCAGGTTCAGCAACTTCTGAAAACAATTGTTTTAATAATTTGGTTGGTATAGGATTTTACATAGACAGTGATTTGGAGGAATTTACCCAACTAAGCCTAATTTTTCTTGAGTTTTTTTTTTCTTCTTCACTTTCGTCAGTTTGTTTCTCACCACTGTTGACACTGGCTTGCTTGGTTTGGGACTTGTGGTGCTGTGCATTGTTGAATTCGCTCTTTAGTGTTTGGGCTTTCAGCAGTGACATTTACATTACACTGAACTGAACTTCACATTTGAAAACTGGACGGACACGGTTTCAATTCACTAGATCATCTACAATCTACACTGTAAAAGTGCTATAGAAATAAAGATGAATTTGCTAAGTACATTAGTGTTTTAGGAGTCTTTGGGCTCTATTTTAACGATGTAGGTGCAAAGTCCAACATGGTTTACCTTATTATGGGTGTGTCTCATCTCCCGTTCCCTTTAAGAGTCAGTTGCATCACGCCATGACGCATTTGCTATATACATGGCAGACTTTGTAAGTGGAAAAAATGAATGCTTCACTAATGAGAAAACAGTTAAACAAACCATCTGCAGAGCGAAGATAAAGAATAAGCCTTCTCCATTCGGCCTCTTTACTTTCTCTTTAATTTACTTTTACTCTTTACTCCTTTACTTTCGTTGGGTAAGGAAGCGGTGTTGTACGCACTCCACTGAAGACATCCATTAGCCTGCATATTTAATTTAGTCTATTAAGCACTGCGATTTATTACAAAACTATTTCTCAATTCAGTTTTAATTTCCATCAAATGAATAAATGAAAAATAATAATGAAGTGTGGTAAAAAAAACACACTTCTTCTTATGGTCCTAATGGTGCTAATACGTCTCCAAAACCCGACAGGTGGACAAATCTAAACTTATTTCCATTAAAACAAATACATTGATGCATATAATAAATAATCCTGCTAACAATAATAACATTATACAATGCAAACTGTCATGATTAAACTAAAAAAAAAGCCACCCCCCCGACAGTAGTGGTTTTTATATTTATGTAGAAAATATTAATGTTTGTAAAATTTTAATCTTTTATTTATTTTTCATATGTAAAGATGTTTGTGTATTGCTGTACACGGTGTATTAGGCAACGTGAAAGCATTTGGATCTGCATAGGCACATAACTAACACGCTTTGTGTTGGAATTTAGACCAGCTTTTGGTTGGTCAATGGCGCGGTCTGTTTTAGTTTTTTTAAAGAGCAACGTGCCGACAATGCGCCTTAACACACCTCCTTTCTAGACCAGCACACCCATGAGTCCACAAAGTGGCGCAAGTGGATTTGCTGTTTAAACAACATGGCGCAAAATGTGAAAATTAGAGTTGCGCTGGTCTGTAAATAGCAACAAATTGTGCCACACATGGCTTGCGCTTTATTGAGCCGTATGTATGATAGGGCCCTTTATATCTCATCGAATGATTCTTGTTCTAAATTTAACGTAGAATTTTTGGTATATGAACTATATTTTAGTGTCTGTGAAAAAACAACAGCACTTCAATGCAATAGGAATCTCAAGGCCATCTGTTTCTCTGCCTCCTGCTCACCTCTCTGTCAGCAGTGTGTGGTAAGAAGAATAGTAATGTAGGTTACACAAAACACATATACACAGTCTAAACTGCTAGCAACTGTCCAGGCCACGTCCTGTTCGCCAGCTCAGCGTGTATGTGGGCGTTTGTGTACTTTATTCCTGGCCACCCCATGAGAAAAAGAGAGAAACTCACTGAACATAAGTGCCAGATCCAGACTTCCTGTCCTTCCTCAGCTCGTCTGTCCATCCAATACAGACACCAACCTCACACACGATTTAAGAGTTTCAAATGAAATTTTTACTGTATAGAAATTTACTTGCTAAATATGTTCAAATTTAGCCTATCACACATGCTCACATAATTCCAAAGCCGTAAGAAATCTGGATTACGCTTTATTTTAAGGTGTCCTTGTTACCGTGTAACTATTCATTTAACTACTGAGTAATAATAATTACATACACTTACTATATGGGTTGGCTTAGAGCGCAGCTTAGGTTTATGGTTAGTTGCATGAAATTGTGTTTACACAATTAAGTACATGGAACATTAAAATAACACCTTAAAATAAGTTTTACTGGAAACAAATCAGATTTGTGTCTCTTCGTTGGAAGCTTGGATTACATTCGCCTCCAATTAACCATGATTTTATGAATGTGAAAGTGTGTGTAGTAGCAATATTTCCTGTTTAATTATTTGGCAGAATGATTATGATTATATTAGTTATATAATGACAATGAATGAATAAATGTTATAAGATCATTACCATTTTTATAACCAAACATTATAAAACAAATACTGTTTTGTTAGGTCAGTCTTTAATTCCAGCACATTTCAGCTTCTACAAGAGCCAAGTTTGTTCTTTTACTTGTAATTTTGTTGACCATTGTTTACATAATTATAAAAAATGACATAAATTAAATCTGAAAATAATCTAGTTGCTTTATTTGAAGAACTGATTTAAAATATATGTATATGGATGGCGCCACGGTGGCGTAGTGAGTAGCACGTTTGCCTCACAGCAAGAAGGTCGCTGGTTCGAGCCTCGGCTGGGTCAGTTGGCATTTCTGTGTGGAGTTTGCAATTATCTCCCCGTGGTCGCGGTGGTTTCCTACGGTTTCCCCCACAAGTCCAAAGACGTGGTATAGGTAAATCGGGTAGGCTAAATTGTCCGTAGTGTGTGAGTGCGAATGAGTGTATATGGATGTTTCCCAGAGATGGGTTGCAGCTGGAAGGGCATCTGCTGCAAAAAAACAAATGCTGGATAAGTTGGCGGTTCATTCCGCTGTGGCGACCCCGGCTTAATAAAGGGACTAAGCCGAAAAAGAAAATGAATGAATGTGAATGGATTTATGGAAACACTTTCCATTACTTAATGTTAGGTAATATATTCACTAACATTAACTAAGTATGAATAATCTTGTAAAGCAATCATTAATCATAATTCAGCATGAACTAAAGCATTATTATAATCTAAACCCATACTCATTAACATAACTGAGTTAACATGAACTAACTTTATTTAGCTTAAATAAGATTAATGTTAGCAAAGATGAATAAAAACTTTAATAAATGTGTTACTAATTGTTTGTGAATGTTAGTAAATAAATTAACTAACATTAACTAATGGACCATTATTTTAAAGTGTTATTTTAAATGTATTTTTATTTATTTATGCTATCATAAGCATTATTTTGATTAAACTTTCATAAGAACAGAAATCTCAATCTCAGAGTTTAGAATCACATAAGGGTGAGTAAATGATGACAAAATGTTTATTTTGGACTGAACAGTGGCCACAATTTCCTTCTTTCTTTTTTACAGTCAGAGGTGGACAGTGTACCAGAAACAGAAAAAGCGGAGAGTAATCATCAGTAATTTGACAAGTCTCTTCATGTCATTTTATTAAGCTGAGCAGGCAATTTTTTTAATGTGGCTAAATACACTACTGTAGCCGTACCTATTAAAAATAATAATCCACAAAGCAACACGCAGAGGCGAAGAGAGATTCAAATGGGGTGAGCGAGATTGCAAAGGGAGGGGGCAGGAAAAACAGCTCAGAGATGCTTGTGGTGGGCCGTTCATTTAAAAGCCTCATAAAAGAGAACAATTTTGCTGTGTGGAGAAGTGGGGAGGGGGAAAGGACGGGGGCGATGCGGAAATGGTACAGTGCAGTTTTTTTCTGTCAGCTGGAACAGATTTAAGACTCTTCGAAGAAAGAGTGCTCCTCCTACGCTATAAGTACAGTCATGTGTCTTTCTCTTCTCCCGGATATAAAGACACGTACAGACATACACATTACTATTTAATCATAACCTTATTACCAGATTGTGTATGCATCAATGGTGGGAATTATTAATAGACAATGTCTTCAAAGGTATAGTTCACACAAAACTTAAAATTCTGTCATCATGTACGCTACCCGACAAAAGTCTTGCCGACTATACAAGTTTTAGGAGCAACAAAAAATAACTTGACTTCTAGTTGATCGTTTGGTATCAGAAGTGGCTTAAATGAAAGGCAAAGGCCTCCAGATTATGCTTATTTTACCCAAATATGATTTTTAATTATTTAATTAGAACAGTTAGGTCTAACCTTGCTTCGATAAAAGTCTTGTCACTTAACAAGAAATGATGTACAGTATAGAATATAAAGTCATGGTGCAGTGGAAAAATAATTAATATAGTGTATGACTCCCATGAGCTTGGATGACTGTATCCATACATCTCTGTAATGACTCAAATTATTTATTAATAAGTCATCTGGAATGGCAAAGAAAGCGTTCTTGCAGGACTCCCAAAGTTCATCAAGATTCTTCGGCTTCATCTTCAATGCCTCCTCCTTCATCTTACCCCAGAAATGCTCAACAATGTTCATGACTAGTGACTGGGCTGGCCAATCCTGGAGCACCTTGATCTTTTTTTCTCTCAGGAACTTTGATGTGGAGGCTGAAGTACAAGGGGGAGCGCTATCCTGCTGAAGAATTGGCCCTGTGGTTTGTAATGAGCAGAACAAATGTCTTGATACCTCAGGCTGTTGATGCTGCCTTCCACTCTGCAGATCTCTTATACTGAATGTAACCCCAAACCATGATTTTTCCTTCACCAAACTTGACTGATTTCTGTGAGAATCTTGGGTCCATGCAGGTTCCAGTAGGTCTTCTGCAATGTTTGTGATGATTGGGATGCAGTTCAACAGATGATTCATCGGGAAAATCTACCTTCTGCCACTTTTCCTAATAATCATCTCTTGCTCTTACAACTGGGATCGTCAACAAGACTTTTACAGGTAGTGTATTCTCCCTTCACTTGTCACAAAACCGTTTAGATTTTTTTGTTTTTTTTTTTGTTTTTGTTGAACACAAAACATTATTTTGAAAAATGTTGGAAACCTGTAACCATTGACTTCCATAGTATTTGTTTTTACTACTATAGAAGTCAATGGTTACTGGTTTCTAACAAAATAAAAATAAATACATTTTTTGTTCAGAAGAAAAAGGGAACTCATAAAGGTTTGAAAACTCTTGAGGCTGAGTAATTTTTTCCCCCCTTCACTTTAATTACTCGCCAAACGAAAAAAGTATTCAGGAATAAAACAGCATTATTGTGTTCCTTGTTTTGTTTTTTACATACACAAGTATTTACATTAGGTGACACAAGTAAACATCGATAAGTTACTTATAAAAATTGGGTAAACTCATTGTAACTTGTAAAAACATACTCATACTTAATTTGTTTATGTGTTAATTTGGCAATGTGTTTACTCGTTTCTGAAGTAAAGTCAACAAATCACATTTTATGCTGATGACACTTAGATCTACCTAGCCTTGCTGCCTAATGACTACAGCCCCATTGGCACCCTCTGCCAATGCATTGACGACATTAACAGTTGGATGTGCCAAAACTTTCTTCAGTTAAACAAAGAGAAAACTGAAGTCATTGCGTTTGGAAACAGAGATGAGGTTCTCAAGGTGAATGCGTACCTTGGCTCTAGAGGTCATACAACAAAAAAGAAGGTCAAGAATCTTGGTGTGATTCTGGAGTCAGATCTCAGTTTTAGTTGTCATGTCAAAGCAGTAACTAAATCAGGATACTATCATCTCAAAAACATTGTAAAATTTAGATACTTTGTTTCCAGTGAGGAGACTGTTCATGCTTCACTTGTTCATGCTTTTATCACCAGCAGGGTGGATTACTGTAATGGACTCACTGGCCTTCCCAAAAAGCCAGCTGCAGCTCATCCAGAACACTGCTGCCAGAATTCTGACCAGAACCAGGAAATCAGAGCACACCACAGCTGTCCTCAGGTCTTTACACTGGCTCCCAGTTACATTCAGAATAGATTTTAAAGTATTACTACTGGTCTAAAAATCCCTAAATGACCTATACCTCAGATATGCTCACTGAATACAAATTTAACAGATCACTTGGATCAAGTAAATTTAAAATTCCAAGAGTTCAGTCAAAGCAGGGTTGAATCGGCCTTCAGATACTACACCCCTACTGCTGGAATCAGCTTCCAGAAATGATCAGATGTGCTCCGACATTAGACACATTCAAATCAAATCTTAAAACACATCAGTTTAACTGTGCCTTTAATAAATGAGCACTCTGCTACATCTGGCAAATCTCACTATTATGTCTTTCTTTTCTTTTTCATTCATTTATAACCACTTTTAACACATTTAAACCTGTTTTAAATCATTCTATTCATTGTTGTTTTATTTTCTTATACTTGTTTATTTTATCTTATGTAAAGCACTTTAAATTACCATGGTGTATGAAATGTGCTATATAAATAAACTTGTCTTGCCTTTTACTGTTGGGCAAAAACTTTTACTGTTGAGTCAGTCTTCTCTCTTTCCTGGACCTTTAACAGTTTTATTTTTGAGAGAAGAATGTTTTAAAAAAGGAACTTTATTTCATTTTCATTTCCAAGTACAAAAAAAAAGTGTGAAACAGGCAAAAATGTCATTCCTTTACATTAACATTATATCATTATCATTATAAATATCATTACCATTATCATTGTTAAAACTACTCGAAAACTGTCCAGTACCGATTTCTACAGAAAATCCATAGCACCATTACCGTTCATAAATAATTCTTGATTTGTTTCTGTAAGATGGAAAGTAAGAAAATGTTACGCCCTTAAACCAAAACATTGAAAGCGAATTTGAAATAAGTCACATTCTGCCTGTGTCCAGCAGGTCTTGAAATGACAATTTAAAACTAAGACTACGAATGGAAAACAACAATAACAATAACCATAGTTATAATAACAATGCCAATTCTTATTGACATAATTAAAGTAAAATGTACCGAACACGACGATGACAATAGTATTTTGAGTTGAAACAGACGGACAGCTCTGCTCTATAGGTGTATTTATAACTGGCCTACTCCAGAAGCTGCTCGGCTTCTCGCTCCCTGAACTTTGACCTTTAACCTTTGACCGTTCACTTACAGCAGGTCTCTACAGTCGAGCCATACCTTGTGCAAATATCTTGGGTGAATAAAAGGTGAAGGAAGGCCTATTATGATAGTACTTCCAGCCCATTAATTAAATGGCAAAGGCACTTGTATAGTGTACAAGAGGGTTCGTTTGGATCAGCAATGTAAAAAAGAGCTGTTGAGTTAATGAAATACATCAATTAGTGTAAAGAACATGTTAATCAAACAGCCACCCGGCTGGAGTCAAGTTGAGTTTATCAGAGAGGATAAAGTAGGGATTATATACTGAAAAGAAGATGCAAAGTCTGGAAGCAACCGGAAGTTGCTGAGACTTTTATTTCAGTGTGTTGATGTACTTCCAACTGAAACGGAATATTAATTAGGGGGGCAGGGCTTTTGCTTGCACATCATTCCCTCATAGCAAACTAACAATAAGAGGGGCGTGGTTAAGAATATTGCTATGCAGTTGCTATGGGATGTCAACAGAAAAAGACAGCCACCTTCCTCCTTCCATCTACCAAAATTGAATTAAAATTACCATCATATTTTTTTCAGTGGATTAAATTGCACAGATTGATTATTCACCTTCAGAATAACAATGTGAGCTAGAGAAATAAACGTACATTTTGATCTTACGTGGACTTTAAGGAAAAAAGTGCATGTGAGAGAGGAACAGGGGCTGTCTGTCACTCTTATCTCCCACTCCATTTCAGATTTGTTTTTTCTATTAATGGCAGAGAAGTAAATGTAAATAATAAAACAAACAATACACATCCTTCGCTTTTCCATCTCTCCCTGCATGCAGACCTGCAAATCTGTAAATCTTGGTATTCACTCTTCCCATTCCAGATCCTTCCTCTTTGTATCCCTCTTTCTCTTCTCGTCCTGTGCCAGTCGTGTTCCTCTTTAAACCTTGTCGAGCAGAGAGCGGTGACAGTAGAGAAGGCGGCGAGGGGTCCCGTAGCGCCGGAAGAATAGCAGAGCCCCCAGAGTGACGAGCACACAGGCCAGAAGAAAGAGCGGGATGACGATGGCTGCGGCTCCGCCCATGGCTCCGCCCTCTGAGCCGTCCACCTCAATGATGAGCACCTCCTCATCTGTGCCGGCTCTCCTCTTGGGCTCCTCCGCTTCGCAGCCCATCCAGTTAGTCAGGACAGATTTGGGAAAGCCTGGCTCCACCTTCAGCTGCTGATTGTTGAACTTCCAGTACTTATTGGCTTTGTAGAAATAGGCGTTAGCTGTACAATTGTAGAAAAGATGGATTTAGTTTAAGTGGTTCTAAATGGATAAATCTCAATGTGACATATAGTACGCATGGATAATATGCAGCACATTCTGTTATATCATGCATAATATCCCTTTAACTGCCCCACAAACAACAACCAACATTGGAGTGCACACACTTGATGCATTTTTGTTCAACACATCCCATAATTCCTAAAATATCACCCTCTACCAAATGGTTAATATGTCGATTTATGGTAAAAGTACTAGAATTAATACATATAATATGAAAAACAGAAAATAGGACCAAGACCAATTTATTTAAAAACAATCATCATCTAAATCATCTTTAGTTTGTAGTATGCCATAAAATATTTCAGATTCTCATTTAACATGTTTTCTTGTTTAATTTTTTACAATAAAACCAAAATCAAGTCTAGTTCTGCAACAGGATTATGTTTGTTTGATTTTTTTGTAAATCAACAATGCAAAATGGTCATTCTTTAAATAACTTTAACAGTCATTATTTAAAACAGTCCAAATATGGTCAAACATTTGGTAGAGCAGGCAGTTAAAGGGATATATACTTTTTAAAGTTTAGGGGCATTGAGATGTATTCAGCAAGGATGCATTAAATAGATCAGAAGTGACTTTGGTAATTCAAAATAAATAAAAAGAATTCGGATTCATATAAATGAATGAACATCATATTTTTTCAAACTTTCATCAAATAACTCTGAAAATGCTGTCATGACCTTTATATATACTGTATACTATGCAGCACAACTGTTGACGATAAAATTATTTTGAGCACTAAATCAATAGATTAGTTTGAATGGAAATACATTATAACATATCTTGAAATAGAAAATGGTAACTTCCAAACTGGCATAAAATATATGAAAGAAAATAATGAAGCCCATATATACACAGTTGAAGGCATATTGTGTTATATTATTGGTCAATTTGGTCTATTATTTTGGTCTATTATTTTGTCAAAACTATATACTTATTAATTAATTTATTTTTATTCCTTTTATATCTGTGTCTTCGTCCTGTCACTGTCAATCTGTTTTTTATTGTAGAAACTTCTGTCACAAAAACAAATTAGTCGTATCTGTAAACATATCTGGCAATAAAGCTCTTTCTGATTCTGATTCTAATATATGGTCAATATTATTATGAGGGTGTCATCATAAATATATATATATTTTTTGACTGGCTACAGAAAAAAAAAAACACTGTTGTTCAATAACTTGCCTAATTAACCTAACTTGCCTAGTTAACATAATTCACCTAGCTAAGACTTAAGTTTCACTTTAAACTGAATACCAGTATCTTGCTATTTAAGTAGTAAAATATAAAAGTAGTGTTCCGGTATCATGGCAAAGATTTAAAAAAATCTTAATTAAAAAGAAATTAATTATTACAAATGAGTTATTAAAATATTGTTTACATGTGTGTTGAAAACAAACTCTCATTAAACAGCACTTGAGAAATGCATATATTTGAATCAAAATTCTCCTGTACCTCCATCCTCACTCATGAAGGCCCCTTTCACATTATCTGGTACTCCTTGCCAAACACTGATATCTTTGGGGTAGTCTGGATCCACAGATCTGCTTTCCTCATTGAAACGGTAATATCTAAAAATAAAAGGTAGAAGTTATAACTGACTTCAGTAGACATTAAAAGAAAAGGAGATGTTCACAGAAGAGGAAAAGGAAACTTTTTTTTAACAACATGACACAAAATCACACCAGTCTGCAACCAGACACTTGAGTAAGACACTGGAAACTAACTTAGTTCCTCGGAAGAAGTAAGTGTTGCCAGTGGGTGTGTAGAAAATGGCGGCGTCCAGCTTGTCTCTTGGTAGTCCTGTGCCAAGTTCCTTAAATGTTTTTGGATAACCTTCCTCCATTTTGGCCTCGTTGAAAACCCAGTACTTATCACCTAATGAGAAAACAAACAAGCATTATTGCACCGTCTCTGACACCTATTAGAAGCACAACGAAAGGCTAAAAATACAAATAATTGACGTACCTTTGAAGAAAACAAACTTTCCATCATTGCGTTCATAAGCTGCGTTGATGGACGGAGGCAGTCCTTTCCAGAAGTGTCCAATGGGCATGGGATAACCCTGCTGAGGTTTACCATCACGCACCCGCCAGAACCACTTTTCCTGTAGAGAAGAAATGGTGTGTATTTTAAAAACATCTATTCCATGGTCTGTTGAAAATGTTGCCTAAATGGTTTGTTTAAGGCCCCGTTTACACAAGTGCGTTTTAGTTTTAAAACGGCGTTTTAGCATGAAAACGATCCGCGTCCACACTCACGTTTCACCCAGCGTCTCAACAGATCTCCGTCTACACTACTCCACCAGAAACGTATATCACGTGACCATTCGCGCACTCTGAGCATGCGCATTCAAGTATAAACAGGAAGCATGCGTCTCGCTCGGCATTCGGTTATTGTTAGTCAACAAACGCTGGTTGAACGATGAATGCGATGGCAAAGAAAGCAAGAGAGGTCTTTTTGAGGACAGACGACGAGGTCGAGTTGTTACTTAAAGTAACAAATGAATATAAAACATCCATGGCTATCGAAAATACAGCGTTTACAGTGAAGACTGGTCTGCTGTCTGCCGGTGACGTTATAGCCACGTGCGCTTGACGAATAAGGAAAGGATACGCAATGACCCAACGCCCCAATCACGTAGCGGATCTCAGCAGCCACGCCTCTGTTTTCAAAAGTATGCGTTTTCCCACGTCCACACTGAGACGCTGCAGCAGCGTTTTAGAATGGAAACGCTCTCTCCAGCGTTTCTAAAACGCTCCGTTTTCGAACCTCGAAAACTCCGGCGTAGTGTGGCCGGATGGCGTAACCGTAGCAAAACTTATGCGTTTTAAAACGAAAACACACTAGTGTTAACGGGGCCTAATACACAAGTAGCTCCAATCGGTTTGAAATAAACACGCAACTCTCAAACATTAATAGTAATCATAGCAACTCAGTGACATCACATTACATAACAATAATGTCGCTGGTTCAAGTCCTGGCTGGGCCAGTTGGCATTTCTGTGTGGAGTTTGCATGTTCTCCTCGTGTTCGCGTGGGTTTCCTCCGGGTGCCCCCACATTCCAAAGACATGTGCTATAAGTGAATTGGGCAAACCAAACTGGCTGTAGTGTATGGGTGTGTGTGAATGTGAGAGTCTATGAGTGTTTCCCAGTACTGGGTTGCGACTGGAAGGGCATCAGCTGGGTGAAACATATGCTGGAGTAGTTGGCAGTTCATTACGCTGTGGTAACCCCTGATAAATAAGGGACTAAGCTGAAGGAAAATGAACGAATGAATAACTTGTACACACAAAATGTTTTAGCCTGCATTGATTTGTACCTTGAAGACGAACATCTCTCCCCTAAGGAAAGCAATGGTGTCGAAGTGTCCCTCACATATGTCCGGACCAAATGAAGGCCGGTCTGGTCTGCGAGTGGGGGGGCCGGGGAGCCGGCGGTTGGGGCTTGTCTTCAGAGCCTGCACCTGCCGAAAGACACACAGGTAAGCATTTCATTTCTGCATATCCATTTTCTTCTCTCTTTTTTTTTGTTTTGTTTGATAATGCATAAGAAGCAGCTTTAAATGGTTTTTATTAAACATTTTTTGCAGAAAACATACTAAGAAGATTTCAATGTTGTTGTTTTTGTTGTTGTTGTAATTAGACATCTTCACACAATAACTCTGTTGTAAATGCATTAATAGCACAATAAACAATTACATTCTAACGTTGATAATGAGGACAATGATCATCTTCTACTTTTAGCTTACTTATATATTATTGCATAAACTTATAAATTGATGTTTAATAAATTTATCTAAATTAATAAATTATCTTTAATTAATGCATACATTCATTAAGTCTCATTTATATTCTTATATACAGTTTATATGGTGACACTTTACAATAAGGTTCATTAGTTAATGCATTTACTGACATGAACTAATCATGAACATCACTTGTACAGCATTTATTAATCATAACTGAACATTTAACAATGCATTATTAACATCCAACTCCATGCTTGTTAACATTAGTTAATGCACCGTGAGTTAACATGAACTAACAATAAACAGCTGTATTTTCATTAACTAACGTACATGAAAAAATACTGTAGTAAATGTATTGTTCATTGTTCATGTTAGTAAATGCCTTAATTAACATTAACTAATGAACCTTATTGTAAAGTGTGACCGTATAGATATTAAAATACTTTCAACATTTAGTTCAATAATAATAACATTAAAATAAACAGAACTGAAAAGAATGTTTTTCTCATTGAAGTTTATTGTTAAGTTAAGGGACTTTTTATTTTATTTAGAGTAGGGCCGCACAATATATGATTTCAGTATCAATATTGCAATGTGCGCACCCGCAACAGTCACATTGCAAGATGCCAACAATGTTGAGTCTGAAGTATAGTTGACCAGGAGCCACAGAATTGTATTTAATCGCTGTATTTGTATGAATATATACGATTTATTAGTTTTTTTTACTTAGAAACAATTCTATTTTTTAAAATGTGATAAATAAAGTATGTGTATGTGACAAATAAAGTATTATTATTTTATTTGATTTTATTAAGAAAAATTCATGCTTTTTTCCCCAATGCAAACAGACCATATATTTGCTGGATCCCCCGTCTGTCATCATCTGGAAGTACAAAGTTCTCAGTGTCCATCCACTGGTAAAATGGAGCCATGATGGCAGAGGGATCGCCTGAGTGCTCCAAACCAAGAGCATGACCCAATTCATGCACCGCCACAAGGAACACATCATTACCTGAAAGAGAGTCACACGCGCTCTCAATACAAAAAAAGCAAAGAATTTACATCTAAAACACTAGACACATTTCCAGATCATCTTCCTCACCTCCCTTGTCAACATTGCCTGTTGTCCAAGGCTCTGCTTCATCAAAATGCGTGTCTCCTCCGATGCCATGACCAGGGAAGTAGGCATGGGCCAGGAAACCTCCCTCGCCATCAAACGGGGTGCTGTCTCCATGAAAGCCTTCCGCAAAGAAAAGCATGATGTCTGCAAACTTCTCCACCTTGCCATTGATCTGACTGTATGGGATTTCACGAAACTTGAGCGGCGTCACGGCCTCCCAAACTCTGAAGGCCTTCTTGATGGCCTCATGTGTGGCCCGCTCGCCCACTTTTGGAGTGTAGTTCTGGATACTGAGAAATGAAATCATCTAGAGTTAGTTTTTACCAAGTCTGAGTGTGCATTTCAGGAACAAAGTGTAGAAACTGGTATTTTTAATATGATGTAATGTATATCTTCTTTGAGTTCTGAAAAAAAAGGAACTAGTCTATATATTAATTTTCCAAAAAAGACGAACTAGACTATTAATGCTCTGAAAAAGAAGAACTAGACAACCTATTAATGTTTCTGACTAAAAGTTGAACTAGTCTATATATTAATGGGTAACACTTTATTTCGATGGTCCATTTGAGTATTAGTAGACTGTCTGCTTCATTCATTCATTCATTTTCTTTTCGGCTTAGTCCCTTTATTAATCCGGGGTCGCCACAGCGGAATGAACCGCCAACTTATCCGACATTTGTTTTACGCAACGGATGCCCTTCCAGCCACAACCCATCTCTGGGAAACACATCCATACATTCTCATTCGCACACATACACTATGGACAACTTAGCTTACCCAATTCACCTGTACCGCATGTCTTTGGACTGTGGGGGAAACCGGAGCACCCGGAGGAAACCCACGCAACCACGGGGAGAACATGCAAACTCCACACAGAAATGCCAACTGGCCCAACCGGGACCTGCCCGACTGTCTGCTTAATATCTGTTAATACTGACATTCAACAAACATTTAACTTACTATAAAAAACTTTGCAAGTACATGTCAACTTACACTAACCCTAACCCCTAACCCCAACCCTAACAGTCTACCTATCATCTAATGAGAATTAGTTGTAATGTAACTTAAATTCAACAAACGAACCATCGAAATAAAGCGTGACCCATTTTTCAAATGATCTTATTTTGTGATCGACATACAAAAGAAACAGATTTGGAGCACATTGATGATGAGTAAATGAAATTCTTCCCTTATAACTTAGGTTCTCAGAAACAGTTCCTTACCTGAAAGTAACCTCTCTTTTGTACCATTTTGAGCCCTGGGCGACATAGCGTTTTTTTCTTAGGTTGCTCTTCAGTTCAGAGCCAAATTTATCAGGAACGCCACATCTCGGCCTCTGCATTGCCCTGACAACACCATGTTAATGCAAAACAAAAGTTACACAATCAGAAAACTGACTGCAATTAGATGTTTAATTCTCTGTCGAGTCAGAAATTAGAATAAGTAATATAACTATTGAGTTACATGTCTTTCAATGGTTGTTATTACCAAATTTAAGACAGATAAGACCGGGAGAGACTTACGAGAGTGTAGCTGGATCCATAGTGCCTGTGACGGTGAGGCCGTAGAATTTCTGCATGGCCGAGATAGCGGAGGTGATGGATTTAGGAGAGCGAATCGCCTGAGCCCGAACATCACCAGGAGGAAGATATCCATACTGCTGGAGCCATGCCTTGGAGAGAGCAAAGGACACATTAGTGCACAACATATGCTGACAACACATTTACTGTTCACTTATTTCACACTACTGACACTACGGGATGAGATCAAACAGGATATTGACACTTTTGGCTTCTGCAAAGCTGCGTAATAGCTAAATCATGCTTGTTTTATCATGTAATTCTGCAACATATACACTGTAACTAACATTGAGCGATAGAAACGTGCAACATTTATTATACAATACTATATCTGTTGTTTTGTTGTTTGAGTTTGTCACCCACATCATAAAAAATAGCAAAAAACTAATTCAAGGCCACTTAAAAATTACATTTAATTAAAGTCATGCAAGCAAAACATTTCTCTACATTTTTTATTTCTTTTGTAAATATAAATACACTGTAAAGAATTCTTGCTGCCCTAAATTTATTAGTTGATTCAAATGAACTTTTCTAGTCATCTCACATCAATCAAACTGACTAAAATATGAAGTTAAACTTTGTACAGCTTTAAAAAATGTAGTTAAAACCTGAAAAACTCATTAAAATAAGTTAAAGCCACATAAAAATATTTGTTGTCTTGACTTTTTGTCATTAAATATTTTACAGTGTATGATATAGTTAACATAATCACACATCTGATCTGTTTCTGTTTTGTATCCCCTAGGAAAACCAAGCAGAGGAAGGATATGCAGAGCGATATGATGATAACGATTGCAGACAATTTTTAGCTGGAATGAAATCTTTCCATCTGATGAATCCAAACATAGTGTTATGAACAATAAATTAAGTTATTGGGTTGTTCTGTGTATTTATATTTATATGCCACAAGCTGCAAATTCACACGCTGCACAAAAATAGTTTCCAGCTGTTGAAAGATGTGCATGTTTGCCAATCCTCCTGCTTCTTTTTGTTAAAATGCAGACTTAATATTTATCTGTTTCAGGAGACAGCAGGCATATACACCTTTGTGCCGCACGGCACTTTATTTCAAAATCACAAACAAAACAAGGGGCCTGCGGAATAAAAGTCTGAAGCAACTTTATCCTGAGTTCTACTTCACACACACTGGAAGGAAAAATTTGAAATGACGTTTTTATGCTTCGTTGACAACAGCTTACTCCATATTACATGCATAATTCAAACGTAAAACAAAACAAAAGAAGTGCTTACATATTCAATTCAATTCATTTCATTTTCACTCATAGCGCTTTTACAATGTAGACTGTGTCAAAGCAGCTTAACATAGAAGTTCTAAATTGAAACTGTCAGTCCAGTTTTTAGAGATGAATTTAAGTTCAGTTCAGTTCAGTGTGGTTTAAATTTCACTGCTGAAAGTCCAAGTCCATTCTGTTGATTGGATAAGAATTGGTTTAAACCTAGGGCTGGACGATTAATCGAAAAGTAATCCAAATCGACATTCAGAACCAAGAAATGAAATAATTTTTCCAGGTCAATTTTTTCAGTTACTTTCCCAACAACGTGTGGAGTCACGTGACCCAGCTCTGTTTGTTGCTATTGTGTTACATTGCACTACATTGATGATGATTGGAAGCTGCGTCAGAGATTCCCTGAGACGGCATATTTCTATTGCATCAAAATTATTATTTAAATTAAAACATTTGTTTACAGAAGAAATGCACTGTTTAAAATATTATTTACAGGATATACAACAATGTAAAAAACGCAGGGTTCCACACAATACATTCATGTGGTCCCAACACAAATAGATTAAGTTAACTTAACACTTTTAACAAATTTATGTGGACTGAACATAAAAAAATTAAGTTGTCCCAATTAAATCTCTAGAATTATGCTGTTTCAGCTCATTTTAAACAAGTTGAACAAGCAAAAATATATATCTTTTTGAGTGAAGAGTTGTTTTATTTAATAGAGATACTGCTGATTTTCTACTTTTAATATGAAAAACTTTGAAAATAACTTTGTTTACAAAACAGCGAGTTGTTTATTTTCCCTTTTTTTATGACTGTTTGTTTTAGGCAATTAGCGTTTCAGTTGTTCAATGTTAAATAATCACAGATAGAAGATAGTGTGTGTTTCCTTTAGTTATTTTAAAATCAAGCAAAGCACCCCTCATTTAAAAATATATCACTTGTAATATGTGAGCATATTCATTAACTATGAGGGCAAAAATAAATAAATAAATAAAATAATCATTCATTAATCGTAATCCAGTTAAAATGTTCAATTAATCGAGATTTAGATTTTTGGCCAAATCTCCCAGGTCCATTTAAACCATCCCTTAAATTCTGAAAAACAACATAATGAGATCCTCTCGATCTCGGTTCAGATTCAGTAACTTATAGGACTTCAAATGTAATATTTGTGAACGTAGATAAATTCATAAATTAATTCACACAAATCATTAGAATAGATGATTCAGTGATCCATTTATAGAAACAGTCACTTTATGGTTTATGGCAGTCATTGTTTGAGGTGATTTAGCGCTGAATTGAAAGATTGAGTTGAATAATGACAATAATTAAAGGGATAGTTCACTCAAAAAATTTAATTCTACCATCATTTATTGACTCTCCACTTGTTACAAAGGTGTTTCTTTCTTCTGTTGAACACAAAGGAAGATGTACTGAAGGATATTGAAAAAAAGCAACTGTTGTCTTCCATATTATTTATTGATCTTACAATGAATGGCAATGGCTGCGTTTTGTGTGAAAGTAAATAAGTTAATTTTATTTTAAGGTGCATTATCATTTTAATAATAGTCTTTTATGTGGCTGGAAGGCCGTCTGCCAAATAAAACATGCCAGAATAATTGGCGGTTCATTCCTATGTGTCACTGATAAATCACAGACTAAGCCGAAGGGCACGTCATGATTGTGAGAAGTACGATGCAATCCTGCATTAACATCTATGTTGATCCTGGAACATCATTTTAAATGAAAATGTAATCTATAGCCATTCGCTACCCTTAAACCCAAAAATAAGTGTAAATTATTCACAAAATAGTTGAATAACAATCATGTAGAAGTGCATAAACCTAACTGTAAGCCTAAACTTAACATAAACGGTAAACATGTCCCTTTATTCTGAATGGCTGATTGGAATGTTGTTCCAGGATCAACATATTAATCCAGGAACATGTCCTAATTGGTGAAATCAGGTTTTCAGAGCTGCTTTATTTGATAAATTTGCATCGTGGATTTATATTTCTTGTTTATTAACCTGTTATGATCTGCTTTCAAACAATCTGTATTGTATAAAGTGCTCTATGATTAAATCTGACTTGACACCCAGCTGCCCCACAACTCCACTTTAACATTATAATCAGTCAAATTCAGCACGTATAAAGCAGTGTAGCTCACAGACACCCAGAAAAGTTTCTCTGGAAAACATCTCCACTTCTGTCAGAGCATGAAACAGCACAGGTGTCAGTGCTGTCGCGGCTGCAAAGGTGACCTCAGTGAATTAAAGGTTTGAAGTTTAGTCACCGCTCCGAATGTCTCCACATGACATGCTGTCTGAATTTATAACAACTAATTGTACATAAACCTGCCAAAGTCCACAAACATCAGTGATGGACCGCAGTGCAAACACAAGATGTGTGTTAGTGTATGTGTGTGTGTGTGCTTATATGACCTGGTTAAACTTTTGTGGGTTCGAGAGAGTGTGGATGCTCGGAGGCTTTAACTGTGGCTTGTGTGTTGTAACTGTAAGTGACTGTGTGTCTGAGACTTTATGACTCGAATTTAACTTGTACATGTGTGTGTTTCCAACCAAGGTATACTTCGGGGATGTATTTGCTGAAGAAATGTCCCCCTATTTTGCTTTCAAAGAATATTTATAACACTAACACACACTTTAGTTTTCTATTTAACTTAAACTTAAAGGGATGGTTCTCCTAAAAATACAAGTTTCCGCATCATTTACTCACATTAAAGTGGTTTTAAACTTCACATTAAAGTGATTTCTTCTGTTGAACACAAAGGAAGATACTTTGAAGAATGCTGAAAACCAGCAGACAATGATATCCACAGTATTATCTTCCTCTGTGTTCAACAAAAGAAAGAAAGAAACTCAAACAGGTTTGTATTAAGCGGAGGATGAGTAAATGATAGAATTTTCATTTTTGGGGGAACTATCCCTTTAATTAGTGTTGATTTATTTTTTTATAAATTTCTCCAGAAAGTCTAAATACAACAAAATATCATTAAACCAACAAATAAGTAAATAACAATTGAAATACATTTTAAAAAATCAGTTTTTTGTCAAAAAAAAAAAGTTTCATTTATAAAAATGTAACTTTCTCTTAGGATATAATTATGACTTTGGAAAAGACAGATCAGATTTACTGAACTAAATTAAAACAGTTCCTCAGTTCTCACTCTTTCTGACTTCTGACATGAAAGGAGAGGAAAAAGAACAAAGAAAGAAACAAATAAAATCTAAATATATATTACAATTTGAGCTAGTTCCACGGCAATGGAAATGTAATTATGTCGCTTCAAAGAGCTTCCTAAATAGGGTCTGCTTATAAACCTAAACTCAACAAAAGAATGTTCATTGTAAAGAAGCTGAAGAGACGTGTCTTCCTCGTTTCTATGTGAGTTTTGGCCATGATTATAGCTGTGCAGGTTGTTGGAAAGGAGACACTGGCTGTCTGATCCTTAAAATGAGGCATTTGCCCATTCGGTCTAACAGACAGTCACTCCTAAACCTGTAACCTTTGTGTTAACAGCCCAGATTAGTCTCCTTTCCAACCACAAAGAGTGTCAGCAAAAATTACAAGCAGTTTTTCAGTAATCCGTGTGACCTCAGACTGACTCCCTTTCTTGCTTTCTTTCTTTCTTTCTTTCTTAATAGTTCCTCGGAATAAGGTTCAATAAAGAACCTCTATACTTAAGAGGGTAATCTGGATAGACAATCTTTGGTTTTTATGTGACTGTATCTTGAGAAACAATTTCACTTAGCCGTTTAGTGGCCTATAAAATTATGAATTGCATTAATATGTGTGACCAGCAAAATAAATGTCTTGTTACTACCTGAAATTTTGCTTCAACCAGATGTTGCCTATTTTTAACTGAATGCACTGACAAAATGACAAAGCATTGTTACCTAAAAACAATTAATAGCTGAAAAAATAAATAAATAACTACAATCCCACTGCAGTTTGTAACTTTTTTAGTGGTTGATTTGTATAAATGTGTACAATCTCATTCGTACATTTTAGTACGTTTTTTCTTGGGTTTATGGTTGGGGTTGGGTGGCACTTTTCTGACAATACATAAAATAGTTACATTGCTTGTGAGATTGTGAGGCAAAAAAAACACACAAAAAAACAGGTTATACTGAATTGTAAAATTTTGTTAGAAATTCATTTTTTTATAGAGAATACATGCCAGATCAAAGTGTCAAGATTTTAACTCTACAGTTTAACTCACATGCTACTAAAAATGAAATTAAAATTCATTTTGTTAAACCTTTTTAAAATCAAAATTTAACTTAACAAATATTAAGTGTTTGTAATTCAATTACAAAATGAAAAATAAACGGAAAAACTTATGAATCACTAACTTCAAGAGTTCACACTTAGATATTGCTCAATAATATTAGCAAGTTTGGCATGCTGTCCTTGGAGAGAACCTTGAGCTCAGAGATAATTGAGCCCAGAGCTCCAGCCTGGTCAAAAAGCATGTAAGAGGGTTCAAGATGAGACAGTTCTCAAGAGCTACCCCTGGGTAAGCAGAAAAGGGCGAAGATGGGGTAGGATGGGGGATGCTTTGGAAAACAAAGATAAGGGAGTAATTCTAGGCAGGCTATTTATAGTGAGTTTGGATTAACTCAATTGGCTTACTAATGATTATGGATGGGAGACCAGCCCCGATCAGTCATATCACATGCTCTTCTCAAAATTAGTTTGTAAAACCTCACTTAGTGAAACACTTTTCATTACAATAACAAAAATAACAAAATTTCATCTAAAAAACACTTTTAATTGTCAGTTTGATCTTAACCCCTGCAAAGTGAGGCATCATGTTTGTTTGTTTTTTGTTTGAACGGCTGCTTCATACATGTAGCATGCTCTAGAATTGTTGCTTATTAAGCATTTTAAGTGCTTATTTAGTGATCCAGTATATAGAGTTAATATCGTAGGCTGGAGCACATTTTAATATTGGGATGTGGCACATTTACACATTTTGGATTTATTTTAGGACTTGTTCCAGCAAGGTCTGACAACACTAATGTGTAAGTATGGGTGTACATACAAAGTACAGTCACATCTACACAGTACTTTACTGTAAAGGAATTTGCACTTACAGCTGCTATTTTTGAAGAAAACTACAATAAACATGTTAACAGCATCTCTTTTATTTAACAGAAATAAACTGTAAACAAACAGCAGTTCTCAGCTGTAAAATTGACGGATTATCAAAGCATATTCTGTAAAGTGTTGCACATTGTAACCTATTATACTGTGGTCAGTTTCCGGCAACCACAGCTGCTGGTATTTTACCGTATATTACACCCATTTCTTTTTTTACAGTGTAGAGTATTATGCAGTATGGTTAAATATAATTAACAACTACATACTCAGTTTGATTCTGATCCACAAAAGAAGAGGAATGACCCCTACAACCAACTACATTTTCAGCAACAGGCAAAATGCCTCAACAAAACAGTATGGTAGCACACTACAGTGAGTAGGAAATCATATCCACAGAGCAGCTTCACTAAATCAGTGAATGCTTTCACACAGTAGACTTTCCACTGACCACTTTAGCCGAGGAAGTGCAGATCTGGATAACACACTGTAATATTAACCTGGTCACCCTTGCTCCATTTTCTTTCTCTCAGCCCGTCATTCAATTCGTCCTCCTTTATGAGTGCTTTCTGTATGTGGTGGCTCCGCTGTGGTGACGCACCCCTTTTTAGTAAAAACACTCTAACTCATGAGGATGAAAACGCTTCCCCCTCTCTCTCTTACTCCCTCTGAAGGCCACTCTTCTCCCTCCCGAAAAGCCTCTAGTCTCCTCTTAATACTGCCAGCAATCCCAGCATGCTCTGTGGCCCTGGAGCTCCCAGTGGTGGACGTCAAAGGTCCCATTTAGAAACCCTCCATCGTTACCCTGACCGAGGAAGAGCGAGTCACTGTGTGGCCAATGCGTCGGCTATTACCATGCAGACAGGTATAGCCTTTATTGAGTTCACTGAGTCTCGGGCTGTCTGGGAAAGCTTTATGCAATAATCAAGGCAAACACTGGCATCACACACAGGTCTGGAAACAGATTTCAACAGTAAACATTTACTCACTCCTGATAGTGGCTGGCAGGGTCAGAAGACGTGAGGTTTAGCGCAATCACAGGCTATGACGTTACTAACACATGCTACATTTCCGGTTAAATCAGCTCTTCTTCTAAACAGAGATGTAGCCAGGATGAGGCGGCTGTTTCTGCAAAACAATTTCATGGTGTCGCAACATGGGAAAACACATTCCAAGTCGGGAAGAGGAACATGTTGTTTTTGTGGTGCACAGTTTTAACACTACCCTAAAATAAAAGTGTGCACAGCCCTCAACTATCCTGTTTTCTGTTTTCTTATAGTTTCTCTGCAGAAAATAATGCAGTCAGACTTTCCAGGCTTGGAAGGGGAAAAGCAGCATATATGATTTTAACAGCTGATCTGCTGCTCCTGAGGTATTAAACAGGGGGAAAGCAAGCTGAAACTAAAGAGAGAGAGAAAAAAACAAAACCTACAAAAAAGATCCCGAGTTTAAAATATAAAAACAAAGACTAGAAGAAAAAGGAGAAAAAAGAGGGCAGAGGTGAGTGTGAATGCACGACAGAAGGACTGAGTCAGTCGTTCCTCCTTGACTGTGCCAATGGAAAAAACTGAACATTTTAGACATTAGTGCCCGAGTCTCACTCTGCATCTTCACATGGAGAACCAGATTACTGACCTATTTAACTGAGCTACTGAACTAATTCAAGACCTTATTTCTAACCTCCAGGATACAACTATCCAAAACATAGTAACAGCTTCAATTTCTATGAATATGAGAACACTGTGAAGTTTGTACTAATCAGAAGGAGTTGAAATTCTCATTTCAGCAGTTACAGATGGATTAAATTATCATCCAAATTATCATCCAACTCTAGGGAAAATCCAGTATGGAAATTTCAGCAGATAATGGTTTACTCCTTATATTTGGAGGTCTTTAACTTTATAGGCCAATAAATCAACAACAAATTCAAAACTGCAAGTGAACATCTAAATCTTTGTCTTCCCAAAATCATTTCCGAAGTGTAATTCTGAGGTCCTTCTTTTCGTAGTGAATAACCTGGCATGAACACTTTTAAATCATCTGAAGTAGTTCCATAATAAAATAATCCATAATTCATCACATGATATTTTGTCTTATATTGGTGGACAAACATTCAAAATAAGCATTCATCGCTGTCTACCAATAAGACCACTGATATATTGTGCATCGCTATATAACTCAAATACAGAATTACATAATGTAGTTTGGGGTGACGTGGTAGCGCAGTGGGTAGTGCTGTCACCTCATATCAAAAAGGTCGCTGGTTTGAGCCTTGGCTGGGTCAGTAGGCATTTCTGTGTGGAGTTTTCATGTTCTCCCCGTGTTTGTGTGGGTGCTCCGGTTTCCCCCACAAGTCCAAAGACATGCGGTATAGGGGAATTGGGTAGGCTAAATTGTCTGTGATGTATGAGTGTGAATGAGAGTGTGTGGCTGTTTCCCAGTGATGGGTTGCAGCTGGATAGGCATCCGCTGTGTAACATATGTTGGATAAGTTGGCGGTTCATTCCGCTGTGGCAACCCCAGATTAATAAAGGGATAAATAAATAAATGAATAATAGTTTTTCTTTTAAAACAAAACCATTTTCTATTTGAATCTTACTGTGCACCTCTATAAATTAAATGTCAACATATTTATTGTCTTCTTAACTGTGTATAACATGACACATTTCTGTATTAAACCTCTTTAAGCGATGAAGGTCTGGATTCAGCAGACTTTCAGCAGTTGCTTTGCATCTGTAATACTACTTAAACAAATACATCATCTCTCATCTATGGTCTGGAGAGGGGGGCAAAGCCCAGCTGTTTTCCATAAGGAATATGGCTGAATTTCTGATTTTTTCTTTGCCTTTTTTAGTGCAGTAAAATCAAAATAACAGCACCTGTAACAACACTAAAAGTGCAGGGCTGTTGTCTGAGAGATTGTTAAACCCAGGCGTCTCCAGCAAAAGCTGTAATGCAATGCATATAGAAGTTCATTAGAAGTTCAAACCAAAAAAAAAGTTGTACACTTCATGAAAACCAATAAATGTTAAATTATATGGCTAATACATATTAGAAAATACTGTAATAAAGTCAAAACAAAGAGTGACTGCAGTTTCTCATGTGCCAGGCATCTGTGATTCAACCTTTTGCGTGACCTTTCCCTCTGATCACGCGACTCTCACATCAGGAGACTGTTATCATCCTTGAAAACCTTCGAAAGCTTTGGTGGAATCTGCATTTTTTCCACACCATCCTTGGGTACATCTCTCAGCCATCTCAGAAATGTGAAGGAGTGTAAGAGACAGGAATGAAGGGGTATGACTAGAGACAGTTATTAAATCCTCTCTCTGATCTTGTTTTCTTTATTCTAGCCTGTTAAGAACCTCTGGATTGCATTTGTGACAGAGACGCCAAAACGTCCTGAAAAACTGTCGGTTTGTTCTCTCCCCCTCGCAGTTATGTGTCTACCAGAGCAGGCCTATTTCTGAAACAGACATTAGGGCTGCTATGAGGAGCATAAACAAACTGTCCTTTTTTACCATTAAAAAGTAAAGAATGTGAATCTAGATATGCAGGGCAGACACCACAGAATTACACACTTTAACAACTAACCCTCTAGCTAAATAGAGCCTCTGACTAACTCTTGTTTGGTTTCAACCTGATATTTAAGAGTCTGAAAAGATGCAGCTTTTTATCTGTACTCATCGATGAATCATGATGAATAGGCTACACTTCTTGAAGGAAATCCTGACATGCGCAAAGATCTGAGAGCATCTGTGTTCAATAGACTTGGCAGACTTACAGACAGAGTTGAAAGGCACACATGCGCACAATATAGCATCTAAAAGAAGTTTCTGTTACCTCTGGTCTCACTTCTTTGTCACTGGTCCCGCTTTGCACCAGAAAAACACTTGCGAGGGCGAGAGGCAGAAGCCGAGGTAACGACTGCAGTTTCGGTAACATTCCTCAATGCGCGACGGTACTCAGGTCGGGACACAAAAACGCTTTAGGCTCCGTTCCTGAAGATTTTTTTCCTCGTAGTTTTTCCAGTTAGTTTTTCCTGAGTCAGACCATTCCAATCGTAAAAAAATAGTAAAAAGTTGGTACTTTTCCCAAAGTATAAAAAGACTAACTTAAGAAGTACGTACGATCATAATGAAGAGTTTTCCAAAAGTAAAATCGGGCCTCAGATGTCTTGAGATGTGAAATATACTGATCTCAGGTCTGTGCTATATTGTCATCCTGCACTGGAGATTTCTTTTGTCCTCCGCTGATCTCCACAGGCGGTTTCGGTGTCAGATTGGAGACGTGGTTGTTTCTTTCGTCCCCTGTGGAAATGCGCCTGCACCACAGTGCATCTAACAGGGAGGAGTTAAGAAAGAATCGACCCTGCAGATGTGCATTTTTCTCAGTGTGCGAATTATTCAGTGACTTTCATGTGGGGGTTGACTTTTTATAGGAATTTCTGTCAGAAACGAATGCCTTTTTTCGCACAAACGTCAAAAAACTTGCTGTGATGTAAGTTATTTGCGAGACATATACCAAAAACATACATCATCTGTCCCTGAAATAAAAGCATAAATACAGTGAATAAAAAGTATTTCCTCCCAAAAATTTCAAAAATGGACTGATGGTTGATTTCTGAGAGTTGTTCTGTAAAGGAATATGTTATTCATTTGGTTCTCAGATTTTTTTTTCTTTATTTAAAACACTTTACAAATTTACAAACCCTGTTATTGTCTTTGTCCTCAGCACAATTGAAGCTACTGCTTTAATAGTTTTGCTATGCCAAAAACAGTTATTTAGAAATTAAAAAACTTCAGAAATAGCAAATTTAAGTTTCCATTTGATTAAAAAAACACGACATTATACATTCTAGAAATAAATACAAATATAAAATACAAATAAATGTACAATTGTCCCCATGTTTCTATCAGACCTGTCACATTTGTGCAATACATTTTTAAGGCTATGACTCAGAAGTGACATCATTTGATGGAAGAGAAGCGGACAGTGATCAAGGATGTGGTCTATCATTGAATTGTATGAATTTCTGCTTGTTTTGTATGATTTTTTGAGGAGGACAAGCTTAAGTCAAGCCCTTTTTCACATTTTTTTATAAGTAGAAATGTAAGTTTCAGGTAGAATGTCCCTTGTAGTTGGCCTAATAAATGTAATGAAGGTCTTATTTCTGAAAAAGTATTTTCTGTTCAACTTTCTGCCTATAAATACATTTCAAAGTGTAATTTATGCAATATCCTCTCTCCAGTGCCATCAAAATAATGATTGTTATATGCTCAGTCATCAATAATTGTATAATAATAAATCATATTATAAATGGCCTATCAATAACATTAATGAATCTGCTTAAATTTTTTTTTTGGAAACATATTCTATTTTCCCTGAATTCTTTGATGAACGGAAATTTTAAATTAACAACATAATCCTTTGTATGTTGCAAATGTCTTTGACTCTTTTTGGACACCTTTAATCAATTTAATATACAATTAATTATAATATTTTTTTAAACATACTGAGTGGTACATTTAAGAGGTAATCTGTTCATGGTTTGCACAAAAATAGTTTTTAATCAGAAATGCTTAGTGCAACATTTACTTTTTGTTAATTTAATTTCATCTTAATATTTTAATTTAATGTTTCTTGCAGCAACATTTATGATGATTTCAGAATGATCATATGACATTAAGGTCTTTATATTGCATATTTTACTGCAGCCATGAACAGAAGAGACTTGATTTTGCCAAACACTTGATTAGTAGTTTAATGGCAGTATGCTAAATTGTTTTATTGTTTTTTTTTGTTGCCCACACATATAACAGATTGCAGCTGAGTAGCCAGTTGCTATGGTTTCTTCCCCAGACAAAGGGGAACATCTGCACTGTGACTATATCTATTTTTTGTTTTGTGGTCTTTTCCTTTTATTCATTTAGCCAACCTGCCTTAAAATGCATAGATATTATGTGGAGATAAATACTTAAAACAAGTTAGACTTTGTTCATTATTTATTTTTTTAAGAATTATATATATATATATATTTTTCAATTTAATAAAAAGTATTTTTTAAAGTGTTGAATGCATCATTGAAGTGTTGGATAAAATGACAGGATTAACAAAATACAAAATACCATTTCCTCAAACACATATAGGGTACAATTTACAGCAATTAATGACCATCTAGGTATTAAAACAAATACCTTAAATTGTCATCAATAAAATTCACCCCAAAACATTACCACTCTAAAAAAAATTGTCTAGCTGTTTGATAAATAATTACAACTACAAACCTTATTGTGCATGTGCAGGCCTATATATATCAATATAGGGCAAAAACTGTTATAAAATTAAGTAAAAATCATGTTCAACGAAGATTCCAGATATACAAATAATTGGATCTTGGTCAAATATAGTCGTATCCTAACAAAGTACATCAACGGAAAGCTTATTTATGCAGCTTTCATTTAAAGTATAAATCTCAATTTAAAATAGACACACTTATGACAAACGTTTTTTTTTATTCATGATGACAAATTTGGAAATCAAATAGATAAGATCAAACGTCCCACTTCAAACAAATAGCTAAGTAAGTGTAAATATGTGTGACTGTAACCTATACTTACGATAACCAAACGCTGAAAATAAAGCGCTTTATGCTGACACCTGGTGTTGGAAGATGAGTATTACAGACAGAGAGCGTCACTGAAACGTAGATGGGTGGCGTCTTTTCTCCCACCTACGAGACAGAACTTACGGAAGTGGCTGGGAGCGAATGTCAACAAGAGAGGAAGAGAAAAGGTACGATAAAGATAAAGTCACAAAACAATACTCTATGTAAAATCGAGACGGCAAGGTTTCAAATAGGTTTTATTATGACGCCAGGCCTTAATTGTGTACTTTTATGTAGTAGATTAAGTAACAGGAAGCCAGCTAGCTTTAGCAAAGATCAGGCGAGTGAGAAAAAAAGCTGGCGAAAACTTTCCGAATTATACGTCAGTTTAGACGCTAGTCGACCGACTTTATTACAGTTGAAAGGTGAATAAATTACCTTAAGTGTATTTCATGACTGTATATATGAAGTGTCACTGACTAGTTTGGCTGTTTCGTGAATAAACATCGCTGTGCTATTCTGCCTAACACCGACTTGCGTCACTGTTGGGACGAGTGAGGCAGGAAGTCATCCTTTCGAAAGCGATTTTTCATAATTTACTGAGTATTTTCATGTCGAATTATGTTGACAATTGTAGAGATAATATTGCTGAGTTTTGGATTTAATCATTTGTTTTTGAAAACAAAGGTATGTAGGATCCGAGAGCCCATTTTCTTTGTCTGAATTGCTAATTTATGGTGTTTATTTTTGTCTTCACAGCTAAACACTTCCAGCAAGACGCATTGGTGATGATGGCGCATCTTATTGTGGCGAGCTGATGGATAAACCGACCAAAATTCTTCCATAAATTGTATTTTAATTAGTTTTTTATGACACATCGACAGTCGCTGGCTTGTTAGAATGTCTGTTTTACACAGCCTCTGCTTCTTAGCTTTTTTGTTTTTAACAGGTAAGATGATTTTTTTCCATTGGTGTATTTCATATAGATATGGAAAAAAGTGTCTTATGTTTATAGATCAAAGGAAGACTTTCCATATACATGACCCTGGACTGCAAAACTAACTTAAGTTGCACTGGTACATATGTAGAAATAGACAATACATTGTTAAAAAATCACAGTTTTTTCCGTTTATGCCAAAAGTCATTAGAATTTGAAGTCTTCCTGTAACTTTTGTTCTCAAAACATATTTAAAAAAACTGCTAAGAACTTAATGTGGACATATTTGTCTCCTAGCAAACCATATATCAACGGAAAGCTTATTTATTCAGCTGTCTGATGTTGGATAAAACACAGTTTTCAAAATTTAACACTTATGACTTGGTCCTACGAAACGTACATTCAAAAATTGACGTAACATAATGTAACCTTCCTAACCCAATGTAACTTTAGGGTCATGCCTAAAATAGATTTTATTTTTGGTAAATAGCCGTAAACCAAATTTAGAATTCCTTTTCTTTTATGTAATT
The DNA here is from genome assembly GCA_903798035.1 of Danio albolineatus. NCBI lineage: Eukaryota > Metazoa > Chordata > Actinopteri > Cypriniformes > Danionidae > Danio > Danio albolineatus. The sequence continues at coordinate 4,529,941 of CAIGQQ010037820.1, read as the reverse complement.
AATCTTTGTATTCTTCCATCCACAGTTCCTTGCACTCTGAAGCTGGTCTTCAGTGCAGGTAAGTAAGCGCTTGACGTTTCTTCAATGTGTTTTTGTCAGTTCAATGACAATCAGAGGATGCTAGTAAATACAGGTGTAAATACAGTCTAAAATGTTGTCAGATTATCTCTTATTAAACACTTTTATATAAATTTAACCAGATTGCATTCATAGTGTAATCATTTATTAGCATTAGGAAACAGCCACAAAAGATACCAGCCTGCTGACCTAGTTCTTAAACATGACGGGACGTGTTGCTTAAACATGCCTGCCAGTCAAATGTTGCCAGTTTTAACCAGTTTTCTTAAACCGGACCTTATTAAAATTTAGCAATAATTTGGCATAGCTTTGTGGTTGTCAAAGCAAAAATGAAAGGTGATGTCCTCTTTGGGAATCATATGTTTGTTTCACATGCTTATGTCACTAAATTGGAATAAAAGATTTAAACTCCATACATATTAACAGTAAAGTGTTTGAAGTTGGACAAGAGATCATGTGTAAGAAACCAAGTGTAAATAAGTATGGTCTGCGTTGTGTACTTGTGATCCTGTCGACCAAATGCATCTTATTATCGGGTGTAAACAGGACATTTGTTTGTTTCTCAGTCTGAACGCTTGCTCAAACGCAGTCTGAACACTCACACCCAATGCCTCAGTTAAAAATACAACATTCCTAACTAGAATAGTCATTGAGAGTACAAAAATTAAGCATTACAATTAAAATCTTGCTATAGTTTTTATTGGTATATCAAATATGTTTTTTATTTTGGTTGTCATGTGCTTGTCATAAATTTTTTTATCACAAAAACTTCATCTGATCACAATTACGACGTTGTAACAAAATTTCACAATAGAATCCTAGTGGTTTTGCCAAAAATAAAAATAAAAAAAAATTCCACATTCGTCATGTTTAGGTTTTACATGTGAATTTGCCATGTTGACAGAAGTTTAACAGATGTTGTGGTGTTTAGTGTAAACTTTTTTTGCCAGTGTGATCACACTTACATATTGCATCCTTTAGTGTTGTCTTTAGATGTTTTTAAAATCAATAAATCATATTTTTTGTTTATTGTTGTAGGTCTTTGTAAGATTTTGTAAGATTTGTTTTGTGTTCATTGACTGTTTCAGCTCTTTGTGATCATTCACCCAAAATACTTCAATCCAGACAAGGAGAGATTCATAACTCTCCCTATCATTCCTGGTCTTACCGTACACTCAACTGCAGTTGGCTTATAACCTCGAAAGTTGGGGAGCGCGTAATCATCAGGTAGAGCTTTGATACGCTATCGATGAAAGCTTCTGTGAATGAATGTTAAAACAGAAAGTCAACCAAATTATGTCGAATTATCTCAGTTCTCATTTTGTTTCTTGTTGTTTACATGGTGACAGTTTGCTTTGGTCTATACATAGTAAATGATCCCTTTTTAAGTTACCTGACGTTTCCTTTGTGTCCATGTCTTTTGAAGTTTTTCCCAGTTTAATATGAGATGTGGGCGAGAATGGGTCTCTGTGGTTCCTCTCACTGGCAGCCCTTTTAAACTCTGTGGTTCCCAGCTTCCAGCACCATTTGAGATGACCGGTGGAAACATTACAGTGACACACCACTTCATCCCTCATATTTTCCCTGTAACAGGGTTCCGTCTATCATATTTTAAAGGTATAGTTGATCACAGTGAGAGGCAATGAGTAGTTTTTGTAAATCATTTTATCTGGAGTGTTAATTCTTTTCCTCCACCTCTCCAGACTCGGGTCCCTGTTTCCCAGGCGAGTTTGAATGTTACAGTGAACGTTGTCTCCCTGCATCGTGGCGTTGCAATGGACGAGTTGAATGCCTTGGTGTTGGTGATGAACTTGGGTCAGATGAAGACGAATGCTACAGTCCTGAACCACCCATAGACAATAGCCTTAATAACCTCCCTCCCATTGAAACCACCACCACTACAATCTCATTATTGAGCACAGATGCACCCCCACCTAAAGACCTGGACTATTCCTTGCTGCCTCAAGGAGGGCCATGTGGGGGATACTTAAAAGCATTTTACGGGTCGTTTACTCCCCCTGTCCCAACAGGACAGAGGATGGAATGTGTGTGGACAGTTGACCCCCAAGATTCACGACCACTCAAATTAGAGCTTCAGCAACTGGACTTAGGTCTTCGAGACTTGATTACAATCACAGATCAACCCCATGGCATGGGCAACATCATTAAAACAGTGAGTTACTCTGCGTTGCCTTGGTCTCCCAAGGGTCATGGAGTTATATATGCCTATTCCAGACAGTGGAAGTCAGGGAAACTGTATACTTTTCTTTTCAAATCATTTAGTTTGTTGCTTTGACTTTTAGTTTGTATTTATTAAAATGTAATTTTCCTACCATACCATATTTGTTAAGTTGTCAAACTATGGAGCTGTCAAACATGTGAGAAGGCAGCAGAAAGAGTATACTTCAGATTTGTTTTCAAAATCTGATGTAAATTATTCATTGTCGTTCACATAGTGACTACTAAATCCTGCAAAACGACATTCAAGCCAAAACCTGTTTAATATTATGCAAAAAGCTACAGAGGCCTGTGTTTCCATTCATTATAGGTCATGGGTAGGCCCACACGGAATCTGTGTGCGCAGAATTCCGCAGATTTTTAGCCCATCATTGATTCTGTTAATTTACTTGTGTAAATGTGTGTAAATTTATATTTATTCAGTTTTTTAATTAATTTCGGTAATAATATTGACTAATATGAAAAAATTCATGTGATTTATTTACAACACAGTTTGTAAAGTACCATTTTCTGTCTTTTAGTTGAGATTTTATATGAGAGGCTTGCTTTGTTTACCAAATAAAGTGGATCTAATTAGATTCGCATTGTAAACATTACATATATTTAATAAAGGTATTACTTTTTATTTCATAAATTAATTTTTGTTCTGATACTTCTAAAATCATTCCACGTAAATCCGCAGATTTTTAACTAAATACTCCGCAGAAATAGCAAAAAGTGCCCGCAGATTCCGTCTGGCCTCCGTCATGGGGATTCAGCTTTATAGTCAGTGAAAGTCAGGGAAATTGATGTTTGGCTCTGAACCCTGATTGTCAGACTTGTTCATTTAAACTGTCAAACTGTTTCAACCTTTGATAATGTTAAGTCTAATGCTCCCTCTCTTGGATTGCTACAGATCAACTTTGTGTCCAATAACAAAGCAGTTGAAGTGGAGTCCCGCACTGGCTTACTTTCGCTGATCTACCACAAAGAGCCTTTGCTGGAAGGACGGGGCTTTAATGCAACATATCGCATCACAGATTACTGCCTTCCATGGGAGGAGCTTTGCGGAGGATCACTAGGAGGCTGTTACACTGCAAAGCAGCGGTGTGATGGGCACTGGGACTGTCCTGAAACAGGCCTGGACGAGGAAGCGTGCTGGGGCTGCAAGGCTGGGTCCTTCTTATGTGCGATGGGAGGGATTAAGAAAGCAGGCCACCAAACAGAAAATCCTGTCTGCTATTCGATTCACGAGCGCTGCAACTACCAGCTCAACTGTCCCGATGGAACGGATGAAAGAGAATGTACCATCTGCCAACCTGGGACCTTTCACTGCGACAGTGACAGGTTTGTGTGTGTTGAGCCTTTGTGTTCTGCCCATTGTTTGATTAGATTCTGTGTGTTACATATGTTGCCGTTTATTTATTTGAGCAGGTGCGTGTTTGAGAGCTGGCGCTGTGATGGACAGGTGGACTGTAAGGATGGCACAGATGAACTTAACTGCACTGCCACTCTGCCCAGAAAGGTCATAACCGCAGCTACTGTTGGAAGCCTGGTCTGTGGACTTCTGCTAGTCATTGCAATGGGCTGCACTTGTAAGCTGTACTCGCTACGTACACGAGAGTACAGGTAAAACAGCCTAAAGTACACTGTCATCCGATTAGCTTAAAAGAATTTCAAAGATGACTTTTCAGCTGTTTTTTGTCCTTCAGTGTGGTGTTTTACTGTTTCTGTGTGCTCTTGCTTTCTTAGCTTGTTTGCACCAATCACTCGGCAGGAGGCTGAACTGATCCAGCAGCAGGCCCCGCCCTCTTATGGCCAGCTGATTGCTCAGGGAATCATCCCGCCAGTGGAAGACTTCCCTACTGAGAACCCCAATGAGGCAAGAGCTTTTGTTACTGTTTCAATGCATGCAGACTGAGAGAAATAGGCAGTTCATAACAGTTAAGGCTGGTTTATACTACTGCGTCGAGTGATCGCTGTGACCCACGTCACCTGCCTTGCGCGTAGTGGTGCATTTATACCTCTGCGTGCTGTTTGTGTTGCTCTGCAATAACACTTCCGAAACGCTAGCTGGCAGCAGGTTTTTATGTTCCTCTGTGTCAAGTTTCTTCATGGGTGTTTTGTTTTTTTTGAACGATACCTTACTGTACAAGTAGCTAAAACTTGCAACAACTTTGATCATGAGGTAAACGCTAAACAAAAATTTCCATTTGGAGCTCCTTCAAAGGACTCGACATTTGTAAAAACTCGCTCCATCGGGTTTGCGGCTCTCAGCACTACCCACGCTCATCACCGCTACCAAGCCAACCAATCACAGAGTTTGTGATACACATCTTTGCGATGTGTGGTTATGTTTTTTGAGAGGTACGGGTCAGGGGTATGCGACCGCACGAAGGCTGCGCTGGACCATACACGTGCGCTTGACACAGAGGTATAAATCAGCCTTTATACATAAAGTTCAATTCGATTTTTGATCTTTTGGTTTTCAACCTGAAATGTGTTAGAAATGTATTTAAAGCATAAGAAATTACACTATCATCAACAGTGATAATTATTAAATTAAATAATACTTAATATATAAATAATAATAATAATACAGCAGCGCATCACCATTTTACATTAGAATGATTTTTGAAAGATCATGTGACACTGACTGGAGTAAAGATGCTAGAAAATCAGCTTTTTAATCACAAATATGTAAACATTAAAATGTTTTCAAATTAAAGCCAGGTTTATTAATATTGTAATTAGCATTTTAAGCAAGTTGTATAAATCTTTCACCATCCTACTTAAAAAAAAAATAAAAATAAATAAATTTGCGGCATTAAGCCATTGTGAACAGAAGGGCTCATTCACTCCAAACGCGTCTTTGCTTCTAAAAGCGTGAGACTCAGGAATGGGTTTTAAAAACGCAGCTAGCGCAAGATCCATGTGGCACGATATTGTGAACATGATATAATAATGGACCCATTAGAAATAGGGAAACAATATGTTATGATAAGCAAAACAGTTGTCATGCCAACTTTCTTCTATAAACAAGCTCGCAAGAGTTGCTTTTGGACCTGACAGTGATGAGCTGCACTGCATACATCTTCAACTTGACACAGCATCTGAAAACATGATGCTCACATGCGGAGCACTTTAAAAGATGCATGTGTAATGGTCACACACATCTGTCCAGCACGTTTAGATTGAAAAACAATAGAAAAGTGAGAGGAAAAACTCATTCTGTGTGAATGTTCTCTAAGAATTCCAAACATAAGCAGTAGTTATTAACAACGCTGCATCTGTATTTGATTGTAATGTGTTTTTTTCCCAGACTGTCTCTCTCTCTCTACGAGGAATACTGCAGCTTCTCAGACAAGACAATGCTTCCTCTCTACGGCGAAGACGCAGACCTCGATTTATCCGACGAGCGGTTCGACGCCTACGAAGATGGGGCTTGATTCCCAGAGCCGCCTCCAGACCAACACAGACCACGGCCTCTTCTTCCCAACAAACAGAAGCTGCTAATTCTAGTACTGAGCCCAGTCAGTCAAGTCCTGGAGCCTCAGTGGCCACAGAGGCTTTCAGTCAGTCCTTGACTCAAAAACTGGGTTTATCCCAACAGACAGAAACGCAGCAAGCAGAGGCTCCTCCTCCTCCTCCACCTCCTCCATCTCCCCCACCTCCTTTTCCTTTCCAGCCAATCGAATCCGCTGAAACGCAACAGACCCCACCCATCACTGCCCCCCCCAGCAGTCCTTCCCTGGCGTCTCTTTTACACACCCTTGGACGAAGTATTTCCCGTTTCAGACCCTCTCCGTCCACTACGTCGCTCCCTCTCTCCGCATCCCCCTCTTTTTCTTCTTCTTCCTCTGAAGATGAAGTACTGCTGATTCCTCTCTCTGATGACACAACCTCTGAAGACGACGTGCCCATGCTGACTTGAGCGAAGTAGCTCATCTTTTCTTCTCTCTCTCTCTCCACCTTGTTCTCGCTCTCCCTGCCTTCCTCTTTTCAGCACGTGTGAGCGTCACCATGTTTGCTTCTTGTGCTGGCTTGGTGCCTTAACTTGTATTAGAGCATCTGTTTGAATAGTATTGAATTCATGTGTGTCAGAAAGGGTTGACAAGCACCTGTGCGTAAGGTCGGTGTCGGTTGTGCACTTAAGTGTTGAATATGGTCGAAGAATATTTGCACAAAGAACCCCCCCTTCCAAAATGGCTTACGAAATGAGACGTTGGTTTGAACAGATTAATTTGTGTTAGAATTGCTTTTTTTTATCAGCAGACATGGTTGTGTGGTGTACATACATGTTTACCTCATAACGCTATTATAGGCCACATATTCTATTGTGTGTGTTCCTCAGAAGTGCCTTTGATTGAGCTTCCTGTACATCACTAGACTGTATGTTGTGACTGCGTTATGTGCTTGCACGTAGGGCCAAACACACTTGCACAAAAGTTTACACATAGATGTAGAACTCACCCTCGCTATGTATATGGTAGTGCATGGCAACTGTGGCAATAACTTAATAATAAAGTCATGTGTGTTGTGAGTGAATGTATGTGTGTGTATGAGAGAGTGAACCAGCTGGAAGTGGAAGAGCCACTCAGCTGAGACAATCCTTTGTGGAGGCTTCACTCAGACCTCCATATGCACCACCACCACCAACCTGAATGATATTTTATCACTATAACTTGAATATGTCTTTCAAAGTTTTCAGATTTCATACCTTTCCGGCTCAGTGGACAATTAACAGGCGAGCAGTCGTAGTGCCATATCTGTAGTGTCTTGATTTTAGCTGCTGTTATGATCTGTCGTTTCACTCCTCCTTTTACCCTGTTGACGTTTTTACGCAGTGTATTTTTAACGCCGAGGTGTTGTTGAACTCTCATCTGCTGAATGGTGATTGCATTAAAATGACGTGGGTGGGAATTATCTTAGATGAGCTGAAGATAGCAGGATGAATTTCACTGTATATATTTGCTAAACCAGCTGGAAAATCCACAAAGATTAAAATGATTTGCACTTTTATTCTTCCTTGAGTGATTTCATGTGTGAATTTTAATGTTGTGGCTTTGTGTTTGGTTGTAGAACACTTCATTTGTAGAGGGGATTTTGTTTTGTGACATGACCTAAAAACATTAATCTAAAAAGTTTTTTTTATATAAATTATGATTATTATTATTTATTTTTTGTAGCTTTAATTGTTCTACGAAAGAATTACAGGTGAAGATGTCTTTCCTTTTAAAGGGAATATTAAGTGTAACGTCTTTCGTTTTACTTTAACCATTGTGTTTTGACTTATTTGCATTTCAAAGCCTACATTGCATACAGTGTTTGCCTCAGTTTCTTTACATCCTGACGAGAGGAGGAGGAATACCAGACCACATCACTCACAAGAGAAAGAAATAGTTCTCTGCCAACTTTTAACGAGTACTGATGCTCTGCTGGTAAGAAATCTATTGATTAAATGTTTTTCTGTTATAGATTTGATGTCATGCAAACTATCAATCAATCTTTAGGGTTTTAAATTAAATATTTAAAGAAACTGATACTTTTAATCAGCAATAATATTAACTTCATTACAGCAGTAACAATATGTCTTGAAATCGTAACTGGCAAAGCATAACTGTTCTGTACATTTGTAAAATTACTTCACAAAATCAGAGTATTTGATTTATTTTTAACTGTAACGTGACACATATCAGGCTTTTGTTACATTTAAAATTGAAAACAGTTCTTTTTACAGCTCCTTGTCGTAAGATTTAATAAAGTTAGTTGTTTTCTGTTGGAAATTTCAGCCACTGTGTTCTCTAGACTTCTATCAAGAGCATTTTATAATCATTTTCAGTTTATAATCATTGGTGGATTGGAGTTTGATTGGAAAATTTGTTTCTTTTATTTTGCTTCGGACTCTGACTTGATTAAACCGTTTCACGTATGATGTTAATATATTAAATTTCGTATTACAAATCATTTATTAAATGTCTCATTTCAAATCACATTTGAATGTACTTTTTCAAATGTACTTTTTCTTCCAAACTTTAATATATTAACCTTTTATTTTTATGATATAGAAGAAAATGTCATTGAAATACTGTATTGGCATTTTGCTGTTACCATGGTTTTTGTGTGCTTGGGGAAAGTGCATATTTGACCAAATTCAGAGATCAGTCAACGTTGTGTCCCCGCCCACCAGCCAATACGTCTCTGCTCATTGGTTCAAAACTCAGAGATCTAAAAGACATATCGCGTCTTTGGATGAGTTACAACCAATCAGAATCAAGACCTGGATCCCTTTAGAAAGCCCCGCCCTCTCTGAGTGGGAAAGAGAGATGTTAATGAGCGCAGTTGGTGAGGCTGTCAGCGATGTTTCCAGTTTACTGTCAGGTGTGTGTGTGGTCGTTTTATATGAAGTGTAGACGAAATATTTACAGAGAGAAAGAAATATGATTTATTTTCTTCTTCAGCCACAATTTTTGTTGATGTTTGTTTGTAGTGAAACGAGTTAAAGAGCGTCTGCTGCTGAAAAGAGATGTAAACAAGTACTGCAAATTCGTCTGGAGAAACGACAGCACTTTCAACCACATGAAGTACGTTTAACCGGTTTTCTCTGCAGTAGAAACAGTAAAAATGTTAACATTTGCTCAAATAGATGACATTTTAAGCAGATTTTCAAAATGCATTCTAATTTTTAGTTAAAGCATTAAGCTATTCATGATTTACTCACCCTTCATTTGTCACAAACATGTTTGAGTTTCTTTCTTCTGTTGATCACAAAGTTGTTTTGAAAAACGTTTGAAACCTTTAACCATTGACTTTAACCACCGTAATTGTTTTTCCTAATATGTAAGTCAATGGTTACAGGTTTCAAACATTTTTAAAATATCTTTTGTGTTCAACAGAAAAAAACTGAAAGTTATGGAACTACTTGAGAGAGTTTAATTTTTTGAGTGAACTATCCCTTTAACCACTGTCATTCTTTCACCCAGATGTGGAAGAGCCCATGATAACTACAGATTTGAGAGCTGCCTTGGTGTGATTGTGAGTCTTGTTTCATATTTACTCAAAATATAGTTTGTTTTCTTTTTATTTCTTTATTGTCATTTCTTGCAGATCCCAGATGAGCACCTGGATGCCTGTTCTGTTTATCCGCATCCTGAGCATCCAGTCCCAACAGTGCTGAGGCCACAGGGGCCCGGAGTTCCCGAGGCTGACTTCCTGCTTTATGTGTTCACTCACAACACAGCTAAATGCAGAGCAGAGGTATTGTTAACCTTGTTTGGCTTTGGAAGCCATTTAAGTGTTGTGAAAGACCAGTATCAGCTTTATGATTAGGGCTTTGTTACCAGTAGCCATCACAAGATGGATTCACTGACTGAATGGATGGATACGGTCAGCAAATTACTCAGCATGGTTGTAGCATGTAAATGATGTGCAGGTGGTCCCAAGAAAATGTACCCTATGGCTAGGCCCACACATAATCTGCGAGCGTAGAATTCCGCAGATTTTTAGCCCATCATTGATTCTGTTTATTTATTGGTGTAAATGTGTGTAAATTTATATTTATTCAGTTTTTAAATTAATTTCAGTAATAATAGTGACTAATATGAAAATATTCATATGATTTATTTACAATACAGTTTGTAACGTCATATTTTTATGACTTCTAGTAGTCTTCTAGTAGAGATTTTATATGAGAGACTTGCTCTGTTTACCAAATAAAGTGGATCTAATTAGATTTGCATTGTAAACATTAAATAAAAGTTAGACAGGTATTGCTTTTTATTTCATATATTAAGGTTTTAGTTATGATACTCCCAAAATCATTCCGCATAAATTTGCAGATTTTTAACAAAATTTTGTGCAGAAATAGCAAAAAATATCCGCAGATTACGTCTAGCCCTACCTATGGCACCATTAAACCAATGGCAACCTGAATCATTTATAGAAGACAGCATAAATCTATGCTATTGTATTCTTTACACTAAATTCACCACTTACAGTGGTAGGTATCATAGCAGTAATTGAGACTCAATGTAGCAGGCAACCTTTTTCCAGTATTCTGTTGTCCTACATTGCTCAGCCCAAAGAGAGAATACATTTACTTGTACTATGTGGCTGTTGAATGCTTGATTTTGATTAGCTGATGAATATTCTAAGATGTGCAGTTATTTTCGGATAAACACACAGCTAAAGTCTAAAGACCAGACTAGTCTTAACCACAGTGTAGTTCCATATAACAACCCTGAATTATTAAAGATATTCACCACCAACAACATTAAAAAAAATCATATTAGAACAAAACAGAACCCTTTAGATGAGATGCGTACATTGTGTCCTAAACAACACGCGTTATGAAAGATACCTTTATCTCATATCGCGTGTTGTTAGGACACAATGTGTGAACAAAAACCTGACAAACATCTTGCAATACAACAACTGAACAGTGTCTTTAGGTGTGATAACTGTAGTATGTGCAGAATAATTTACTCTGGTCTGTTGAATTAGAAAGTAATGCACATCCAAGGTGCATCATTATCACAATTTCCTTTAATTTTCCTTACATTTTGTATGTATTATTCCTCAGATTTTTTTTTTTTTAAAGATGCTAAAGTGTGTGACATTAAAAATGGCAATTGCAATGTGCATAGAAATCCTGTGTGTTCAAAGTCTAGGGTTTCCGAGGCGTTATTTTCATGATCAAACAACATGGCACTTTTACCACAAAACTGCTGTTCACCAGATGTCGTACGTTCTCCTTTTTTCTCCTCCCTTTCTTTTCCATTGTGATGCTCAGTTTGAACTTCAGCAGATTGTCTTGAACACATCTACATGGAAAATAGCATTGAGTAGTTGTCATCTGTACCTTAAATCTTGTTTAATAATTTCTCACAGGGTGATATGAGTCCATTAGCATATTTACACCTCTGTTTCTCAGTCTAGTGTACTGGCTTATGCTGCCCACTGTCAGACGGATTCAGATGGGCGTCCTCTTGCAGGCACGATGGTCATCTGTAGAGAGACACTCAGAATGGAGAGATACACATATCAGCACTTTGTAAAGGTGACCAGTAAGTGTGTTTGAGAAGAGTGAACTGCAGGTATTGTGAAATGAGAAGAACGTTGAGAAGACAATATTCACTCATTATGGTCTTTGTTTTGGTACAGACAGTGATCCATGAGCTGTTCCACGTGTTGGGCTTCAGCAAAGAGCTCCTCAGCCAATGGAAGGACTGTACTCGTTCGTCTCAGAGTAACTAACCTTCTTTATTTGCCTATACTTTCATTATTTAATTAAATGAATACAGTTAAAGTCAAAATGATTAGCCATCTTGTGAAATTTGTATTCTTTGAAAAATATTTCCCAAGTGCTGTTTAATGTAGAGATGTTTTTTTTTATTCAGAATATTTTTAAACAGTCGCACACAATAATCTAGTGGTACTGTGCACAGACATATACTGTTGCATAGAAGTGCTTACGGCGACCTGAGTTTAATTCCCGGCCTTTGCTGATCAAAGGTGGCATGGTGGCTCAGTGGTTAGCACTTTCGCCACTGTCACAGCAAGAAGGTCACTGTGAGCAATATTTTTAAACACAATCGTTACAATAGCTAATTTCTTTTGTTTTTGCCACAATGACAGTACATAAGTAAATTTTAATGGCTTAACTAAAAATATTAGATATTAATTTTTGGACAACAGTGGTTTGTTCTGTAACTGATTAAAAAAAAAAAAAAAGGGGGGGGGTGATAATAATATAATAATTTTTAAATAATAATAATTAAAGACTGCTTTTATTCCAGCCAACCTAAAAAAAATAAAACATCCTCCTCAAAGGAAAGACTGGGAAAATATTTTTCTGCATCAAACAACACAAATATTTTAAAATGGCTAATAATTTTGCCTTCAAATGTATAGTTATTGTAGTTTGGTTATGTTGCAGATTTGCTGGTAATTTTGTCCTTGTGTGTATTATGAAGTTGGTGTAGACTGCTGGTCTCGTGGTCAGATGACCAGCACAGATGAGATGGGGCAGGTTAGACTCTACTCTCCTACTGTGATCAGAGCAATGCAGAAACACTTCAACTATACGCACACTGACCTCGGAGCTCCATTAGAGAACAAGGTACAAAGCACATGCAAAACACTGATGTTGGAGTGGCAGACATCATCATGTGATTACCACTTATACTAGTGTTCAAAATAATTATAAAAAATTATTTATTATGGATGCATGCAATTTAGGCCTATATTGTAAGAAATTCCAAATCTGTCCTTAAACAATCTAAGGACGCAACTTCGCTCCAAAATGTCAATATTGTAACTGTCAAACATATTTTTTTCAATATCCTGTTTTTAATGTTATCAGACAAAGATTTTTTTATCTTGAGAGTCTTTAAATGGATTCTTTTTAAATGTGAATCCTTCAAAAATGGTAGAATTTTTAGAAAAAGAAAGTCTTAAAGTCTTTTAAGTGCTTTGATTTAGAATAAAATACTTGAAACAGCTTGAAAGTACAGTAGGTATGCAATAAAAGTTAACTGTTTAAATGAAAATATTTAAACAGAAAATATATATCTTTTTTAAGTTTAAATGTAAGTAAATTACATTTAATAGATTAAGTTCAATCAAAATTATACCTTAGGATACTATACTATACTATACTATACTATACTATACTATACTATACTATACTATACTATACTATGCTATACTATGCAACAGAATACATTAACAAATTACATCTGACATTATGCGATTATGTATGTAAATATGTAATTTGCCACATTTGTAAAGTGCTGGAAAAGTTAGAAAATGCATCTGGAAAGTGCTTGAATTTGACTTCAAGAACCCTGAAAACTGTTAGATTTATATCTTCTTTTTTTGTTGATGTCTTTATATCGCTGTAAACCATTTTGATAGAGAAAAGAGTTATTTATAAAATGTTTGTAAATTTTACCTGAATTTGCCATGAAAAACGTCTGTCTTTGTCAGGACGCTGCTTCAGATGGGCTCTCTTCACACTGGGAGGCTCGTGTGCTTCAGGGCTCCATCATGGCAGCTTCAGTAGTGGAGGCGTCTCTGGTTCGCATTGATGCCATCACACTCGCTGCCCTCCAGGACACAGGCTGGTATTCAGTCAACCTCAGCCGGGCTCAGAGCCTGGTGTGGGGAGAAGGTAAGACAGTGTCAACAAATCAGTCTAAATAAGATCAATATTACACACTTGTTGAGACTGAAGTCAAACCTCACACTTGCCAGTTCACCGTTTTACTGCTCTTGGTGTTTCAGGTGAAGGCAGTGATTTTGGGTCCACCTCTGCCTGTCATAATTCATCAGCTTTCTTTTGCACTGGGAGGTAATCAAAAATGATGTCTTTTTGGTTAATTATAAAGATTTAGACAATTATTTATTCTATTTTGAATTGTAAAAAGGTGAACTTCTATTGTTAAATTGGTAAAACAAGAATTAATTTTTAATAGCAAGCAATTTTAAAGGGATATTTGGCCAAAAATTTAAACAACCTCTTTATGTATTATGGTATTACACCTTTCTTTCTTCTGTTGAACACAAATAAAGATATTTTGAAGAATGCTGGTTGCTGGCACCCATCGGGGGAAAAAATACTATGGAGGTCAATGGGTGCCAGCTACCAGCAATCTTCAAAATACAGAAGAAAGAATAAAATAGGTTTTAAACAAGTGAAAAGTTAGTAAATAATGGCAGATTTATCTTTTTTGGGCGAACTGTCCCTTTATAATACATTTAATCTATGAACATGCCAGTCTCTATTTTTATAATATTAGTAATTATTTCTATGAGTTTTTTTTTTTCATTATGTACTTGTATTTTTTCCATTAGCTACTAGTGTATTCTTAAGGTACAAGTAACTTCAAATATGCCACTGGTTATTAATTTTTAAATATATCACTAGTGCGTGCTAATATCTAATGAATTAGTAATATTAAAAAGGTAAGTAGTAACGGCAAAGGTAGTACTAGTAAAAGTCCTAGTATCTAATCGAATAGGTGCAAGTATAATTAACTATTATTTGTTTACTATTATTTATCTAATAGGTACTAGTTGAGTAATAGTACCTAACAGATGCTAATGTAGATGATAATGAGTACTGGTATTTTTTTCATAAGTTACCATATCTAAAAAAATGACACCAAAACAATGAGTGTTTAGAGGCACTAATAGTTCTCATTCTTTTGGTACTAGTTTTGGTTTAATTACCAGTAGCATGAAAATAGACACTAGTGTGTTTTATGAATTAAATATAAAATATATAATGGCCATTGTATTGTTTTGTATTATGTATTTATAAGTAATGTAAATATGATGTTTTCCTCCCAGTGGTTTGGGTTGTCATTTCCTTCATCTCCACAAGGGGGAATGTACGACGGATCAGTACCTGGATGGCTGCCACATTTTTAAACCCCTGGCAAATGCTGTGAGTTTTCTGTATAAAATGGACACCTAAACCAAACTTCAAAAGTGATTTTTTTTTTCACAGTGTAATACCACTTTTCTTCATCAGAGCGAGTGCTGGATAGAAGATAATGCGAAGAGTGGAATGAATGAAAGAGGTGGAGAGATATTTGGCTCAGACAGCCGCTGTTTTATATCCAACATCACCAGACTGGTGAGACATGTTCTCATGTTTATGTCTAAAATCTTTCTAAACGTTTAAATATGTTACTGCTACCGTTTCAAGAGGTAGTTTTAAAATTTTATTTTCTTTCATTATTAGAGTAATGCGACTGCTTACACACCAGTGTCAGGTCAATGTTACAGACACCGATGCACTGGAATAAACAAATATCAAATTCAAGTGAAGGATTCTGACTGGATGGATTGTCCAGCAGGGAAGAGCATTGAGGTTTGTGAGAAGCTTATTGGTTACATATAATATATATCTTTTCTATTTTATTTTATTTATAAGTCTTATTTTCAACCTTGATGGTTAACCTAATATTTAAAAGGGTTAGTTCACCCAAAGATGAAAATTCTATCTCGAAATTATAGGTGTCTGGTTATCAAGGATTTATTTTCTGCCCTGAAAACAGATTATGTAAATATTCAGATTTAGCTCCTCCGACATTGAGACGAAAGACAGAAAACCTTCTTAGGGTCACCACTGTTCAGAGGTCAGTCAGTTCTTCCTTTCTTTTTTAAGATGTTTCAAATTGTACAGATTGCTGTTCTTCTGGGTGAATTTAAAATACAGTGTGTTTGTATGTCATTCTCTGTGTTTACTGCAATGTAGTGATCTTGGTATGATGGAGAAAGATGGCGCTCTTCATTCCAGCTTCACATCTCTCTTCTCAGTGGTGTTGAGCTTGACGGCCGTTTGCTCTCTGCTGTCTGCTGCAGTGATCCTCTACAGGAAGAGTTTATCTGCAAGAGTGCATGCTGCTTCAGACAGGACACCACTTCCACTTATCCTGTGCAGAAACTGATCGAAGAAGCATGAAATGGTTCTGGAAGGTAATGGAGATGAATTCTGATGGCAGCATCAGGAATTCAGACATATAACATATGTCACACAAACACGTAAAGCTTGACGAAACATTTATGAATGTTAATATTTGACAGAGAAGGTGTGATGCGATATCTTTATGATCGTCATAGTCTTTCCGTTGGGAAAGTTCCTTGATAAATCTTGAACCTGAACTTGCAAGATGATGTTTGTTTTGACTTGCAGATATGAAACAGAGTTGCAGCGATTCACCATTTACTGAAGAACCAACTCATTGTTTTGTCTGTATTATGTAGTTTAATAGTATATAACTGTAATACATTTTTCAGTCATTCGTGTAGAAATCATTTCTAAAAATGTTCTAAAAGTCACTGAACAGGAATCATATTCATCTATCAATTCTCGGAATGTATTTAATAAACAAATACAGTAGTTTTTTATAAAATATTTAGTAATGATACAAAATTAAAAATTAAACAGTGATTTAAAGGTATGGAATATCTGGAAAGTAATAAAATATAGATTTCCAAAGTAGTTTATGAATAAATTGTCTTCTGTCTGCAAACTTAAAATCCAGCCATTACTAAAAAAACAGGAGCTTAGATTCCGGACATCACTGCTTGAGCAGAAAATTGAGCAAATTTTTCATGTCAATAGACAGCAACGCAAGGAAAGAGCCAAAAGCTAGTGTATACACTCTTCTCAACATAGAAATGATACTTAATGTGACACTCCACTTTTTTTGAAATAGGCTCATTTTAAAAGACCCCTAGAGATAAACAGTTGATTTATACCATTTTTGAATCCATTCAGCTGATCTCCGGGTCTAGCAGGAGCACTTTTAGCTTAGCTAAGCATACATCATTGAATCAGATTAGACCATTAGCATCTAATATATAAAATAATATAGAAAAAAAATGGAAAGAACTTGCAATACAGTATTTTTAGCCTTTTTGTAAAAAGCACATCCTGTCGATCTAAAAGGATGAAAGTAGAAATGACTTCATCTTCATCTCTGTCTTCATCCAGTGCTTAGAAAGTGTCATCTGTGAGCACACAAACAAAAATTTGTTTGGTTGTGTTTAAATATAATGTAAATTGGTATGAACACAGTAATATAAGAGAAATTGTTTATATCAATGTGCTGTAAGAATAAGTGTGATTTCAGTACCTGACATCTCTCTGCGGGGTAATTCAGATCAGTGCAGAGTTTGATATCAGCTGTTGCTTCCTTTGCTCTGTTTTTCTTATTTAGAAATGTAATCAGATCAAACACAGGCATCAATATATTTCATATTTGATGAAAAACTAAATAAAACTGGAATCACAAAGTCCTTTAGAAACCATTAAAGAAATTCTGATTTCCTTTATTATTACTTCAAAAAAGTTGCTGCTTAAAGGGATAATTCACCCAAAATTAAAATCTACTCACTATTTACTCACTGTTGAGTGGTTCCAAACCTTCATGAGATTCTTTATTTTGTTTAGCACAAAAGAAGATAGAAGAAGAAAGCAGAAAACCAGTAACCATTGACTTGCATAGTAAGAAAAACAAATACTCTTACTGGTTAACAGCTTTCTTCAAAATATATTCTTTTGTCTTCAACGGAGAAAAGAAACCCATAAAGGTTTGAAACAAGTAAAGGGTGATTAAATTATTACAACATTTTTATTTTGGGGTGAACTATCCTTTTTTAAGGAATGCAGAAAACCTACAAGATAACCTCCAGATACATTTTTTTCAGTATTTGAAAGTTAAAGAGAACACATTTGTTTTGTAACGAGTAAATCTCTTACTAAACAGTTCAAGTAATTAAACAAATCTGGTGGTGATGAGATTTCTCCTTTGAAATGTGTAAAGCCTCATTCACACTACGAGCGACAAGCCACCATTCATTTCCATAGATATTTACATTAGATGTCGCCCTGTTGTTGTCTACTGGAAGGAATGCGTCAACAGAGCTGCCATTTTAGTACAGGGTAGCGCTCCTTTGAAATGAATGTAGGACCAAGTTGTAGTAGAAGACTGGCCATCCGGACCCATACATAGACACACATACAGTACTTCTATATATGTCTACGGTGGTCAGTTGTATGGTGGTCAGGTCAATTTTTTTTTTAATTACGAAAATTATAATATTACATCACTTTTCTACATCGATGGATCAGTGACCGCACGGGCATTGCCGACAAAGAGTGTGTGTTTGTACTATCCTCCCTCCCTGTTAAATTTGATCTAATCTGTGTCCTGAAACACACCTGCTTTCACTTCTAATTCTAATGGAGGGAGCGATTCATTTGTGAATGAATCTCTGTTATGAATGATTCATTTGAACCATCGATATCCCTGTGTCTCAATGTGCACATCCACCTTTCTGATCTGAATGAGTGGTATATAACATTTCTAATATTCAATAATTTAGGGTGAACAGTATGCACGTTAAGGCACAGGCACTGTTATGTTATCAGGCACCCTTATAAGTTACTTTAAAAACTAGCCGGTACTTCACTTAGCCGACAATAATACACGTTTCTGGCACCGTGGCGCCTTTTTGCCGTATTTCATTTATGTTGTTTACTGAATTCATTCAACAAAACTAGCATATTCTAGTATTTAGAGCAAGTTGGTGCTACTTTGCCTTATGGTCAGTGCAGTCGAAATCTTACCTATAAATTGTTCTCCCTTTTATGATTTTTTTTTTTTTTTGCTCGTTATTACACCTGTACGCAGTGGAAAAGTCCAGCATCTTCAGATAGTCTTGATTTGTGCGGTTGAATGACATTTGTCCTCAAAGCACTGTACAGATGTGGCAGAGGTATTGACGCATGCTCAGGGTCTTTATGCGATATCTAGTGTATATATTGATGGTTCATTTCAACGGAGAGTGAGCGACTTCTGACTTCTGACTTCTACATGAGCGACAGCGACCGTTGGTGACCAGGTGGGCATGTCAAGTACTGCGACAAAGTTGAGAATCCTTTAACTTTATGCAAATGAAGAGCGACTTTTCTGAGTGACAGCTAATAGGAGCACCAGTAGAGCTCACGTGATCCTCTTTCAGCTCACTCAGAGGCTGGTTGTGTTCTCCATGCTGTAGACCTACGCAGACCTGCATTTGCAACAGGTCGCTACACACAGAGTGATAGGCAGCTACAAAGTCACTGCTATTGTGAATGAGGCATAAAGCACATTGAGTCCTAAGAAAAAATGTACATACATATAACCCGTGTTGGGGAAAATTACTTATGAAAGTAATGCATTACAATATTGAGTTACTCCCCAAACGTAACTTGTAAAAAAGTAAATTTTCATGGGAAGTAATGCATTGCGTTACTTTTTCATACCTGCCAGAGGCTTGATCTCTTTCACAACATGCAGGGTATTTTTCTTTTTTTAAATAGAGGAACTCATTTAACGACACACTGCTTAACCTACACCTTCGTTTACATTACATTTTAAAAACAGTAACTCAAATATTACTACTTAATTTTTTTAAAGTAATGCATTACTCTACTCGTTACTTAGAAAGGTAATATTATTACGTAACTCGTGTTACTTGTAATACGTTACCCCAACTCTGCATATAACCTTAAATGTTTTCACCCTGCAACATGGGTCAATACTGAAAATATTTTCAAATAAAAGAACATTTAACACTTACTTTGCTTGTTTTTATTTCAGAGAATTTGACTCCCTTTAGAGAATTACTCTTGCTTGTGCCCTCCATCATCTGCTGCACAAGCTTGTGCATCTTCACCTGCTGAGAGGAGAAAATATAGATTTATTACCCTTTAAAGGCCATCTTGTACATTTTTATTCTACATTACCTTTTTCTCTTCATTCTCATCTTTTACAGAAACACTGTGGGCCTTGCGTTCTTCCTCAACACAAAACTGATGCTCAACTGTCTGATCACCCCCGCTGAACATCTCCAAAGCTCCATATTTCTGGATAATTTTAGGATTCGTATCCTGGAAAAGACAAATGTTATTATTTTTGTCCTTGATCTAAATGAATAATCATTCTTCATTACCTTCTTCTTTTCACTCTCGTCTTCAGCAGAAAGAGTGTTGTTTGTTTTGTGGTCTCCCTCAACACGAGACACACCGTCATCTCCACCAAACATCTCCAAAGCTCTGTCAAGCCTCTGGATCATTTCAGGATTGATTTCCTCCACCGGGTCAATCATCATGACTTGCTTTATGTTTGTGACTTTCTCCACGTGGTAGGAGCACTCAGACCACAGCTGATTGAGAAGTGAAGCTTCTCTTTCTGTGAAGCTTTCTTTACAGCATGGACATCTGCTTTCGTGACTGATTTCCCAGCATTCCTTGAGGCAGGCCTTGCAGAAGCTGTGTCCACATGGAGTCCACACTGCATCGATTGAAGACTCCAGACAAATGAAGCATGCTGGGTTTTCAGTCAGGACACAGCATGAGCAAGCCATCGCTGAAAGGAAATAAATCAATTCAGTTCAATTAGGGATTGGTGTTAATTTCGTCAAAGAAAAATATTTGTTGCTTATAGCTTAAAATAAGCAGAAACTTGACATATTTCTGCTTCAGTAGCATGACTGAAAACTATGAATGTGTACACTGATCTACTTATCTACATGAAAACACAGTAGGATATGCAGCGGTTCAGTGGATTATAACAATTCAGCTTTTATCTTTACTACAAATGGTAAGATGTTATTTTGATGGTCCCTGTTGCACATTTTGTTGACTAAAAGTTACATGCCAATTACCTCTCATTTGAGTATTATTAGACTGTCTGCTTATTATCTGCTGGTACTGCTCCTTCAACGAACATTTAACTGCAAGTACATGTCAACTTACAACCTAACCCTAACCCCAACCTAACAGTGTACTTATAATTCAATAAGAATTAGTTGGCATGTATGTTGCTCAGCATATATAAGTACACCCCTTACCAATCTCTCATTTTAATTAATATGTTTTTTATAGGAAGCTTAACAATAATTTAATTGTGCATATACATTAAATTAGTCAGCACTAAAGCCAAATCTGGAGCGAATCTGACAAAATAACTTATGATAACGGTCCGAAATTAGAAATTACCTAAATTTATATGTTTGGGGAAAATATTTGCAAAAAAAGAGAGCAAAATTCAAGAAAAACAAACAATTTATAAAATTTTGTTGAAATTTGTAGTTTGTAATTTTGTTTTCCAATATTTTGCATGAATTTAAAGGTATTATATTTGAGTTTTGTGACTAAATTATTATTTTAATACATGTATCCGTTTAATAAATCTGTTTTGTTCAAAAGCACCAAAATGCATTGCCTATATTCACTGAGAAATTAATTAAATATTCACTTAAATTCAGCTAAATGTGCTAAAGGGACCATCAAAATAATGTGATACCCTACGTCTTTTTTTGTCAATGATATTCAATCAATTACCCTTTATTTCTATAGCGCTTTTACAATGTAGATTGTGTCAAAGCAGCTTCACATAGAAGGTTATAGTAAATTGAAACAGTGTCAGTCCAGTTTTCAGAGTTGAAGTTCAGTTTAGCTCAGTTCAGTGTGGTTTAATATTCACTACTGAAATATTGATTGCTAATGTTGTCACTGTTAGTATGTAATGATGTCCACATTGTCCTGTTTTTGTTTCATTTTAGTCTTGGAAAAAAAAGATGTCAATGAACATTTTTTGCCCTTGTTTTCGTTTATGAAATTGACAATCTTAGATGCGACATTCATGTGGAAATAAGAACATTTTGGCTGATACCAATAACAAAAAACGACTAATTTAGATGTCCATTTTTCTGAGCCTGAATCAATCCCAATTGAAATACAATCCCAAATACAATGGACAACTGATTTTATTTTAAAACCTTAACTATAGAAAACATGGGAACTGCAAGGAAGCATCTAGCTCAGGGGTGCTCAACCCTGTTCCTGGAGAGCCACCCTCCTGCAGATTTCAGTTGCAACCCTGATCAAACACACCTGAACCAATTAATTAGGACCTGAACAGCACTTGATAATTACACACAGGTGTGTTTGTTATGGGTTGCAACTGAAATCTGCAGGAGGGTGGCTCTCCAGGAACAGGGTTGAGCACCCCTGAGCTAGCTCTTTCTTTTCCCAAAAATATTTACAAAATGCAGTTCTGAAGTCATGCTTTTTCCCCAAGACGTCTTGTCTTTTAAATTATTTATTTAATGTGGGAATTGAAAAATTTATAATATTACTAACTCACCTGAAGGTTTGCACAGAGGTTCCTCTTGGACTACTGTACCCAATGGCTTTGGATATTCTGTCTCCATTGGCTCCCTTTTGTAACCTTAAAAATTATAAACATAATTGTGAAGTTGTGCATAAAGAAATCTGATATATGGTCATTTGTGAATCAGGTAAAAAAAAAAGAAGTACTGAACGTGTCACTATTTTTCTCAAAAAACATATTTCTAAAGTTGCTATTGACTTAAAAATGTTCATCAGATGTTAGTGACAGCCAAAGTAATCCACACATACAGAGAAAACAAACCTAATTAATTTAGAAATTAAGTTATGTGTAATAAAATGAAATGATACAGGCAAATAGTAAAGTAATGAACACATGAAGAAAGGGGAGTGTAAAAAAAAAATAGAAGAAATCCAATTGAAAATTAAAACTGAAGTTCAGCATTCGTAATAGAGATCCACAAAGTGGTCAAGATTTTAAGACTTTACTGAAGTCATGCTTAGTCAATGCATGCGACTCCATCCGCCATACAAGAGGCGTCTTGAAGCTGTCCTTACCACAAAAGACTTGTATACAAAGTATTAAATACGTTAAAGTAGTTCAGTACTTTCTCCTTGTGTTAAACAATTACATTACATAAAATTCATTATATTTGTATATTTACCAAAATATGCCTCAATTTCATGTCAATAGCTCCGTTAGAAATAAATTTACCGGAAAAAATCACGATGTATTCAAAATTTATTTTACCCGCTGCAAACATCAGCTATCAGTTACTGTCTCTGGTGTAACCAATCTACCAAGAAATGGTCAAATTTACAACCTCATCTCATGTGTGCATATTAAATTACTAAAAATGTTCAGACCAACCAAACCATACTAGTAGAAAATTCACATTACACATATGCATACCTGTGTTTTTCTCATAGAGCTGCACAATCTCCCGAAGAGCTGTGTTGCCCTTTAGACCAGGTCGTTCACTGAATGTCTCATTACAGTATGGACAGATGCAGACATGACTGTAGTCCCAGCACTTTTCCAGGCAGGCCTTACAGTAGTTGTGTCCACATGGAGTGGTCACTGGATCATTGAACACATCCAGACACACTGGACACTGGAGCTCTTCAGACAGAGGACCGCCGGTGCATAATTGGTCTGAAAGCAAGATTTGGAAATTTTGTTTTGACTGGAACATTGTTTCACACGTTAAACATAAATGAAACCCACATTATTCAGATGTTCAAATTTTGCTTTGATAAACTCTTACCTTCCTTTGTGCTTTCCTTAATGAGTTGCACAATTTCTCTAAGAACTGTGTTGCTCTTTACTTCAGGTCTTTTGCTGGAGGTTTCTTTACACAATGGGCATCTGAAATCATGACTGTTGTCCCAGCATTGTTTCAGGCAGGTCTTGCAGAAGTTGTGTCCGCATGGAGTGGTGACTGGATCAGTGAGCACATCCAGACACACAGGGCACTGACACTTGTCAGTCAGAAGAAGACTTTTACTGAAACCCATAACTGGAAACACAAGGAAATTGTTTGAATAGGAAAATATTAAGGTCAGTGACTCTCGTGATATGATTGGTTACAGAGGTTAATAACAAAGCTATATGTTATGTATTTACTGATTTATGTGAATATAGTCATTCCACAAACACTTACTTGGAGGAAGATCGATACTATCTCTTCTTCCAAGCCTGTACTTCGGTGGTTCTGCCATTCCGTTACCATCCACCAGCTTTTATAAGAGTGTTGCTGGAGAATTTACTCTATCACATTATGGTCACCAGGCCTTGGAATGAGTGAAGGTAAAGGTATTTTACAAAAACAACACTTCGACATGCAGGTGCATCTCAAAAACACAGTGAAAATGTTCAATATTTTCCATCAGTTATCAAGTTATCTTTCAGCTTTTGAACTATAAAAAATACCACGATTTTCTTTTTTTCCCCAAGAAACATGTAAATCATTTTAAGTCTATAAAGATATATATATCTTAAGTCTAAGACAATAACTGCATTGTATTGTCAGATAGTTAAAAATAAAGTTCTCGAAGAACAATAGTTTGTAAATCAGGTCAATGTCCACACAACACCGGAAAGATACAAAATAACTTAAAGTAACCAAACTTAAAATGATCCCTGCGCAAAGTACAAACCGACCATACTTGATCATTTATTCTTATCGCAAGACTGTACATGGCAATTAAAGTTTTTTAATAACACTGACACAAAGTCACTGTTCAAGCAAATCTCTTTTTCGTTACATACCTGTACCTGCGTGTAGCTCTGAGTTTCTCTGAAAAACTGTTAACAAAATGGCATACGAAACTGTTAAAACGAAACTAAATAGGACTCAGATTTTTATTTTGAGTGTAACAGACGCTCCCCAGTGGCTGGAAGAAACCTTGACAAAAAAAAAAAATATATATATATATTTATTTATATATATAGTAGAGGCAATATTGTTACTGTATATTGTAATATAACATTATATACAATATAAAGATCATTTGTTTAGGCGCTATGTTAAATGACGGAGTTGGCGAAGATAATTAGTTGATCTGGACTCCGAGGTTTTAAAACAAAATCTAAATATCAAGAAAAAAAGTTGTCCAAATTAAGTTCTTAGCAATGCATATTACTATTAAAATATTACTAATATAATTTTTTTATTATTATTACGAAGTGTCTGATTGGAAGACGAGCTTTACTTGAAATTCTAATGAATTTTGACATAAAACAAACAAACAAAAATCTGTAATTTTGACTCTACTTACAAATATACCTGTGCAACTTAAGGCTGTTTTGTGCTCCAGGGTCACATAATTGCCCAACGTGAGCATGATGTGATTTATCCATATTATAATCTTCATATCAGAGTTCACGGTGTTCATTAAATGCTTTTTAAATGAATGCTTTTAGATTAACTAAATGAACTGGCATGAAGCTTTTTACTGAATCCACACCTAACATCAGCACTAGATTCCTGCATCTGCTACCTATAGTTTGGTACTACTGCCATCCAGTGGACAGGAACAGGCTTCAAATAAAATATAATTTTTTTCGGTAATTTAATAGATAGCATAAATAATACTCGGTACAACTACTGTTTTTGCGTTACTGTGATGGTTGGGTTTAGGGTTGGGGTAGACGTTAATAAAATACAACAAATAAGAAATGTAGGCCTAATAAATAATATTTTTAAAATTCTCGTTAACTTCCGACCGCAGCCGTATCCGAACTTTAAACCATCCTTTGCGGCTTCGAATTTCCCAAGATTTATTAAGCTCTGATAAATTAATTGGATATCTAAACACTTGTTAAAAAAACAAAAAGAGTATGACAGGTCTTACTAAAGTGATTTTAAAGACAGTTTACATGTGTATGTGTGCATGTATGGAAAAACGTCATATTACCGCTTATTAACGACAGCTGTAGGTGACGAGATCTGTAGGCTAGATCTCATTTCAAAACGCTCGGTTCGGTTTGTGTGGACTACGAAAGACACACCTTTGAAGTCTGCATCCTTCGGAGGATGCAGCCTCTGAAATGAGACACAGCTTTAGAATCCGCGGATACACTTCACAAATAGAACAAAGACAAACACACTTGAGCTTCACCACTGTACTTCAGTTCACATTATGAAGAAGAAAAGTGACCACGCAAAAGAAAACCCGGTAGACAAGCTCTAGGTAATGTAACGCTTTATTTGTGTTATCACATACTGACATTAAAAAAACGAACAAGTGTTTAACATGTAACTATTAAATAACTATTACATAATAGGCTAAGCATCTGGTGAAACGGGAAACACCACAGTAATGACAGGTAACTGAGGGTCGGGTGTTTCTGTTGCAGGTAATGGAGAAACAACGAGTGGATCACTGGAGATAGACTTGAAGAACAGCTTGTGAATCACTAGACATCAACAATCAGGTACAGATCTGTTCCCATAGTCAACTACAATAGATAGGTATAGGAAAATAGATGTATTTTTAAGAGGAAGAGGGTGGTGGTGGGCATATAGGAAGGCAAATAGAAAAAAGAAAAGAAAATATGTTCTTCCAGGAGGAAGTGTTGTGGTGGATATTGGAAGGAAAAAAGAAAAAGGAATACTTGGAGGATCTCCTCAACACCACTGACATGTCTTATATTGAGGAGGCAGAGACTGGGGATGCAGGGGTGGACTCACTCATCACCCAAGCTGAGGTTGTTTGCAAGCTCCGCAGTGGCAAAACAGTGGTGGTGGATGAGATACACCCTGTATATCTCAAGTCTCTGGCTGTTGTGGGTCTGTCTTGGCTGACACATCTTTACAATATCACATGGAGGTCGGGGACAGTACCTTGGGACTGGGCAACTGGGGTGGTGGTTCCAATTTTTAAGAAGATGACCAGAGGGTGTTCTCCAACTATAGGGGGATCACACTCCCCAGCCTCCCTAGGAAAGTCTATACCAGGGTAATGGAGAGGAGGATGGTTGAACCTAGGATCCAGGAGGAATTATGTGGTTTTTGTCCAGGCCGTGGTACACTGGACCAGCTCTATACCCTCACCAGGGTGCTTGAGGGTTCAAGGGAGTATGCCCAACCAGTCTGCATGTGTTTTGCATGAACTTGGAGAAGGCATCCGATCGTGTCCCTAGTGGCATTCTGTGGGAGGTGCTCTGAGAGTATGGGGTCAGAGGCGCTCTGTTCAGGGCTGTCTGTTCCCTTTATGAACAGAGCAGGAGTTTGGTTCGCATTGCCAGCAATAAGTCAAACTTGTTTCTAGTGCATGTTGGACTCAGACAGGGCTGCCCTGACAGAATTTCTATGCACAGACTTGGGACTGAGGGGGTCTGGTGGATTTCATCTCTGTTATTCGCAGACGATGTTGTTCTGTTGGCTTCATCGAACATGGACCTTCAGCATGCACTGGGGTGGTTTGCTGCCAAGTGTGATGCTGCTGGGATGAGAATCAGCACCTCCAAGTCCAAGGCCATAGTGCTCCACCGGAAAAAGGTGGTCTGCCATCTCCAGTTTGGAGGAAAGTCCTTACCCCAGATAGAGGAGTTCAAGTATTTTTGGGTTTTGTTTTAGATTGACATCAGTGCAAACCCTGCTTTCCCTCTGGGAATAATAAAGTCACAATCATTAAGCTAATTAAAATTGTACACATGGTCCTATAGTTAATATTATAGGCTACTGTGCTTTTTAAATAATTAAAATCAGTTTAGTCCAACTGTAAGCTACAAGAGTCTATTATAAAGTGATGTGGTGTATGTCCTTATACTATGGAAGCCCGTTTCCACCACTGAATGATAAAAAAAGATGTACTGTACCAATAAAAAAAAAATAGAGAGCCGAAAGAGTGTAACAAACATTCATATCTTCTTTAAAAAAAATGTCTTTATGAAACGAAACACTCATTTTAAGTAAGACCTTTATTTGTTTGGGCTACAATACAAAATCTGCTAGGCTGCTCATTTTTATAAAAGTCAGATGTTTAGTACGGGGGATTTTTCTTTTTAGAAGGTTAAATCCAAAGATAAGGCTATTAATTTTTGTAACAAATGATATTTTATTATACACCACAAATACATGGTTTTAACTACACATCTAAATTCATAAGAAAAATCATTGAAAACTGTGTAAGGTTTTCTGTCAGTTTAAAAAAGTTTGTGATTGCTCAGAAAGGGTGTTCCCTGCTTATTTGAATGCCTCTGACATGATGTAATTATACGTAGGGTAATGATGGCATGTACTTGTTTAGTCTAAAGAGACACATAAGCATCAAAATAATACAAATAAGAGTATGACTTTTTTTGTGAATACAGTCACATGACTCATATAAACATTTAGCAAAAGCACAAATCAACACAACTGTACGTTACAAAAGTTCATCTTTATTAGAGGTATTACAATATATATATATATATATATATATATATATTGTAATAC
>CAIGQQ010037820.1:4475450-4501605 GCA_903798035.1 Danio albolineatus | reverse complement strand
TAGTGATATATAACATAATAAGAAATGGAACATTATTATATATTTTTTTACTTACAAATAGTTATCGTTCACTAAAGTCCAGTAATTCTTGCTGAGTGGTGAAATGATCAGTGGGTCTGAATTTTTATCTCCATTATTAAAGCCCGGGCTGAAATACGGATAGAGCTTCTCAGTGAAAGACTGACCAGTGAAAGAGTAGATATGAGACCTGGACTCTACATCATAAAAGGAGACTAAACCCTCCTCATAATCCACAAACACACCCACCGTCTGGGGCTTCACTTTCAGGCAAAGAGACACAGACAGACAGTCACAGGCCTTATACTCACCTCCATTCCTCAACCACAGAGTCCACAGTCCGTTCCTAGGACTGAGAGTAATTATTCCTTTCCTGTTAACAGACTCTCTGGCCACTCCTAAATCCCACTCTGCTTTCCCTTTTACATGCACTTCGAAATAAAACTTGCCAGAGCAGAATCCCTCCTTCCCCAGGACACTGGGACATTTATCAAACCTCCACGGATTATCCAGGACAGGCTGACGTGTTTCTCCATATTCAGCTTGTTTGTCGTCCTCAGATAAGAAGATTTTGGGATGAGCAGTTTCAGGATCCATAGTCACATTCACTGAGGGATAGATCACAATTTAAAAGTACACTTAAAAACATGTATTTGTGGTGTAGGATAAAATATACAACCCTGATACACGCTTATATACATATACATATACAGTTGAAATCAGAATTATTAGCCCCCCCCCTGTTAATTTTTTTCCCCACTTTCTGCTTAACAGAAAATATTTTTTTCAACGCCCCCAACTACCATTACAAATACAGGAAGAAAAAAAAGCTTCAAATGAAAGAATACATAACAAACATTACAAAATTGAAATAAAATAAAAGATTTATTCTAACAAAATCACTTATCACATTTGTGTTATCGTACGCATTAAAGGGTTAAAAGTGTGTTCGTTTTTTAACTTTTACTTTATCCAGTGATTCCTCCGCATACCACTAGAAGTAAGCCTTCGTACCAAAACTGGTACACGTACCACAGTTTGAGAAACACTGATGTAGTCTATTGAAATTCTGAATTGGCACTGATGGTTTCATGAAGAAGCTTTAATGTCCATGGAAATTTTTTCTTTTCTTTTTTTGCACAAAAGCGTTCTTTAGATTATAAATCTGGCCTTGACACTAGGAAAAAATGTAGGTCCAACTCTATATTAAGCTGCCCTAACTGCTATGTACTTGCATCAAAGATTAAGTACAACTTAAGTACTTTTGAGGTGGGTTACAGGTAGGCCCACATGGAATCTGCACATGCAGAAATTCGCAGATTTCTGCAGATTTTTAGCCCATCATTGATTCTGTTTATTTACTGGTGTAAATGTGCGTAAATTTATATTTATTCAGTTTTTGCATTTATTTCATAGATAATATTGACTAATATGAAAATATTCATATGATTTATTTACAATACAGTTTGTAAAGTAATATTTTCTGTCTTTTAGTAGATACGTTATATGAGATACTTGCTCTGTTTACCAAATGTTTTACATATTAAGGTTTTAGTTAGGTGACACGAGGGTGCCACGGTTGCCTAGAGGTTAGCACGTTCGCCTCACAGCAAGAAGGTCGCTGGTTCGATCCCCGGCTGGGCCAGTTGGCATTTCTGTGTGGAGTTTGCATGTTCTCCCCGTGGTTGCGTGGGTTTCCTCCGGGTGCTCCGGTTTCCCCCACAGTCCAAAGACATGTGGTACAGGTGAATTGGGTAAGCTAAATTGTCCATAGTATATGTGTGTGAATGAGAATGTATGGATGTGTTTCCCAGAGATGGGTTGTGGCTGGAAGGGCATCCGCTGCGTAAAACAAATGCTGGATAAGTTGGCGGTTCATTCTGCTGTGGCGACCCCGGATTAATAAAGGGACTAAGCCGAAAAGAAAATGAATGAATGAAGGTAACTTTCTATTGTGTGAAAATTAATTCCTTTTTTAAATGAATTGATTAAAAAATTATTAATTAATTAATTCCTTTTCCAATTACAATTTTTTTTTTGTAGACAAAATAAGAAGAAAAGTAATTTTAATTAGTAAATGTTCACAGGGCCAAAAGTGTCCAGTTAAAGAAATCCCCTGATATCAATAATAGTGTTTAAGTATTTATGTGCAATGTAGGGAAACACAGAATGCACAGAAAACTCATACCTGTAAACTTCTTGATCTTCTTCAGCTCTGTGGAAACAATTGATAAACTTGATCACTATTTTCGAGAAGGGTCTGGCTGCAGACCGGGTGCAGATGCAAGCTGAGCTGCATACAATGCTTTTAATGCAGGGGTGCGCAACCCTGTTCCTGGCGATCTACCTTCTGGCAGATTTCAGTTGCAACCCATATCAAACACACCTGCCTGTAGGTATCAAGTGCTGTTCAGGTCCTATTTGATTGGTTCAGGTGTGTTTGATCAGGGTTGGATCTCCAGGAACAGGGTTGAGCAGTCCTGTTTTACCCCTCAGAGTGATGTCACTAGCTTCATTGAGTGCATTGTGACTGAGATTGCATGTCTGAGATCGCATGTCTCTCAGTTTGCATATGCAAGTCTGCAGTCAGATACTATTACTATTTTTACCATTTAATGTAAATAATGTTTAGAAATAGTCTCACCTTTAATAAACTTAAATTCTTACAGCACAACTTTATTTCAATTTATTAAAACAAATACAAGGGAAAAAGCTATCTAAAGCTCACCAATTCCTGTAATCATCACCATTACATCACTGAGAAATCCCTGATGTTTTGTCAGAGCTCGTCTTACAGCGTCCTCCCTCAGATGAGTGTCACTGATCCCAGTCCAGATCTTGGTGTCTAAAGGCCTGCAAAGTGATGGATAAATCTACAACGGAAGAGAGAGGGAAAAATCCCTTAGTAGAGAATTTCTAATTGTTGTTTGTTAAATATATGTACGTATATACAGTTGAAGTCAGAATTATTCACCCTGCTGTGATTTTTTTTTAAATATTTCCCAAATGAAGTTTTACAGTGCAAGGAATTTTTCACAGTATTTTCTATAATATTTTTTCTTCTGGAGAAAGTCTTATTTGTTTTATTTTGGCTAGAATAAAAAGCATTAAAAAACAACTTTTAAGGTCAATATTATTAGCCGTATGAAGTATTATTTGTTTTCGATTGTCTATAAAACAAACCATTGTAATACAATGACTTGTCTAATTACCCTAACTTACCTAATTAAGTCTTTAAATTGCACTTTAGGCTGAACACATCTTGAAAAATATCTAGTAAATTATGATGTACTGTCATCATAGCAAAGATAAAATAAATCAGGTATTAAAAATAGTTATTAAAACAATTATTTTTAGAAATGAATTCTAGACAATTTTAGAAAAAAATTCTCTTAGTTAAACAGAAATTGGGGGATAAATACACAGGGGGGTTAATAATTCTGACTTCAACTGTATATGTATTATATAATTACTGTACTATTTTTTTATGCTTTGGCAATACTTGACTAGTCATTTAAATTGAAAAGAGAGAGACACCTGTAGTAGGTGCAGGTGATCTTCAGTGTGTGAGAGCTCCTCCATCTCAGTGTTTCTCCTCTTCAGTTCACTGATCTCCTGCTCCAGCTCTTTAATCAGATCTTCAGCCTGTTTCTCTGCTGCTTTCTGCTTCTGCTCCATCACCTCCAGCAGCTCCTGCTGACATCTCTCAATGGAGCGCATCAGATCAGCAAACACCTCCACACAGTCGGCTTTCTCTTTTTCTGAAGTTTGCTAAGTAAGGAATAGTCTACTGTCAGTCTTATAACAACTCAGCACACCCAGCAAAATAACTTATTTTGGGTATGTGGCATGATAGACTGATTTAAATGTAAGAATTGATTGCCAATGTTTGAGTAGTTTGTAACAAAACTTCAAAGAAAAAGAAAACATCCCAATCTTCCTTGGTTAAAAGCCAGAAAAAAAATATATTTGCTATATTAATGTATTTTATGCAATAGAATACATGAAAATATCTTTAGCATGTGTTAACCTCACATCTTATACATCCTTTCAGGAATTTAACCTGTAACTTCAAGGGATAGTTCACCCAAAAATTTAAATCTGTCATAATATATTCACTCTCCTCTTGTTTCAATCCGTTTTCTTCTTCTTCTGTTGAACACAAAGGAAGATTTACTGAAGAATGTGAGGTAAATAGCCATTGACTTTCATAGTATTCTTGTTGCTACTATTCATGTGAGTTTCAGCTTTTTAAACAACATTCTTCTGAATATCTTCTTTTGTGTTCAAACAGAAGTTGATAAAAGTGTACAACCACTCAAGTGTGATGAAGTTACATTGAGGAAATGTTTACTTTTGGGTGAACGATCCTTTCAGGACATGTAATCTTTCCTGAAGTGCTATAATGCAACTCATTTCAGGTGTTTGGCTGAAAAATATGCCATCCTGCATTAAGTTATTGCAAACCCAAAATCTGCGAACCATTTACACTCTAGGAGTTTTTCTAGGGCGACACGGTGGTTAGCACTGTCGCCTCACAGCAAGATGGTCGCTGGTTCGAGTCTCGGCTGGGTCAGTAGGCAAATCTGTGTGGAGTTTGCATGTTCTCCCCTTGTTCACGTGGGTTTCCTCCGGGTGCTCTGGTTTCCCCCACAGTCCAAAGACATGCGCTATAAGTAAATTGGATGAACAAAATCGGCTCTAGTGTATGAGTGTATGTGAATGCAAGAGTGATGGGTGTTTCCCAGTACTGGGTTGCAGATGGAAGGGCATACGCTTCATAAAGCATATGCTGGAATAGTTGGGGGTTCATTCCACTGTGGTGCCCCTGATAAGTAACTAAGCTGCATGAAAATAACTAAATGGACACGAAACAATATGTTCTGAACAATGTTGGAAACATGCATTGGCATCCATAGTAGGAACAACAACAAAAAGTACTATGGAAGTCAAGGGATGCTATTTTCCAGCATTCTTCACATTATCTTCTTTTCTGTTAATCAGAAGAAAGAAACTCAAATAGGTTTGGAACAAGATGAGAATGACAATGAATGATAAAATGAAATTATGAAGTGAACAAAATGGTTTACAAAAGGGTCTTAAAATGCACATAAAAAATAATACAAATATATTCGTACAATGAAATCACATCAAACAAAGAGCTTCAAAATGACTGACCTTGCTGATCGTCACTGAGCTTCTGATTTCTTCGATTTTCTTCATTCTGTTCTGAATCATCAAATGAACCTCGGCTTGCTTTCTCCCAAACTGAGACTGTGGAAATCAATGTTCCTTTGAGTCAGCATGTCAAAACCGCTGAAAAAGATACAGATTTAGCATTTCTGACCTTTCTTTCTTCGCTCTCCTCCTCTACCGGGACAGTGTTGTGTGTTCTGTGGTCTTTTATCGTACACGACAGACACACACACATTTGGTCATCTCTGCAGAACAGCTCCAGCGGTCTCTCGTGATTCGGGCAGATATAATCCCGCAGATTCTCCACAGGATTGATCAGTTTGTGCTTCTTCAGTTTTGCTACGGTGTTATGAGGTTCTAAGTGTGTTTTGCAGAAAGATCCTTCACAATGCAGACAAGACTTCAAAGCTCCTTTCTTTATCTTTGTACAGGCATCACACACTATTACTCCAGGCTGAACAGGACTTTCCGCCCTCTTCAACCGTTCAATGAGCTGTCTGAACTCTCTGTTGATGTCCAGACTCTCAGGTCTCAAGTTAAAATGATTTTTGCAAAGGGGGCAGCTGGTCTTCCTACTGCTGTCCCAGTGTTGACGGATACACTCAATGCAAAAGTTGTGTCCACAGGGAATGGTTGTCGGGTCAGTGAAGATGTCCTGGCATATTGAACACTGGAACTGCTCTGCATCCTGAGGACTGCTGGAAACAGCCATCGCTGATGGGAGAAGACAGCAAAATGATTGTGCAAACAGAGCACATGTAAGCTGAAGATATACTGTCTCTCTGTCTGCCCATCCCCTTTAAAGAAATTTCACTAGTCAAACCGGTTTTCGAAGCAGGATGTAAAATGATCGACATCGACGGGTGGTTTAATTGATAATGCGAAACAGATTTGCATTAGACACAATAGACATGGACGATTATTTCTTCAACAGAACTGAGTAAAATGCAAGGGATGTGAATGAGTTCAATAAGCAATGGGAAATTACAAAAATACATTTTACTAACAAATCAATCTTGTGCATTGTGCCTAGACCATGCCAGTAAAGAACGTTTTACAAAACAACATTCGATTTAAACAAAAAACTTTTATGTTGTGGAAACACAGGGATCAGATTAAAAAGCAGCAATGATTGTAGGACAAAGAAAGATTACAATCAATATTTCTAATTACAAATCTCTACTTTTGCTAAAGTAGAAATGAAGCTAGGGAGCCTATTGTACCGATGAACTGATATTAAAACCATTGACCTGCATACAGGCCCGGATTTAGAACTCAGAGGCCCCTGGGCAGATTGTCTTGTAGGGCCCCCTACCCCGACACGCACTGCAATAGTTGAATTAAAAAATAAGAATAATTAAATATTTTTTAACAAAATTAATCTTTAATGTATTGCCCGCATATATATCGACAAAGATTTTACTTATTTGTAAAGCATTTAAAGCACAGGTTTATTTAATGGTTTTTAGTATACTTGATCAAGTTCATTAAAGCAGTACAAATAATACATATTTTAAAGGGAATTCATTGTGAATATAAATTAGTTAAATTAAGATGTGGCATTTAACATCAGGTGGAAAATAACTCTTTAGATGCAGTTTATACACACATGAAATAGGCTAAACCTTTCTGAATACTGATGTGCCACTTGAGACTTTATATCACATTTACATTACTTTCATTTTTAAACAAAAAATATTTCCCTTCTATTAAAAAAAACATCGGATTCGAACCGGGTTGATGATCGATCACTTCAAAAGGTAATGCCATGCGCTTTACGAGCTACACCACTCTAGATTGCGCTTTTTCCAAAGTTTTGTTTCTGTCAAACAGTGATCTTATTCGAAAATCTTATTCCAACAAGGTGCTCTATTTGCACTTAGCCTAAATAGACACGCCAAAATCTGCATTTTCCCTCCTCACAAGGGCCCTAAGTGCGCACGGGCCCCTGGGCCTGTGCCCAATGCCCATTGTTAATCCGGGCCTGCCTGCATATCAGTAGCCAATGGTCAGCATAGCCGTGGATATCCACAAAAACCTCACATCCCTTTTTTCCATGCAGGAAAATTCCTGTTGTAACTCCTAAAATTCCCTATTGTAAACTGAGAAATAGACAAAATGAGCAATTAATAAAAGTATTGTAATCAAATTTAATTGATGCTTGATAATATTTAATTGATGCAAAATTGAATAATAATTAATAATAATAATTTAATAATTGATGCATATTTAATTGATGCTTGATGCATCATATAATTAATGCTAAATTGAATGTTTCTTTTTAGAAGACTTTAAATAACCTCAAAGCTTGCAAATAATGAGAAAAATAGTACAAACATATGTATATGGCAGTATACATTATGTGCTAGTTTGGCAGTGCTATTGAAAATGACTGATGTTGTCATGAAATGAAAAAACAATCTTACTTTGTTAGTGCACATTCCTAGTTCTATGAGTGAATGAGAAGTTGCTATTTTCTAGGTCGATATGACTGGGAACTATACTCTCAGTCTGTCATTTAAGGTGCAATGCAGTGCATGCCTGAACTAACAGTGTTTTATAAGGAACTAGTACACCGAGTATTTTTTTCTGTCCACATAACATGCCTCTTGGCAAAGGTTAGTCTAGCATTTAGACTCTTTCTGTTGATGACTAGGTTTTCAGGGCCAGTTTCAGAAAGTAAATAATGGAAAGTTAGGTTAAGAAGAAAGTTAAACAAGGTTTGTCAGATAATTACTAAGCACAAAACCAAAGGGCACCAACATGTTTACAAAGACTTTGACACACACATTAAGTGCTTAACAGATGCAAACACAATTATATATATTCAAATTGTGGACAAATATTTTGTTTAAAATATTACAAATGATGTGATTCTATAATGGACGATGCATTTGTCAACTCTAATGCAGATCTGACCACTGGAAACTTTTTAGCCAAAAACTCCTTTTGATAGCAATAATGCTATGCATGGCACTAATGAAATCATGATAAAAAAAAGATCTTTATACAACTCACCTGGTGACCGTGATAGACTATGTTTTCATTTTGATTTAGTATTTTTTTCTGCAAATTACCGCTAGCTGATTATTTAGATCAAAATATTTGCTCAGAAAGAGTGCACATACCTTTGTGTGCTTCAAATCTTTTCAGTGAGGCAAAGTGACATCATTTCCTTCCTCATTTCCTGTATCTTGTGGGTAGTAATTCTAAGAATCTAAAAGGCAAAATATGGTTCGGTAACAGAATTGATGTAACAGATTTATGAATATTTTCTTTAAAATGTAATGTAGAACTAAACATGACTATTTAGAGGTATTACATTTCATTATTTTATTTCTTTTGCCAGAAATACATCATACATCCTGGAAAAAAATATACTGACTTTAATGGAAAATAAGAATCCTGACTTTCAGCTGTACAAGACACTGTTTGCAGAACATATAATTTTGGGCAGTAAAATATTGCGATCATGGCAATGTGTAACAAATATTGCATAAATATTACAAAAATAATAGCAAAGAACTCTTCAATGATTATCCAACTTATTTATTTCCACAAAACAACACAGGAATGTTAACACCAGAATATAAGAACATAATTTGATTCGCCGTCATTAAAAGTTCGATAGAGGTCAAATTATATCTGCACAAGCAACATGAATGACAATGTATTAGGACACTAGGAAATGTCAAACGTATCAACTACATAACAACAAAAAAGATACAAATTAAATTAAGGTTAATCAACAGTTAAGCAAACAACTATGAAAGCTGTCTAATGTTCAAACCAGGCTCAAATGCATCAAATCATGCCAATACTGTGACAAAAACAGACTTTAAAGGATTGTGTAACGCTGCATCTGTTACATACACAACACTGGAGGAAATGTTTAAAGCATTAAAAACAACAACTCGGCTTTGGTTTTTAAATATATGCTATATTATAAACTGCTAATATATAATGGTCATCATATACTGTAATATAATAGACTGCTAATACTTTAATAACCCTTTAACGATCTGAGTTGGTCCGGGAATGATTATTGAATCAGAAAGTATCTGAATGTAAGACATCAGGCATAGATAGACATTCATTTAAAGTTCACAATAAAGTCTAAATTAGTACCCAATTATCTGGATAAAATATAAGGCTCTAAAAGAGTGTTTGATCTAAAATTGAACAGACAAACAAACCAAAAACAAACTCAAGATTTTAAGGCTATGACCTAAAACAAGTGGATTAAACATACACTATAAACACAGTGTATCAAGTAAAACCAAATCTACTAAAACAGTGACTGAATGTAAGAAGTTGGAATTACACTGTCCTTGAAAACGACCCAGTTACTTTCAAAATGAGTCGTTTCCGAAGACATACTGCTCAAAAAAACAAACAAAATAAGAAAGAAATTATGTTAAATGATCATGTGTGTATGTGTGCGTACTTGGATAATATGACCTTCGCATGGATTTGGCATCATTTGGCCCAATGTGGACCAATATGTCTTAATTATCATTACCGAACACTGTGTTGAGCTGCTGGGTCACCCTAATGAAGGTGGTACGACGGCTCAACTCTTTCAGCTTAGCAGCACCCACGTAAGTGCAGGTGGAGCGAACTCCACCCAGAACGTCTCTCAGAGTCACATCCACAGGCCCTTTATAAGGCACTTCAACCGTTTTACCCTCAGAGGCCCTGAAAAACACAAATAATGATGGTTAAATCACAGCAATCTAGTGTACTCACAGAGATAGTTCACCTAAAATGAAACTTCTGTCAATATTTACTCACTCTTCACTTGTTCAAAATCTTTTGTTTGTTCTGTTGATCACAAAAGATGATATTTTGAAAAATGTTAGTTGCTGACACTTATTGACTTCCATTAGTTCCATAGAACTGCTTCCCTCTGGTAGGAGATATAAGCTGCGTCCCAAATGACACACTATACACTATGCACTATGTACTTATGCACTTACACACTCAACAGCATATTATATTTGTGTAGTGTTGTCCCAAATAGAACACTAATGTACCAGTTTCAGTGGGTTTACTTAACAAGAGTTTATCTTAATTAGCATTATAATAATTGTAACTTCTAGATTTTGTATTGTTTTTATTGTGTTTTTAATGGATATATGCAGCAACATGGTGATGCCCATGGCAAATTTCCTGTCAAGGACAATAAAGTTTAACTAACTAACTAACTAGTTGGAGCTTTTTTACTATGGAAGTCGATAAGTGTCAGCAACCAACATTTTTTAAAATATTGTCTTTTGTTTTCAACAGAACAAAGAAACTAAAAAAGGTTCAACATTGCTTTGATCGTTTTCAATTTTTGCAATTTAATAATTCTGTTGAAATAAAACACACAGATCTATAATTCCCTGACTTTTAAACAATATGTTTATATTTCCTTCTAACATTGTTATTTTCATCAAATTCATTTATTTATTCATTTTCCTTAGTTCCTTTATTCATCAGGGGTTGTCACAGCGGAATGAACCGCCAACATATGTTTGAACCCTTTACTGGGAAACATCCATACACACTCATTCATACACGTTCACTATACAGCCAATTTAGTTTATTTAATTCACCAACACTGCATGCATGTTCTGAGCCGACCTTGTCGCCCACAATATGACTGAGCCACTGTGTTGCTCATTTTATTAAAATTACACAATGCAAAAGAGTTCTGATTATTTCTACCTAGAACTACCCTAGCGTTTAAAATGGCCGCATACATTTGCGTGTCGGCTACTTTTCCTCATGACTTTAAATATGTGTGCCTCTGTTGCCTCAAAACCATAACTTGGTTGTCTAAACATAACTTTCTGTTGGCAAAAACATAACTTCACTTTATATTGCTTTGAAAGAGCAGCACGGTGGCTCAGTGGTTAGCACTGTCACCTCACAGCAAGAAGGTCGCTGGTTTGAGTCTTTTTCTGTGTGGAGATTGCACATTCTCCCTGTGTTCATGTGGGTTTTTTCTGGGTTCCGGTTTCTCCTACAGTCTAAAGATGTGGTATAAGTGAACTGGGTAACTAAAATTGCCTTTAGTGTACAATTATGTTTGTGATTGCGAGAGTGTATGAGTGTTTCCCAGTACTGGATTGCAGCTAAAAGGGCATCCGCTGCGTAAAACGTATGCCGTAATAGTTGGCGGTTCATTCGGCTGTGGCGACCCCAGATAAATAAGGGACTAAGGCAAAGAAAAATGAATGAAGGAATGAATGTCTTTCAAAACAGCATGTTCAGTGCAGTGAAGAAGCCTACTCCCGTGCTTGAGAAAGTGAGGCGCGGACATTCAGTTAATCTAACGTTACACAGGTAGCCTAAATTTACATTTATAGGCTGTATTACCAAAACGATCATATTTTTAGGGTGATGACTTAATTTAATATAATGACAGACATTCCGAGCTTAATTCTAATATCTCAATAGAAGCTTTGAATGACAATATGATGTCTTATATGAGAATGTTCAGAATGACTGATAAGCTTATTCTAGTAAATATAGAATTCTGGTAGATCCCGTGTTAAACGATGAGGTAATATCCATTTTCAGGTGAACTATCCCTTTAAAAGCTCTGCTCAAATACCTGTACTCTGCTACGCCTCCTGCATGCTTCTTCATGGCCGTGTCTGAGCTCATGCCATAGAACAGCTTGTATTTCTTGCCATTTTTCTCTATGACTTCACCTCCACTCTCACAATGACCCGCCAGCATTCCTCCAAGCATCACAAAATCAGCTCCCGCTCCTAGCAGACAGATCAGCCAATCAAACACCAGTGAAATGTGATACTGCGTGATACTGAGGCCAACAGTTGAAAAACGTTGTATTCAGAGGTAGCAAGGAAACAATGAATATGCAAATTTAAAAGTTGTGGTTAACAAGTTGTCTTTTGTTTTTGTTTAATGCTATTATGATAATGCAGAGTTACCAAGACTTACCAAAAGCCTTGGAGACATCGCCTGGGCAAGTACATCCCCCATCCTATAGAGAGACAGAAAACAGATGAGCTCCACAGACACCTGATCAAAGACTCTTTGTCCACAACAGGGTGCCTGTTACTCTTCATTTTTAATCCTGTTAGTCCTGATATGTGCCATAATAGTAAAAAAGGAAAACATCAAAGAAAAAAACAAAGGTATGCTTTCTATAATGTTTCATTCATTCATTTTCTTTTCGGCTTAGGCCCTTTATTAATGAGGGGTCACCACAGCGGAATGAACCGGCAACTTATTCAGCACATGTTTTACTCAGTGAATGCCCTTCCAGCTGCAACCCATCACTGGGAAACACCCATACACTCTCACTCACATACATACACTACGGACAATTTAGCTTACTTAATTCATCTGTAGCGCAAGTCTTAGGACTTGTAGGGAAAACTAGAGCACACGGAGGAAACTCACGCGAACACAGGGAGAACATGCAAACTCCACACAGAAATGTCAACTGACTCAGCCATGGCTTGAAACAGCGACCTTCTTGCTGTGAGGCGACAGCTCTATTCACTGCGCCAACACAATGTCTCATATGTGAGGTTTTCAATGCCTGTTTAATTAGTGTGATTTAGTGTAGCTTATAAGTGTAGCTTATATTCAAAGTCAATAAACTCAGTGTAATTCTAAATAGAGTGCAAATTTAAATTTGGTGCAGATATACAGTAGTATTTGTTATATGGGCATAAAAATAAATAACTAAGTAAAAATAATAGAATAATAGAAAAAAGTAATAATAATAATAACAATAATAATATGTTCAGTAAAAAAGCGCAGTCAAAAAAATCTACAAGCAAAATACAATATGAAATGAATACAATATAACAAATGCTAAAAATTCAAAAATGTAGTTAACAGTAGCTTTCAGTCACATACACTACAACATTACATACTGTTTATAATCTTTACTGTATAAAATAAATAAAGGTTAGCTATCCAGTCAAGAGCAGGGTGATTTCATTATCTTTTGTTTGATTAATGCTAAAAACACAGACAGCAGGAATCAGATGTGTTAACTTTAAGATACAGCAGAATAAGACAGTTACAGACAACACTATATTTTTCTCTATATCTATATATATATATATATACCCCTGGGGTATGAATAGTTTTGGGCTTGACTGTATCTAGTTATGACTTTAAATCGAACAATAGTACTTATGTGCATGTAATAATATCTAAATGTTTGCTTTAATGCGTAAAGCTCTGAGGTTCTATTTTCTAATTTTCAAAACATAATGAATCAACAATGAACAAATAAATTGGTTTAATGAGATGTTTGTCATGTGCTTTCATTTATGCAGAAAGCATATAAAACAAGTGAAGGGTCTACTTGTGAAAATAAAATATAGGTACAAAAAATGACAATATAGTGGCTTTAGAAATGAGTCTCACAGATATGATGTGTCCACCCAGGCCGTGTGCAGCGTCAGCACACTCGATGACGGCACTTAGCTGAGGATATCCCACACCGGTCTTCTTACGAGTGGTGCACACAGAGCCTGCACACAAAAACAAAAGTGAAAATACTGTAAATGAGCTGAACGTCATCCCAGACTGTCGAAACGTGAGTGGTGATGTCACCTGGTCCAATGCCCACTTTGATGATGTCAGCACCAGCAAGAATCAGCTCTTCAACCATTTCTCCCGTGACCACGTTGCCAGCCTAAAAAACACAAATTTAATTCCAAAGTATTGTGATCATTCCTTAAAAGAGATTGAGGATAAGATAGTTGTGCGTTGTTCTGGTTGACTTACCATGATAGTGTGCGTGGGGAACTTTTGCCTCACGTCTTTTACAAAGTTGACAAAGTGCTCAGAGTAGCCATTGGCTACATCCACACAAATGTACTTAATCTGAGGCACAGCGGCAACAATGGCCCCCAGTTTCTCAAAGTCCCCTTCACCCGTCCCTGTGCTAACTGCAACACTCTGGACAAAGAAATTAAGATGTGATTATTGAAACACGAATAATCTGTATTTAAACTGTATTTCAAATCTAGCAAAGATGCTCACCTCTAAGCATTCTGGGTGCTTGGCAGCAAACTCCTTCCAGTCGTCAACGCAGTAATGCTTTTGCATGGCTGTAAAGAGGCTAAACTACAATAAAAACGTAATCATAAGTATGTCAAAGGTCAGAAAGACAAAGATGCACACATACACAAACATACTCAAACTTATAGTTGATAGGTACATCTATGAACACTTGACGACTTGTACTCTCACTAGTACAAGTGTGGCAAACTACATAATTACATACATACACTGTCCATACTTCGTAACATTATATTTTTCATACTATTGTGTAGTATAGTATAGTATAGTATTGTATTGTATAGTAAAGTATAGTAAAGAAAAGTATAGTTTAGTATAGTAAAGTATAGTATAGTCAATTATAGTACTCGAAGGACAAATATGCAGAGACTCCAGTTTTTTTATTTTAAAAGTATTTTTTTATTTAAATAGTTAATTATTATTACACAATTAGTAACACATTATTACGAAAGCAACAAAATTGCATTTTCAAGTCGTTTCAAGCACTTCTATCTAAAATCACAGCACTTTTCAAACCTAAATACTACATAAAAAATGTCTGCACCCATAAAAACCCAGAATATAACAAGTGACAACTAAACTCAAGCCAGCTACACCAATAACACATTCACAACCTGTTTTACTTTCTTTTAAATGACTTTTTAAAGCCAAGTCAGCTTCTGTGGCTTCTCTATTGATTTTTGACATCATAGAGAGGTTAGTTCAGGTTTAAGACAAGACCGGTCACGTGTGTTTAGCTGTATTTAAAACTGAGGGAGGATTTATACCTGATGTAAAGCTAAGGCCATTTCAAACGTCCCCACTGTGTCCATGTTGGCGGCGATGATGGGAATCCCCCGATAACAGCCCTTTGAGTTTCTAAATGTAAAACTGCGCATGAGATCCACCTGAAACAGAGCAGAGTGTGAAGAATGAATGAAAGAGAAGCCTGTTATTTACTTCATTGCACTGCACACATGAATAAGGCAGTGAAACTTCAATCATAATGAGGCCAGCTCAAACCTAATACTTCATATGTCATGGGTAAAACAATTTCAAACACATCACAAGTGTCAAACTTACCTCACTGCGAGATTTGAGAGTGCTCCTCTTGGGTCGAAGCAGCACGTCCTTGAAGTCAAGTTTGATGTCATTTTCAATGCGAGGCATGGCTGCTGGAGAGAATAGCCTTGAGACTGATCCAACCGTATCAAACTGCTGGAAAAACACAAGACAATGAAAGAAAAACATTCCCACTGATTCAATTATGGCAGATGTTCAGTGAGGGGGAGGGAGACAGTAAGAGGCAGAAAGGATTTATATTTAAATCATTATTTCAATCTTTGCAATGCTGAATA
Organism: Danio albolineatus; assembly: GCA_903798035.1. NCBI lineage: Eukaryota > Metazoa > Chordata > Actinopteri > Cypriniformes > Danionidae > Danio > Danio albolineatus. Next base: position 4,485,988 of record CAIGQQ010037820.1, on the reverse strand, counting down.
TTGCACAATTTCAACTTTAAAAAAAGTTACATTTTATGCAGCAAATTAAAACAGTGCACCATATTCAAATATAATAAAATAAGCACATCTGGTGAAGTGTTCTGCACATGTCTTAGCTGTCAGATACTGCAGGTCATAAGAGCGCAACATTGCCGATTTTCGGTCGACTTTACACTAACGCTATTCTCTATGATTACAAACAATTGTAACTTACATAAAAACTTATTTACATTTTACAAAATAAAATATTATCTTACTTATAACTGTAGACGCGCTCCTCCTCGTTAGGGATATGCGAGCGAAAATGAAACTGGTTTCCGGGTTGAAGGCGGTCGTTTTAGTTGAGCGGGATGTTTACGACTGTCAAGGGCATGTAGTTTTTGAACTGACATCAAGCTCGCAAATTCAAATTGAAACGTTCGGTAAAAAACTACAAACTGCGATTAACACTGTCGCAGTGAACGTCGCAATCTTTTCCCGGTCAGAGTAGACTCAACTGAAATGTTTATTACTTAGTGATACTTCGGAAAGTGTAGAATGTATATTCATATATTGAAATATAATTCTTTAATTTTCACGAAATATAAACATGTATAATTACAAATCGTGTCCTTTTATCATGCCTTTTATCGAAGGCCACCGTTCTCCACCGAGCTTCTCGGAACTCTTCCTACAGACACTGGAAAGGTAGGAATTATTTTGCAGTAACGCAGGAACTCCGAGAGCGGCGGAGAATTTGTGGGAATTAGGCGAATCTGAACATTCCGCATCAGTATTTGCGTTTACTTTCTCTGCATGTATTTCTAAAACAGAAGAAGCCAACATGCTAATTAAAGTCAAGGTAAGAAATGAACGCAGACCAGCAGTTTCATTCAGCGCACTTCTTGTCAGTTCGCCACTGCGCCTCCAGCTTCATTATTTTCATTTAATATAACGTTAACGGTAGTAGTAAGACGCTGCAAACTTGACAAACCGCTGTTTGATGTGCACTGTTAATGTAATAACAAGTCGTGGAGTAATGGACGATAGATCAGTAAGAGCGAAATGTGTGTAAATGACTAAGTTAATCATATGCCTTGTTTTTAAAGACACTCACTGGCAAAGAGATCGAGATTGACATCGAGCCCACAGATAAGGTAAATATAACATTTCTAACAGGGTTTCTGAGGGGTCTAAAGGGGTCTTAAAAAGTATATTTTCTTCTATTCTACAATTTAGGGCCTAGTTTGTCAGAGCAGAAAGCTTTAAACATTGTCATGCATTAAATGTATTGCATTCACAGATAATGAACGAATGTCTTCTTGATTGAATTTTACAATCTATTAATTTGTTTATTATTTAAAAAATAAATTAATTAGAATGTAATTTTCTACAAATACGCATGGCTTAATATAAGAGTCATTAAGCAGTAGCGCTTGAAAACAAAACAAAAGAGCATTACTGTTTTAAATTATAAGTAATTGATCTCCATATTCCAGTGTTTGTTAGCTTTTTGTTTTTATTAAGTTATTTGAACTGCAACAGAGATTGGTATTTTCAGACTGGGAAATGTTTCTAATACAGCCTTTTGTGTGCTCTCTAAATAATTTACATTTAGGGAACATGCTGGCATATTGTCCTTAAAGTATGAAGAATTTAGTTATGTCATAAAAAGGGTTTTAAAAGTCTTAAAGGGATAGTTCATCCAAAAATTAAAATCTACTCTCTATTTACTCAACCAAGCGCTATTAGATTCTGTTTAACCCAAAAGAAGATATTTTGAAGAAAGCTGAAAATCTGTAAACATTGACTTCTGTAATAGGAAAACCTTGTTCCTATACTATGGAAGTCAATGGTTACAGGTTTTCTTCAAAATATCTTCTTTTGTGTTCAGCAAGAGAAAAAAGCCAGCATGAATGATGACAATTTTAATTTTTGGCTTCTAACTTCAAAATTTTAAACTTAAAATTTGTTAAAAGATGAAGGTGTTATTGATGAAAAATATATATAATTAAAAAATCAAATCTTCTCACCCTGAAGTGACGACACAAGTTAAAATATTTTGAAGAATGTATTAGTGGCCACATGGTGGTTCAGTGGATAGCGCTGTCGCCTCAAAGCACGAAAGTTGCTGGTTCAAGTCCTGGCTGGGCCAGTTGGCATTTCCGTGTGCAGTTTGCATGTTCTCCTTGTGTTCGCGTGGGTTTCCTCAGAGTGCTCCGGTTTCCCCCACAGTCCAAAGACATGCGGTATAATTGAATAAACTAAATTGACTGTAGTGGATGTGTGTAAATGAGTGTGTATGTGTGTTTCCCAGTACTGCGTTGCAGCTGGAAGGGCATCCTCTCTGTAAAACATACGTATGCTGGATAAGTTGGCGATTCATCCAGCTGTGGCGACCCCTGATAAATAAAGGGACCACACTGAAGGAAATAAAAGAAGAATGTTGATATTCATTTATTCATTTTCTTTTCGGCTTAGTCCCTTTATTAATCCGGGGTCGCCACAGCGGAATGAACCGCCAACTTATCCAGCATTTGTTTTACGCAGCGGATGCCCTTCCAGCCGCAACCCATCTCTGGAAAACATCCTCACACACACATTCACACCCATACACTTTGGATAATTTAGCCTACCCAATTCACCTGTACCACATGTCTTTGGAATGTGGGGGAAACCGGAGCACCCGGAGGAAACCCACGCAACCACGGGGAGAACATGCAAACTCCACACAGAAATGACTGACCCAGCCGGGGCTTGAACCAGCGACCTTCTTGCTGTGAGGCGAACGTGCTACTTACTACGCCACCGTGGCGCCAGAAGAAGAATGTTAATATCTATAGTATAAATGTATATCACTATAGAAGTAAATGGCTGTTGTCAATGGTTATAGAGGTCACTCAATTTTTGAGCCACAGTTTTACACATTATTTGATTCAGTGAGCATTCATTTAATGTGAATCTCATTCAGGTGGAGAGAATAAAAGAGCGAGTGGAGGAGAAAGAAGGAATCCCACCTCAGCAACAGAGACTCATCTACAGTGGAAAACAGATGTAAGCCATTTTACACGTCCTGCTCCTGTACATTGCTGTAGATCTGTTTTAACCCGTTATCCATCTCATCTTCCTCAGGAATGATGAGAAAACGGCAGCTGATTACAAGATCCAAGGCGGCTCGGTGCTGCATCTGGTTCTTGCTCTAAGAGGTGGACAAATCCACCAACATCCTGACAGGCTGCTCCTAAATATGTAACCATCAGTTCTGCCTTGGCTAGCTTAGATATCCAGAAACCATCAGATCAACTGTATGAACGACTGGTTGCCACCATATTCTTTGTTTGTTGGATCACTCATCACCTTCTTCCTGTTAATGCCACTCCCACTTCATTTGTTAAGAGCGTGACTGTGCTCTTTTTGCTAAGTTTACAAGAAATGTTTGAATTAAGGTAAAACTCATGTATCAAATACAATAAACATTGTTGCCACCATTTAAGCTTGTGGTAAACGTGTGGTTTGTGTTTTATCTTTCAGAGGCTTCGTTAATATATGTGTATATATATATTTTTTATGCCAAAATCAGGAGAATATTAGGTAAAGATCACATTCCATGAAGACATTTCATAAGTGTCCTACTTTAAATGTATCAAATCTTAATATTTGATTGGGAATATGCATCGGTAAGCACTTTATTTAGACATTTAAAGGCAATTTTCTCAACATTTAGATTTACTGTTACTTTTTTAACCTTCATATTCAGGATTTTCTAGTAGTTTCAAATAGTCATCAAATATCCTATTCCAACAAAGCATACATCAATGGAAAGTTAAGTTATTTAGCTTATTTATTCAGTAATGTATAAATCATATATTACTAACACCTTTTTGTCATTATCTATGTCAAATGCTATTTTAAGCAGCACTTTTATCACTCAATATAAAGATAAATGAAGTTCTCATACACTCGTCTATTATGTATTGATTTGTTTTATTTATTTATGAATATTTTTAAGAGTCGTTAAATAAATAAGATTAATGCACCAGGAGTTTTGTACTGCCCACTTGGAGTCCTGATGTCTAAACGTAGCAAAGCAATTAAAGCAAATAATATCTTTTTTTACTTTATTGCAATTTCTGTTTGTATGCATGCATGTTTTCTGTATTAAAAGTGCATTATAACATCCAATGGAAATGGAAAATTAGAAAAAAATAATAGATTTTTTGTTAGTTGATGTTAATGTACTCCTCCCTTTTTCTTTTATCTTTCTCTTTACTTTTTTTTCTATATTTGATTGCTATTCCAGAGGTAAAACATACGCTCCTTGTTACCCTATACAGATGAAGAGAAGGTGAAATAAATAAATGTGAATATAAATAAATGTATGCAAAATAAATAAATATTTAAATATGCAAATATGAAAATAAATAAAAGTTGAAATGAATGTAAACAACAACAATAACCTATAAATACAAAATGTAAAAGTTGTTGTTTTAAAATATTATTTTTGTACATTTATTTACAGTTCTCAGAATAAAAGAGTACACCCCCTTTTGATAGCCAATATGATTGGTGCATTAACAAAACTTATTTATGAAACAGTTATACCCATTATAATTAGAGTTTTGTTACTAAACATCTTTAGGAATAGAAGATAATACACTTAAACACAAATGAGTTATTGTAAAAGCAAAAAATAAACTACTACAAAAATGTCTTTATTTTTGCTTTCTCTTGATTTTTCCTGTTTATTCAAATTAAACAATTTTGGAAACACACACAGATGTAGATTATTATAAATCATTGTAAATAAAATTATTATGTTGCTTTGATGATTTTCATTTTATATTACACATATATGGATTTATTATTGATTGTTACATATGCAGTTTATTCTGATTTATTAATGTTTTTATTTTTTCATATTATCGTTGTTATTATTATTATTATTATTATTATTATTATTATTATTATTATTATTTTACTACTAATATTTACTGTTTACTATGTTTTATTTTTGTTTTTTATTTAATATATATGTTCTTTTAATGTAAACTTTATCAATGCTTTGGCAATACATTTGTAGCATTTGTCATGCCAATAAGGCAATTACTGAATTGAACAGAACTGAATTGCGAGAGAGATCTGTGAGGTGTACTCCTTTATGCTGATAACTATAAATATATACACAGTTGAAGTCAGAATTATTAGCCCCCCAGTTAATTTTTTTTCCCAATTTCTGTTTAACGGAGAGAAGATTTTTTTCAACACATTTCTAAACATAATAGTTTAAATAACTCATTTCTAATAACTGATTTATTTTATCTTATTTATCTTTGCCATGATGACAATACATAATATTTGACTAGATATTTTTCAAGACACTTCTATACAGCTTAAAGTGACATTTAAAGGCAGGTTAGGGTAATAGGCGAGTTATTGTGTAACGATGGTTTGTTCTGTAGACTATTGAAAAAAAAAAATAGCTTAAAGGGGCTAATAATTCTGTCCTTAAAATGTTTCTTTAAAAATTAAAAACTTTTATTCTAGCCAAAATAAAACAAACTTTCTCCAGAAGAAAAAATATTACCAGACACACTGTGAAGAAGTCCTTGCTTGGGAAATATTTAAAAAAGAAAAAAAATATTCTGACTTCAACTGTATACATACATATATGAGTGTGTGTGAGTGTGATTAATTTATATTTGCTTTTTTACACTTATTGTACATTGAATTATTTATTTATATATTTCTATTTTAGTCGGACTTGGCATTTCATGTGTTCATGCTCCCTTTTTACATACTTTTGGAGGTCATCGTAATCTTCCAGCAGGTGGCAGTGCAGCCCAATTGTTCCGAGTCAACCAACATAAACAAAGGCCTTCGTGAGTTCAGCATATAGATTTATTCATTTTTTAATATATATACTGTTCAAACAAATACAAAAACTATTACAAACAAGAAGATACAAATCGTTCACCCCCCGGTTTCGTGTAAGTGGCAAACAGAGCTTCTTGATCTTTTTCGCCGCAGACTGTACATCTTAATGCAATCTGTAAAAGTCTTTCTCTTGCTGATTTATACAGTTGTGACAAATTTAGGACATTCAGAATATTGACATCAATCATTTGTTATCGATGGTGAAAATCAACCAGGATTCGTTTTGCAAGGCTTTTGGTATCGCCAGTGGATACGAAAGCTTAAAATTGCAGCACAATCAGAGTCGTATGTATTTATCTATATATAAAATCTACATTGTGTTTGTGTTTAGCACACGGTAGGCAGTGCTGGATGCTGAGACACACCTCAGGAGCAGCATTACAACAACCAAAGATGCTCAATGCACACCTTTGGTCAGTCAGTCAGTCTGTGGTGAATTGATAACGACAGGCCTCATCGACGCCTGACCACATCAGAGGATCCAAAAAGGCAGTGTTTATTGTGTAAGTGCGAAGATTGTAGACTTTATATTAATAGTGTCAAAGGAATGTAGATGGTTGGGGGGCTTTAGCTCATGTAAAATGGACGCGCAGTGAATTACACCGTGATTTACATAGTATATTGCTCTTTATACAGCGCCTACACATTACAAATTAGCATAAAACGAAACGAAGAACAACTGGCACTTTTCCATAGTCTTCACAAGTGGCTAAAGATTTGACATCAACACAGAGGCACCAAAATGAAATAAAAAAAAAAAGACTCTGTGACCACTTAAATCTTTGCTTTGACACACTTGAACTGACTGAGCGTATATCTTTTACTTTTAGTAAATACATTTTTAGAAAATTAAGTATCTGTAAGGCTCTTTCTTACTTCATTTTTGTGTGTCTTTTTATTATTTAGTATTACCATTAATCATCCAGACTACGAATACATCATAGGTTTGTTAGTTTTGATCAACTGATTCTGTCCCTTCTATTGCAGCTACATTAATATCTACATGCCATCCACTCAATTATCATAGATTTTATGTCATATGACACGATTTAACGATGTCAGTTGATTTCAAGTTTGTTGAATATTTACAAAATAAACGGTCATTCTGAAATGATTATATATTTTAGGCTTTCAGAAACATCACATACACTAACTTTGCATCACTGTTTTTTTTTTCTTTGTCACATATATAATCAAACCACTGTGCAATTTTGAATCTACATCTGTGTATAAACTTTTGAAATAATTAAGCTGCGTGAAAGTGAACTTTGGGGTTACGGCTGACTGTAAAGCAGGTGACACGAGAAGCCAAATTCTGTCTAAAGTCCACAGAATGAAGTCAGCCGAGTTCACGATGGCAACTTTAAAGTTTTCATTTTCACATACTTTTAACCTTCAAAAATATCAGAAAGAAAAATACTCTTTAACAGTGAAAACTTTATACAGTTAAGTAAAGCTTTAAGGCAAATAAAAGAGCTTGAATTGTATCAGTACCAGAGTAATCTGGTAGAAAACTACTCTGAACCATCACAATCGGTTCTTAAGTATATGCCTTAAATATATGATGACTAAAAACAAAAGAGATCCCAGAGCTTTCCATAAGGAAAGAAAACAGAAAAAAACAACAATTCTATAATGACAACGGAACATGATCAAACTATAACAATTAAAAATATATCAAAATATAAAAACTGAGTGTTTTGGTGTCGTGAAATACACTTGAAATTAGAAATCTGCTAATTAATAATACAGCTTTGGCTTGTTAAAAAAATGATGAGACGTATATTAAAAAAATATAAATAAAGAGGGGGAAAGAATTAGAACATTAGAATGTACTTTATAATAAATAAATAAATAAAACAAGCCCTGGAGTTTCAGGCGTAGCCATGATGTTGTTGGGCAAGATCTGTAACTGTCCTGTGTCTCACAGAATGTCCAAATAAGGTGGGGGGGGTTTTTTGTAAAAAAAAAAAAAAAATCCCACAACCTGTGTTTGTAGATTATACATTCTAGAGCTTTTCCTTATCCCACATTTTAATGTTGTAATTCTGTTGCACAGCCGATGGAGTAGAAAGTAGCTGCTAAGAGACAAGCGAACAGGGATCGAGGAGCAGCTGGTCTCTGTTCATGACTGTCTCCTGAGCTTCAGCCCCAGTGCAACCCCCTCTTTATACAAAAGGCAAACTATAGAGGTATGTGAACAATCTGAGTTTGATTTCCAGTGTCCGTCTGAATATGTGTGAATGAGTGTGTCTGTTCAGCAGTCGGCTGATTTGGACGTCTCTTCGCCTTCTGCTGACAGTGGAGCCGTCTGCTCCTTTAGCTCAATCCCCTCTGCAGACTCATCGGTTTTCTTCACTTCCTCCATAGGATACACCACCACACAGAATTTTTGGCCCAGGTATGTCATCTTGTCTGTAAACACAAAGAGAGAGAAATTTGGCTTAAAGTCAGTATAGGGCTATCCATCCATCCATCAATTAATTTGCAAACCTCTGCAATCAATTATAAATTAATAATGAAATAACTTGTAATGCATTTTATTGTTTTATTAATTAACTAGTTTATTAATAAATTAAACTGACAGTTATTAAAATTTTTTTTACATTTCATATATATTTCTGACAGAAGATTTTTTGCTTTCTGTGGTTATTAAAGTTAACTAAAACCATAAAACTAAACCATTCTTATTTGAAAAAATACAAATAATTGAGTAGTAAAAAAGGTGGCAAAAACTAAAACTCAGTAAATAAAGCATAAAAAAGGTATAAAAAAGTATAAAAATAAAAAGTAATTTAAACGATAAAAAAATCTACAAAAGCATAACACTGATTTTCACCAAGTTTGCCATTATTTAATCAAAAATGTGTTTTTGTGATACATTTTTCTTTAAAAAGTAAAAAAAAACTGTTATTTAAAATTGAAATGATCTGTATCATTATAAATACTGTCTCTTTTGACCATTTTAATGCATCCTAGCTGATTAATTTGTTAACTGTGTTATGTTGTCTCTGTTCAGCCATAATATAGCAATCATATGTGTGAAGTTTATTCCACTCACCAACAAATGTATTGAAACATTGAGGCTTGTTGTCCCAGTAAACGCCCAAGAAATAGACAGGGACTCCAGTAAGCATGATGGCCAAGCCAATGCCACAAACCACAGGCTCCGAGTACAGAGAGAAGATCAGCAGGAAGGCCCAGAAGAGAAGGTAGATCACAGGCCACACCAGACTGACCTATGAGAATTAGAAGAGACATTAGCAATATGAAAAAAATAGGCTTTTATCTAATAAGGCAGGATTGTACAGAATATACCCTGAACTGGACAAGCACATGATTATAGCTATATACATAATTTTACTGAACAGAATACTAGATAACAGGTGGCAAGTTGTCAGTCAGAGTAACACATTTAAAAAATAGGCTTACTTTACAAGTCATCTAGAGAAAAACATTTTTAATCCATTCAGCCAATTGTGGATCCCGGTGGGAGCACTTTTAGCTTAGCTTAGCATAAATCATTGAATCAAATTAGACCATTAGCATCTTTCTCTTTCAAAAAAAGCTTTGATAATTTAAATATTAACCCAACGGAAAATGAAAAGTGGATATATCGTAGGTCAGTATGTTTAGAAACTATACTCTCATTCTAGCGTAATAATCAAGGAACATTGCTGCCATACCATGCCTGCAGCAGGAGCAATAATATTGGACATCGTCTGAAAATAGTGCCCAGCTAGCTAATGGTTGTCAGCCTTAGTACATGATGTAACTACAGAAAAGTCAAGCTTTGAATAGGAAAATTATCAAAATTCTTATAAAAATTTTTGAGCGAGATGCTAATGGTCTAATCGGATTCAATGATTCATGCTAAGCTAAAAGTTGTGAAAACAGCTACCGAGTAAAATTAAATGATTTTTACTGTATGGTTTTGATCTTTTAATGCTATAACACTTAATGTTCAACATAAACACAAACATTATTTGCAATTCTTACTTTAATTGGTCGGTGCATATCTGGTTGTTTAATCCGCAGCACAATCTGGCCAGCAACAGTGACACCGTAGAAGAGGTAGTTGATGAAACCCACATAGTTGATGAGTGTGTACATGTCACTGGTGCACAGCATCAGAAGTGTTGAGATGCACTGCAAAACAGCAACAGAGAGAAGTTTTTTTAACAAACGAAACGACGGTATTGTTTAGATCTATGTGGTATGATATCATGAAATCGACAAGTGACCAAGTAAAGTCTTAAATTTGACAAATGTATAGAAGTGAAGAAGTGCTTATATTTGATACTCACAGTGAAGAGCAGGGCTGGAATTGGAGTGCAGCGCTTGACATGAATCATAGCCAGCAGACTAGGCAGATGGCCTTCACGAGCACCCGCGAAAAACAACCTGAACAACATGAGGACAATCCAGCAATACTGTTATTCAGGAGAACATGACATGTAGCAGAAGGGAGTGTGTGAAGACACGGGTAGACAGACAGAATGGTAGACATATAGAACAACACAGATAGATAGATAGATAGATAGATAGATAGACAGACAGACAGACAGACAGACAGACAGACAGACAGACAGACAGATAGAGACAGACAGACAGACAGACAGACA
>CAIGQQ010037820.1:4451688-4475440 GCA_903798035.1 Danio albolineatus | reverse complement strand
AGACAGACAGACAGATAGATAGATAGATAGATAGATAGATAGATAGAACTAATACGATAGAAAGAAAAAATGATACATAGACAGAAAGAATTAATTAGAAAGAAAAAGCAATACAGACGAAATGACAAGATAGATAGACAGATGGATAGACAGACAGATAGACAGACAGAACAATAAAATGACAGAAAAGAGTCTTGTGTATGTATGAATGAATGAAGGAATGAATGAATGAATGAATGGTGGATGGATGCAGGGAGGGAGGGACTGACCGAGAGGAGGTGAACAGGGAGCCGTTGACCCCCCCCAAATGTGGACAAGGCCACAGAGATGGGCATGATCCATGACATCACCCCCAACAGCTTCTCACCAAACGTCTGGGAGAGAGCAACAGAGTGGTGAAGAAGAGAAAAGAGACAAGCAGAGGAAAAGAGGTCGCATACATGCATTATTAGCTTCAGACTATCTATGCTGCTTTCATTCCAAAAAATAATCACTAGAAGCGAATGCAGGAGATTGCGGAGTCTGATATATCTGGTTAAATGGTACATTGGAGGACATCAAGAGCTCATTCCAAGTATCAATGCGAGAAAACTAACTGTTGATACTTGGTAGATATGTCAAAGAATCTCCTGCATGAAGCAAAATAATAGTTGGGTTTACAGTCTGGCAGCATGTGACTGCTGAGAATGGACACAGGTCACTCACCACAGCTACAGCATTAGATGCCAGCAGCTCCTGAGGGCTCATGGCAGTGACGTAGGCGATGTTAGCAAAGACGTACACGAAGGTCACAAGAGGAATGGAGATGAAGATAGCACGGGGTAGGTTCCTGAATGGGGGAAAAAACAAGTGTTCAGTCACAATTAGAACTCTTCAGGCATATTTTAGTTTCCTCCTCAGAGCTTGATTAACCACAGAACATTATGACTATTCAAGTCCCCATGAAATCAAAATAAATGTTTTTAGTTAATTCATTTTTTGCTAAAAACATCTGTTGGTTTTGATAAGTAATTTATATTATTTATTATTATTGTTATTATTATTATTAGTAGTAGTATTTTTAATGAATTTTATGGTCCGATTGGGTAGCTTTACATGGACACATGAAAATTAAGACTAGTTTAAATTGATTTTTGACCTATAACACAATATTTCAGTGAGTTTAAGACTTTTTAAGTTTGAAATTTAAGACATTTTAAGATTTCAGATCCATCTACTCATTACTCGTTTTGGCAAGACCCATGGGGGAAAATACATTGCCCACATGCATACAAGATATTACTATACACTATATTTACTATGTAAATTCCAATGAGTTCCACACAATTCCTTCATGTTAAGTCAATTTAATAATTTTTACAAATGAAAGTTTATTGAACATAAAACAATTAAGTTGTCCCAAAAAACCTTGAGAGTTTTGACTCATTTTAAGTAAGTAGTTTGAACAAGTCATGTTTGAGTGTATAGACTGTGGCTGTCATGAGTCTAAAGGTTATTGCACACTGAATCTGAAATTTTCATCCGTAATTTTCGCACATGAAAAAATTAATTTGACCTCATGTTCTGTGAATTGTATTGTTACACTGCTTTCGAAACATTTATCTGTCATAAAAAATTCGAACCGGGTTCGATTAAAAAAAAAAAATTGTTTCCTTCAGTTTTCCCTATCTGAAAAAAGGTGATTTGACAGTGTTTTGACAGTTCAGAGCCACCTTACAAGCTAAAGGCAAAATACAAAATGCCACAAATAACTTAATGACAAACACAGTATACCTCTCCCCTGCTGGCTGCTGCTGCTTGGGGTGTGTGTGTGTGTTCATACATTTGACGTACTGCACATAGACATTAAAATCACCTTATGATCCGCTGCTCTGACACATCAATGCGGCCGCAACCAATTATAATGTCTAGGTAGGCTACTCCACTACCAGTCTCTGTTCCGGATTTGTTTACGTATGTAAACATGTATCACAAGCAATGCATCAAAATTCTACAGACTTTCTGAAATAAACTTTGCATTTGGGAATAATTAATCGCAGCTCTTTGATAATGAGCTGAACTGTCTGTCCAGTATTGGATGAACATATATGTAGCATATTCCTCTTTCTTTTTCTTCTTTGGAGATGAGAGAAGAACAAAATACCACTGCTTGAATTGACTCCGAAATGTTTAGCATTTTTTCACAATGGATTAATTAACACGCATCATTTTTCAATACGAATACGAAAAAAACGCATACGAAAGAGATGGACTTCAGTGTGTAAAGACCTTTAGACTCAATAACTCTGAATAATAATAGCTCAACAGCTCAATAATTATAAGTTGTGACAATGACTGTGAGTTCTTTGAATAAAATGAGGCTTACACATAAGGGTCGACCAGTTCCTCTGTGACATAATTGAGGAAATTCCAGCCACCGTAGGCAAAGGACCCCTGTAGAAATGCCAGAGCGATCAGACCAACATCATAGTCTTGAAATGGCTCGAAAGCATTGGCCGGCTCCAACCAGTAATACTCGCCTGCAGAAGGAGAAAAGGGTACACTAATTATCAAGCATGAAAGAGAAGTATGTTATAAAATGGCTCTTTTTTTATTTGCTAGGTAGTTAACTTTTAGCAAACGCTTCAACCAGAACAACTCAAAGTCAAAAATCACAAGAACTGAAGGTCAAGGACCAAAAATGACATTGTGTTCTAAGTAAGTGGTAAAAAAATAACAATAATTTAGCTGGGTTAAGCGAAAATGAACTAGGACGAACAAGCAGAGCTTTTTAAAAAACACCTGGTACCATGACCTGATGTTTAGCAAATCAGCATCAAAATAGTCTACCATCTTTGACAGATTCCCACCACCAAATATCCAGTTAGAACCAGTTTAAAACCGTGTCTATCGCTTTAAATCTACAATCTTTTTGTTCCCTAAGCCATAGTATTAATTCCACATTTCTAGGGTCAGGCCTTTGGGTCACATGTACTCTCTGAACTCGCTCTGAGAGCATACATGACCCCATGTTAAAAGCACAGCCAACGCCAACTAACCCAAATCCAGTTGTTTTAGAGCTTGTGCGTGGAATCACATCTGTCACTCTCATACTATCAGGTCAGTCTGGGCTAGCAGGCCCTCTTGCAGTGTGATCATTATTGAATCCTTTCTGACGCACAGCCGCATTATCAGTGTTATTCTTTATTAGAGGGTCTGAACCCAGTGACTTTTTGCTGACACAACCAGGAAAAAAAGGGGAAGTGCTGTGCCTGCAGTTTTTTTGAAGAATTTACGGAGCTATTAGAGATGAAGCAAGAGGACAGGGTGTAGTCACGCATGCACACTTGTACAAAAACACGAGCACTGCACGTAACTCCACGCACACAGCTTATTGAAGAGCTGGTTATGCATGCACAGGCATATGGTATGGTACGTACCCTTGCAGATTTGTACGATGCCCATGATGATGATGAGAATGAGTGCCAGAAGTTTCCCTGCGGTGAAGACATCCTGTACTCTTGTAGCCCAGCGCACGCTAGAACAATTCACCCAAGTCAGCAGCACTGAAACACACAGAAACACAGGTTAATACACACAGGCGCACACACTATGAATCGCTTGTAAGATTAATGAGCGCCCTGCAGTTTAAGTAGTCCAGTATGCAAAAGGATTATAAAATAATGCTTCCAGCTATGAGAAATTAATCAGACACACAATTATAAGCTCAAAATAGACCTTCAAGTGAATCTGTATGATATTGACTACTGAATGCACTGCTAACAAGCTAGTCAAATCAAGATTAGAAGTAGTCTTAAATTGAAGGTATGTTCGAAGGAGTAATCAAATATAGACTGTATGAGTCAAAATAAAAATAAAAAATAAAAAATCACACACAAAACAGCATAAGAAAGAAAATATATCTTAATGTTAAATGTTGGCTGTCAGTTTATTTTGTAGGTTTGGTTGCATGTTTGTGTTTTATGCAAATATTGTCATATAACTCAATAAAAAACAATACAATAAAATTAAATATTCATTCATTCATTTTCTTTTTGGCTTAGTCCCTTTATTAATCTGGGGTTGCCACAGCGGAATGAACCGCCAACTTACCCAGCATATGTTTTACGCAGCAGATATTCTTCCAGCTGCAACCCATCTCTGGGAAACATCCATACACACTCATTCACACATATACACTATGGACAATTTAGCCTACCCAATTTACCTATACCACATGTCTTTGGACTTGTGGGGGAAACCGGAGCACCCACAACCAGCGATCTTCTTGCTGTGAGGCGAACGTGCTACCCACTACGCCACCGTGGCGCCCCCAAATTAAATATTGTTAATAAAAAAAATACAATCTTTTTTTTCTTCCAAAAATCATTCGGATATCAAGTAAAAATCATGTATATTCAATACTTTAAATGTATTAAAATGTTTATTAGCTGTGTACATTGCTAAGAACTTAATTTAGACAACTAAATGAAAATGTAAAGCTGAATTTCTCAGTATTAGGAATTTTGAAACCTCAGATTTCAGATTTTCAAAGAATTGACCAAATATTGTTCTATGCAGATGTTAAACCTTACATCAGTGCTTTTACATTTATTCACCTTTCAGATGATGTATTTCAGGAATAAAAAAAATTAGTTTAGTTTTGTGGTCCTGGGTCACATATTCAAGTCAATGTCCTTTATGTGCTAAACGACTCTCATGGTCACATGCCCACAGTCTGCCCATGGCATGTGACAAACACACTTGCTCATAAAAAGAGGGACAGAAGAAACCTGAGTGTGCAAGTAAACTTTGAGTCTTGCATTTTGAGAACTTGCAAGATATGCAAAAATGCTGATTCTTGATTTGCACGTCTGAACTTTTTGCTGTTTTATCGACATACAATTTCTGTTGTAAAAAAAACAAACAACCAAACAATTCATCAAATTTAATTATAGTTCAAATTGGCCAGGCATGCAGCCCACTGCTGCAATCAATGTTTGATCAACCTTTCAATAGAATGATTGTGTATAAAACGTTTCTGAGTGTGAATTGAGAAAGCCTGTGTGGAGGAGCTTCAACCAGAAGTAGTAGCAGTAGTTGACTCTCCGTTAGGCATGGGCCGGTATAAGATTCTGACGGTATGATAACCTTGGATAAAAATATCACGGTTTCACAGTATGACGGTATTGTGTTTACTGCTCTAAAATATATTCTTTTTAAACATCTGGGTGAAAAACAAAACCTTTTTCCCCTTTGAACACAATATATTTTATTTTAAGAAACATTAATAATATTTTGGGGCAGTAAACATGTCAGGCTAAATAATTCAAGTGAATTATTGACTTCTGCGATCTTCATTTGTTTAAAAAACACAGATGTCTTTACAATTTACACCTAAAAAACAAACAAAAAAACGTAAATAAAAAGTCAAAACTTAGGAACGGTATAGCAGAAAATTTTGGTGGTATGAAAACCTTGACTTTTTCATACCGCGGTGTACCTTGAAAACGATTATCGTCTCATGCCTACTCTCTGTAAGTGTGAATTTGCTTACACCTGCAGTAGCATCTAGTCACGACGTTAAAAAGCAAGTGATATTAGGCCAGGCGGGGTTTTCTGTGACGCAATATTGGAGAGGTGCTGATATTCAATAATACAATATATCAAGATAAAGAACATGCATTAAAATGTATTATATACACAGTGAATAATTATTTATTTATTCAACTTTTACAAATATTACGATTATTGAACCACAGCAACAAATGCTTCAAGACTTGTGTATTTTAACATACATATTTTAATGTTAATCTTACCTATGACATGCAGAAGATATTACATGAAAATGCTATTTTTATAGAAGTGCTGTTTGTTAACACTGCACAATAAAGCTCAATTTGTTAACAAACGTAAGTAAACCTCATGATATAGCAAACTACAAAAGCATTTATTAATCTTAGGTCATGATAATTTCTAAAAGTTAATAACTTTTTACACTAACTATAACATAAATTTAACAAATATGGCTACACTGTTGATTTTAATGCATTAACAAAAGGTCACGAATGAGATCTTATTGTAAAGTGTTACCTGTTGTACTTTATAATCCTTTTGCAATTAAATTAGATTACTCTGAACAAATTATGTATAATACAAAAAAGTTTTTTGGTGAAAATGTGTTGCTGCCATAAACTTACACATAATATATGATGATTTGTGTTTGTGGCTAAAGTGACAGTTTGACAGTGCAAAATGACACCCTGCCTGTAATACAATGTGAAGAAAATATAGTCACACTGCAAAAAAACACTGCTTTTCTTACTTAAAATTTTTGTGTTGTTTCTAGTCCATATATCTAAAAATCCTTAAATCGAGAAGCATTTTCTACACAAGTTAGACAATATTGTCTTGTTTTCAGAAATACTGTCAATACTAAGTAAGTTTTACCTTGAAATTAGCAAGATAATCTTATTTCAAAGTGAAAACAAGATTATTTTGCTTACCTCATTGGAAGATTATTTTGCACGCTTCTATTCTGAAAACGACAATTTTTTCCATTTGTGCAGAAATTGCTTCTTGATTTAAAAATGTTAACATATATGGACTAGAAACAACACAAAAACTGTAAGAAAAGCAGCGCAAACCAAGCAAAGCTTTGAGTGTGGAGCTGTAATAATCCTTGTGCCTTATCAGTGTAAAAGAAACACTGCCTCGCAATGTTGAGCCTCTATCGCAGACCTAATGTCTCTTGAGATAAGGGCATGCAGTGCATTCTGGGAAATGGACTGGGGGGGACATGTTAGAGGGTGGTGTTTGTGAAACTTTCAGAAAGGGGAAAAATAAGCAGAAATGGAAGAGAGTTACAGACAGTTTCCTTGTGAAATTAAGGTAGTGAAATTTGCACTACATATTGTGCTAATCTGAGCATGCAGAAACATTTCTATGACAACGGGAGTCTTACTTCAATAAGCAGCTTACAGTGAAGGTCACATATATGCACAATGTTACTCATTTAACTTTCCATACTTAGCCTCTTTATTCAAGTCAGATCATGTGCTACATTTTTTTGGCAGCCCGCTGGACACTGTACACTCATGGCCTCTGTTCAAAAACATAGTGGATTGTGGATTTTTTCCACACTGGGTTTGTCACAGTGGCCCTATTTTCACCTCGTATTAAAATATGATGAAAGTGTGTAAACGGTGATTTGATTAACCAGTGTAAAAGTGTGTAAACAGGGCCAAAGATACATTCCAATTGGATAATTATGCATGATTCTATTGTGTTTTGTAGTATAAGTAGTTGTAGTTAGTGTTCTTAATACCACATTTCATTTGTTTGGATTTTCTTATTCAGTATTCAACTGTCAGAGGTTTCCTGGGGACACAACTAATGCATTAAGGGGTTGTTTTCAATGCTGCTAGCATTTGGCCAAGACAAGGTATCTCAAACGGCAGCCTTATTTCTGACTTCCTTTTGCAGTTGTATTTGTGCCAGGAGTGTACTTATACTCTCTACTTAGGCAGCTAATAAGGTTCTGACACAAAGCCATGCGCACCCTACTGCTACGATTGCTGCGCTATGAAAAGCCATAAAGGAGTAGAGAACAGGGACATCCTGTGAAACTGTGTCAGAGTGTCCACTTTTGCTCTTTCACTCACTTCCTGCCGTTCTCTAAACAAAACAAAAGCAACGCAAAAAAAGTTTTAGGGTTGCTTGAGAACATCTGGTTATACAGTATAAAAAAGCCTTTCTATTTTAGCCAATCAGAACATTTTGATTGTGATACAGCTGTCCTTCCTTTAGGGTCTTAAAATCTGCAAATCTTTTAACCTGCAAACTACACACACACACACACACACACACACACACACACACGCAAACTGGCACTGATATAAAAGCTTCGAAAATGAAAAGTGGTTAAATTCTAAAACGGCTAATGCTCAGTCAGATTTTATGAAAGTTATTAAATTACGTTATGTATTTCCCTAAATCAGGGGCGACACAGTGGCGCAGTAGGTAGTGATGTCGCCTCACAGCAAGAAGGTTGCTGGTTCGAGCCTCGGCTGGGTCAGTTGGCATTTCTGTGTGGAGTTTGCATGTTCTCCCTGTGGTTGAGTGGGTTTCCTCCGGGTGCTCCGGTCTCCCCCACAAGTCCAAAGACATGTGGTACAGGTGAATTGGGTAAGCTAAATTGTCCGTAGTGTGTGAATGAGAATGTGTGGATGTTTCCCAGTGAAGGGTTGCGGCCAGAAGGGCATCCGCCGCGTAAAACAGGTGCTGGATGGGTTGGCGGTTCATTCCGCTGTGGCGACCCCTGATTAATAAAGGGACTAAGCTGACAAGAAAATGAATTAATTATCCTAAATCACAATGGTGAGAAAATATATGCACTTACTGTATATTGGGACTATTTTAGCTCTTTTTTACCTGCATAAATCGTCATGTCCTCAGACAGTGTTTTGCACAAAAAGCATGCAGTTATATTTATTAACCTTTACATAGCCAAAAATACACTATTGTGCCTGTTTAAAGACTTAAATATCAAAACAAGGTGATATTTCACCTTTTAACCCCTCTTCTTTTTCTTAGTGTCTCTCTTGTTTGGCTGTCTACATATAGCTTGCAGTATTTGTAGCTCCGGCGTGAAGTTTGTGGAAAGCCCACGCTCAAAACTTCTTGACGCCATGAAAAACATCATTCCATTCATCTTCACACATCCCTCTCTCTTTCGATGTCTATTTGCACATTTTCCCACAACCTCTCTTTCCCCTCTCCCAGAGTAAGACCCCTTGGTCTTCTTCATTCACACTTCGATCCATCTCTCTCTTTCTGACAGTCTCAAAACTCTGCCTTTCTTGCCCTGGTCATCAGTGCTCTTTCACTAGAGCGTGAGTTGACCTAATGGTCAAACATAAAAGGCTGTAGCAAAGGACTCATTCCTAGCAACAATGTGTGCATGCGCTATCAGAGAAAAATGCCTAAAATACACAAGTGTTAACAAGTGAGCCACAAGCAGATGTGGAAAAAGCTGTTGTGTAAGTTGTTGTTGCATCTGTGATGTAAACTACATAAAACAAAACGTTCCCGCAAGGTACTGAAAATATACAGGATTTAACAAGACTTTTTTTTCTTATGAAGAGTGCTCAAAACCTTTATATAACCTCTTCATATTCTTTTTCCAAGCCACAACTTCTCTTAGTAGTGTAAACAGTCACTCTTTTTTCCTCTCCATACGCACCAGACACTTTATTATCAATTAAAATAAAAATTTCTTGGAAAAAAAGCTGTGCTATTCTGTATTTAACCTCTTTATGTGTATAATTATCTATACTAATAGCATTTGGCATCAATTTTGTCTTAATTGAATCATTATTAATATATAATTATATCATTATATCCCCATTTACATATGCATTGATAAGATTGATAATCTAGGCCTTAGATTCTAAAGGGAAACCTTTAGTAGTATGGGAGCATCACTGGTCATCTAAATATCTAAATACTCTCACAGTACTCACACAAGCAGATGGCAGCGAGCAGCCGCAGACCGTTCTCTGGGGGGAAGCAGGTGGGGAATAGAGGCTGCAGGACGTAGTTGGAGAAGGTGAGAGCAATGACTGCCTGGTTAGTTGGGTAGATTACCAACACAGCAATCCACAACCGCAGAAACCTGCAGAAGACAAACATACAAGACTCTTATTGTATTTCCCTAACAAACAGAGTACTCGTCAGATGCTAATACAATAGGATTTTAATGACTAACAACCAAAAACAACGTTTCATGTTTTCTTTTTAGTAACTAGTTTTTTTTATTTGCATATAGCAGTGTCTTTATTTTTAATATTGACATAACAGGTATACAGTGTACTTTATGGGCATCATTTGTTGGTGTAGAATGAACCAGAGTCACGAATGAGTGACTTAATGACTGAATGCTAATGGCTGTCCATTGGCAGAGTCATTCATTAGTGCAGTCACCGTAATAAGCAAGGGTTGTTGGTGCGTGAGCAAAGCCAGGATTGTAAAGTTTGATTGACCACTGACTACCTATAAGTGGACTAAGAAATGTTAAGTTAAGCTGTTAACAAGCTAATTACCATACAACGACGGAGGCAATCTCATTGCCAGAAGATTACAGGCATTTGAGGATAAAGTATAGGATTCCCGAGGAACAAAACCCAGCTATTTTCCATTCATTTGCAATAAGTCTAAATAAGCTTTCCAACGGTTTCTGACTTGCACACTCTGGTGCTTGCAGCGTTAATACTTTAATCAAAAACAGAACAGTATTTATAGCACATTACTGAAAACCACATTCTGCAGCATCTCAAAATACTGATGTGTTCGAAATGAATGCCATTGTTTTCCATCAAGTTTGTATAATATCTAACTAGTAGGAACATCGAGATACAATCACACTTAAGTCTGCATTTCTGTAGTTAATTCATATAATTTAAAAGGAAAAGTTTAGACATAACTTATAGATTTCTGACTTTGATGGATTAGAAGACTCTGAAAATACTGATAAAATTATTGAGTAGCCAGAAACCCTCACCCTGCCAGTCCTCCAAAGATGTCCTTGACATAAGAGTAGTCGCCTCCAGATTTGGGTATAGTAACGCCCAGCTCAGCATAGCAGAGTGCACCAATCGCTGTTATAATGCCTGTGAGGATCCAAACGATGAGCGCCAGGCCTACTGAACTGGCATTTTCTAACACTCCTTTTGGGCTGACAAAGATTCCAGAGCCAATGATGTTACCTGCAAATGAGAAAACATAGAGGTTGAGTATTGGAAATGTCAATTAAAATAGAAAGCAGGTCAGAAAGATAGAAGGGAATTGCACTGAATATGAATTAAAAAACCTGTATGCCTAATGGATGTCTGGATGAATTTACTAAAGTGCTCTAAATGAAAAGCCAGAGAGACGTTATCACGAGTAAAGGATTTAAAGAGATTTGGGATTTGTCAGGAGTGCATTAGGGATATACGTTTTGAAAATATGTCCGAGATGTTTTTGAATGAATAATTATTTACGTGTTATGATCAGTCTGATGAATCTACATTTATTTGTTCACAGAATATAAATTAAACACGCACTATTAAACATTCTTCAAGACATAGTATATAAAGAGTTGAATCTTTATTCTAATCTAGGGTCAATCTTAATCTCTTTACATTAATGCTAGATGATGATCTAAATCACTTCCTCTCTACGTTATTATGAAAATTAATAACAGAATATAGTGCTTCCTTATTTGCATGCGTCCTAAAAATACATGATAATATGACAGTGACGCTTTCTTTATAGAGATATAGAGATCAGTGAGACCTAAAAGTGGCAAAGTGTGATATTGGAAAACCAATAAACAAAAGCAGGACCGTCTATGAATCAAACGGAAATGAAAATGTCAGAGAGGCAGAGAAAACGTGAGGAAGGAGAGGGAGGAAGAGCCAAGAGAAGAGAGACAGAGCAGGTGGTGAGAGGGATTCACACAGAGCTGACTGTAATTTGCTGAGTTAGTATTCAGCGTGACTAATGGAGTGAGTACACACAGCAAATAAATGGCGGAGAGTGTGTATTTGTAAAGCTGTATAACAGTGTGTGCACTTTACGTAGAGCTCCAACGGCGAGTGTGTTTTGCTCTAACACTTAAATTACTCTGTCACGAACATAGGAATGGACGATATACAAAATAAATGATCAATTATTATAACCTTAAATGTTTTCATTTAACCATTTTATTTGTATTTTAGCTGTCTACGCAATTTATTAATACAGACAAGTTACAGTCAAACACAAAATACACTCAAAACTAATATCTAAATTGTTATGTCTTAAAGGGATAGTTCTACCAAAAATGAATATCTACCCAGCCTCAAATGAGTTTTTTCAAAGACTATAGAATACACAAGACATGTCACTCGTATAGTTTTGAATGGGGAAAAGTGTAACGGTCAGTATGGCGAATGAAGCCCCGCCTACTAGTACAGGAGCCAATCATTGATCGCTATAGACTGACGAGAAGCTCGGACCAGCTGTGTGCTTTTACGACAGATTGGTGGTCAACAAACACACTGGAATCTCAGCGAATACTTGCTTCACAGATATAAGAAATATGTTCAGATGAAGCTTAAAATCTCTACTTTGAAATGAACCAAGTGCACTTGAACGCAAAAGTATCTATCTACTCAGCCTCAAGTGGGTTTCTTTTTTTCTGTTGAACAAAAAAGATTTTTTTAAATATTGGAAATGTGTGGCCATTTACATACATAACAGGGAAAACAAATACTTTTGAAGCCAATGGTTGTTGTTTTTTCCAACATTCTACTCATGTGTTTAACAGAATAAGCAAACACAAAGAGATCTGTACAAGTTGAGGATGAGTAAATGATGACAGGATTTTCATTTTTTGGGTAAGCGGTCCCTTTAGGAAACTTAAGGCTCACCTAAATAGGCCACAGGAGGGCACAATAGGCAATGCAAAGGAATAACAACTGTCTCTAAAAACATGCATATTGTCTAAATTAAATTAATTAAAAATAATTTAGCAAATCATCTAAAAAGATTTTAACAAACCAGAATCAGGCATTTAAGTATAGCGTTAAACAGCTGTAGTCACACATATGAAAATATGAGATACAGTGAAAAAAAATATTCTGGAAAATGATTGCAAACAGTTTATATGTGTTGAATTTAAACAATTAAATTTAGTAATGTTCAACTTAATTTGTTTCAATACAACCCCCAAAAAAATGTTAACAACCACTTAACTTATAAAAAAATAAGTCCCACTTTATATTAAGTGATCTTACCTACTATGCACTCATACCGAAATCAATTATTCATTACAATGTACTTATTGTGTAAATACATGTTTTACATTGTACTTATGCTTGATTAAATACCTGTATGTAATTACATCTGTACTTAATTACCGTAATTACATTTGTAAATCCACTGTTGACCATCCCTCACACCTTAACCCACCCTAAAACCTGCCCATACCACCAAACCTGTCCCTAAACCTACCTGTATTCCACCTCAAGAGCACCACAAGTGTTGTCAAATGCGTTAAGAACATAGTAAGTACATTGTTTTTATTTTTGATGCAAGTACATAGTAGTTAAGGACACTTAATAAAAAGTGGGACCAAAAAATAAAATAAATAAATCCAAGGAATCATCATTGCATTTTTTTTTCAATGTAAACGCAAATGGAATAAACCATTAAAATTTCTGAAGGAAAAATGCTGAACTTGTATGTATTTTTTATTTTTATTTTGAATATAAGCCATTCTGAGGAGTGACAACCGGCTCAGCACATGTAACTGTGGTTTATTCTTTTATCCTCTCTAATTGAAGACATGTCTGGGCCTTGAGACAGACTCATGCATGTGGAAATTCAGGTAAACAGAGTTTCTGCCCTGTTACATCTCTGCCCTCGATTAAAGCAACTAGGCCAGGTTTCCTCTACGGGATTGTCATTGCAATTGTGTTCTGTGAATCACTTGGAAACAAATGTCTACTGAGCACTATAAACAAGTAATCAGATCTTCTCTGTAGCCGTTGCTGTCTTGCAAAATAATCCAATCAAAAAGAATATCCATAAACTTTCATAACACCCGAGCATTCGGTTTTTGTCTCCCGCTTCAATTCTCTCCTTTAATCTCTGCCGTGAAATGCGCGGCCAAGATATGATTATCACAAACTTCAGCATGTCCCATGACCTCAGAGTACAAATTTCACAACTTTATACAATCAAAGCTATCTCTTACTATTGCCAAAGAATGCAGAAATTGATCTGGTTTCAGCCAGATAAACCAGATGGGAAATATGGACATCAACAAGTTTTATGCTGGGATCCTTAAAGAGACTGATTGGTCATTTTTGTGCACACTTGTACATCAAGAGGTCTTGCTGACTTAAGTGGAAAAAATATGCAGATGGGTTTCCTTTTCATACTGCATCCGCTTGCTTCCCTTGTGTGTTTTCACCACGCAAACAGCACAGGAACACAGAAGCAATCTCTGATTTAACATTCTGGTTTTGTCAGTCTACTCAAATTGATCACATCATGCTGTGCTAAGCCTTGTCAAACATTACAATGATGGAAGGATTACAGAGAAGTCCCACCTTTCAGCTCAAAGCACAAGTCACCTTTGAAATAAAAGCTTTTTTGGCTGTTTATAGCAGAACATGCATGCATATTAGCTGTACCTGCCTATTCTCTTTTTGTTTTGTCTATGATTTGGGGAAAAAATAGCCAAGATTATCTACTTTTACAGTTGGATAGCATTTACATTTGTTGTTCCACAGTTTACCCTGTGCAAAATACAACCATTTTAATATTAATCTACACAAATGTTAAATTTAGCTTGAGGAAAGGTTTGTTTTACAGATTCACGTTTGCTGTTGTTCAGTGAATTTTATGGTATGAAGTCAACCATTGATTCCAGAGAGGTTCGTTTTTGAAGGTGAATGAAAGTTAATGAAGCATGAAGGTGAAAGATTGCTGGATGTAGATGTTGATGATTTTGGTTTTGAAAGTGACTTCTTTGCTACTGTACTAGGCATGGGACGATAACCGTTTTCAATGTATACCGCGGTATGGAAAAGTTAAGGTTTTCATACCGGCGAAATTTTCTGCTATACCGTTCCTAATATATGGGTAAGATTTTTTATTTACATTTATTTTGAAACAAATGAAGACTGCAGGCGTCAATGATTCACTTGAATTATGTAGACTGACATGTTTACTGCACCAAAATACTTTAAATGTTTCTCAAAATAAAATATATTGTGTTCAAAGGGGGGAAATGTTTTGTTTTTTTTAGCCAGACATTTAGAAAGAATATATTTTACAGCAGTAAACACAATACCGTCATACCGTGAAACCGTGATATTTTTATCCAAGGTTATCATTATACCGGCCCATACCTATATACTACATACATATCACACATTTGACAATGCAATACTTATATTTAAGAATTAGGTCTATGATCCCCATTTAAGGAGATGGCGCCTATGACCTACATGGATTATAGTACAGGATGGTGCCAAATGACCGCATTGAACTAACTTGCCCTAAAATCAGTTCTCTCTTTGCTATCAGCTTATCATTTGTACATGCCAATTATTGTGCAGATGCATTGCTCATTTATTGTGCAGTGATGTTACAGTCACTTGTACTTTTATTTATTACTCTCGCTAGCATGCTTGCTTAGGCCTCTCAATAGTCCTATTGATTTTCTTTCACCCATTTATTGATCCAACTATTTCTGTGGGTCTGTAACCTTGATGGCCAGTTTCCTTTTAACAAATTTGCATATAAAATCAAACCAACACATCCTTTTTTTCTCAAACTAAATAGATTTAAGCGTTCTGTCTTGCAGACTCTTTGTAGAATCAATAGTAAATGGACAGATCCAAAAAATGGCTGAATGTTTTTGTTTAGTTGATCACCAAAAATCCCATATATTAGTATCACTACTTTCTGATTCGAAGGTCTATGAAAATGTATTTCTAGACACTGAGTTTGCAGTTTTCAGTTCTACAATAAAGCTGCAACCATGAAGAAAATCAAGAGGAAATGAGAAAACAATCAAATTATATTCAGTGTTCATTAAATATAACAAAAATATCTTCACTTGGATTCAATTTTAATCAGCTTACTGGAGGATTAATCTTCAAAACATAACTATTAGTTCAAAAGCCTCTGTTGCAAATGAAAAATAATAAAATGCCATCATAAATTGCAGACTTGTATAGTTTATAACTATAAAAATCAGTCAATTAATGAACATTTCTATATAACATTTGCAGTTTGTTTGCTCTTTTTAGAACCCACAATGCAGCAAATTCAAATTAAACAATGTCAAAGCACATCAGAATGAACAGAAAGTTCACTTTCAGGTCCATCCTTCATTTCCAACTCACAGAGGGTTTAATATCTTAGTGAATGGGGGTTGATAAGGATGAGAATGACAGCAGTTATAAAGCATTCTAATAAATCTAATGTACACAGAGAACAAAGGCCTGAGGAAAGCTTTGAGCAATCTGAAGTGACAATCACCTGATAATAATGTTCACGTGGGCTGACTGAGAGCATGTGAATATATGACCCGATCAAGGTTGTAGAAGAGGATTATTGCAGTTAAAATGTGAGTTGGGATTATCTTGGGTTGGTTTTACTTTTCATTAACTCTTTTCATAACTTCAAAATATATTTGAAAATGTAACATTTTATAGCTTAATGCTGCTTGGAACCATAAATGAGCAACACTACCTTGACAACCTGACAAAGTTTAGCACGTTTTCTCCCCTCATTTCCTGTTTGTGGTAACAGAGTGACTTAGAATACAAAACCTGTGCAGGTGCATTTTTTCTTACTCTTTAGCTTATGTACCATAATACTACTGTAAAAAAATGCTCTGCAGAATCGATAAACCAATACGTGATTTTGACTGATATTTAGCCATCATCTGCATCCTGAGAATTGGTAATGGCTAATGCACATTTTCTATTTCTAAACACTTTTTGGTAAAGTTTGATTAAGTAAAATAAGTGTTCTTTTAAATGCAATCACTGAATACAGTACAACTTATTCACTATTATTAAACATTACGAAAAATACAATACTGATTATTTTAACCCTTTCTCAGACAAAGAATCATATACTGTGAGATAACTTTATTGATATTGATTACAATATAACTTTTGAAGTCATTAAAGTTCAAAAGTCTTGTAATAACCCCCACAGTGTAAAAAAAGTTGACTCAACTTAAAATTGTAAGGCAATTTAATGCAAAGCTTTTTTAAGTTGGCTCAACTTAAATCGATTCAACTAAAAAAATCTCTGCAGCAAGTTGCCTTACCATTTTAAGTTGAGTCAACATTTTTTACAGTGCAGTTACACTTCAGGATTTTTTCAATGAGTATGTCAACAACTGCCTTATAATGATTTAATGAGATTCACCCTAAATTGAAAATTCTGTCACAATCGTGTTGTTCCACACCCTCAAGGCTTTCATTCATCTTTGGGACACAAATGAACAGGGTATCCTGGGTTTTTAAAATATTTAAAATTACATACAATTTTACATCATAAAAAGTCTTAAATTCACTGAAATATTGTCTTGAAGGTCTTAAATTGTTTTAAATGGGTCTTAGTTTTTACTTTGTTTAAGCTATTCAATCGATCCCTATATACGTTTGAAATTTCATTCTTAAAAAGTCTTAAATTTGACTTGGTGAAACCTGCAGAAACCCTAATGAAGATATTCTGGATGAAATCCGAGAGCTATCTGATATTCTATAGACAACAATTGTCCCGGCTCATTCAAATTCCAGATAGGTACATTACGAAAGACATTTTAAAAACAGTCCCTGTGTCTTAACTTTTTAGTGGTTGAAACAGAATATTATGAAACTATGAGAATACTTTGTGTGCATAAACTACTGAGCATGACAGATAAAGAGCACAACCCTTGCATGAATGTGCACCCTATACTGACACTGAGACAAAGAAAACAAAGTCGAATAAAGTTGCATGGTCTGATTTGAGGAAGATTTTTATTTGGTATTTTTTAGGACTTTTAAAAAATAGGGACTATTTTTGACTATGGGGGTTTAGGGAGCTCTCAGATTTCATCTAAATACGTTTTTATTTACTAACCATTTAAGGACCATTATTATCATAATAGCCTAACTAAATCATTGTTAAACTACAATTAAAATGTGCCTTAATTTTTTAAACAATGACTTTAAATGATATGAATTGCTGACTAAAAATCAATTTTTATCCAATAAAAATCTATTTTATCCTATATTTGATAAATCTAGCTCGGACCAATAATACAAAAACGCATATCTATTTATCAAAATGTTATTGTTTTCCAGTAGTAAATGATCTCTTTTCCCAATTTCCACAGTATGAGAATGAGAAATAGACCGATTCATGAGAGAGAAGACCGCAAGATGTTTCATTTATGCTTTCGTTCATGTATGCTTAAAGCAAACCATCACTCACCGACAATAATGCCGCACGCACTGACGAGGCCGATCTCTTTCTTCAGCGCCACTGACTGCCCTGCTGCTTTGCCCGTGTCTGCTGCTGCTCCATCCTCGCTGGCGGTGCTCGGGGCTGCGCTGCCTCTTTGTCTCGGTCCATCCGTCATTTTGGTAATTGAGATGTCCAGTCCTCGATATTGAGCGGTGATGCTTGAGCAGCGCTTGACTTGTAGGCTACCGCCGGTTAGATGTCAGATAGCGAGGGTACACATAAACAGCCAGAATACTGTCTCGAGGAAATACGGCACTTGATCTTCCCTTTATCTACGTGAAGCTGCTCTGAAACATGTGTCGCTATTGATTTTGTTTTATAGCATGTGGAAAGATCAAAGTAGCGATGGACTACTGCAGTGTCAGGCTATAAAATGAATTTAAAAACAAGGCACACTGTTCAATGTCATTGAAATGTTAGATTTCCGTCTCGACAGATAAAAATCAAGCGCTAATTTTTAACATAATAAGAAAACTACAAAAACACGCCAAGCGCAACTTGTGCGTTTGTTGCGTCAGTGATGAAGATTATCCAGGATTTGATCTGCGATTTAAACCTAAAACAGCGCTCTCGTGAGGCCGAAAAACTGTTTCGTATTTGTCCCCTATTTCCTTCCTGTAACGTTAACTATTACCTGTTAAAAATCGGATACTTCCTCGTTCCTAAAACAACGCGCGCATCTTATTGTCGAAGAGTCCCTGCGTAGATCAGTGTCCGCGCACTGAAAACAGTTGGCGTCTCCAGTGATATCCACAGCACCAGTGGTCCAAGCGCCTCCCAACAGTCTGATTCTGTAGTATTTACTCCATATGTCAAGTCCTCCTCTCCGCGTCCATATGTACAGTCGCGCCTCCTCCCCTCCTCCCCCCCGTGGTACGTCACGGGCGGCTCTGTTGAGGTCCGCCTCCTGCCCTAGAGATGGCAAGCTGTTGAACAGCACGGTAAGGAATATGACCTACCTGAACCTTGCAATATACAGTTTCATTGTTTCCTATCGCTTCTTTCTAAACACCTCAATGTGGTTTCATACAAATGCCGAAGAAAACACAACCTAATATTGCTGCTTTCCCATAAGTCCGGTTGGCTAGCTGGAAAACACATATATCATTTTACAAATGCTCTTCTAATAATATATGCACACTTTCAGCATGTGTTCTACGCGTTTTAGTATTTACAAATGTTAGTAAGCGCGTAGTTTCAAACTAAACACACAAACAGAGCTTGGAGAGTAACTACTGTAAGGATTTCTTGAGGAAATAACCATGGCAACGGCTATTGCTTTCCGTTGCTGTACATCAGGTACTATTGTGTTCAATTCATCGTTATTTATTTTCAATGGAGGTTGCGTCAAAGCAGCTTATCATAGATGTACTGCAGAAAAGAGATTATAAATTCATAACAGTATTTCAGATTGTGGAAACGTCTGCATATCAGACAGGTTGGAGAATAGTGGTTGAATACAGGTGCAGTTTTAGGACAGATTCAAATGTATTCAGTTTAGTTTAGTATAAATGTCACTGTTCAGTAATGTAATCAGTGATGCAAATGTCGCTGCTGAAGCACATGTCTACTGAAGAGCAACTCCACCAATATACAGCTCGGCCAACCCCAACCAAGCAGACCATTATGTCATGTTTTAATGTCATTTTGTAAGAAATGTAATTTAAAACAAACATAGTAGAAGATCATTTGTCTGAAGAATAGATGTACGGACATTCTGTTCAAAATGGCGCTTTAAAAAAATCATAATTTGCGAACTGCATGACGACCTTGTGTCCTTTGGTTATTAATAATTAATCCAGCCAATATCACACGTTGTGAATAAAAAAGAAGTTTGTGACAAACTGAGCACTGTACGAATATCAAATGTAGCAATATTGGGTGTTCGAGCAGTTAATAACTAACACACAGTTTTATGAACATACTGTAGCTTGTTAAGAATCTATTTTAAGAGAAGCCTCCAAGGCGCCAAGGTCACGTCTAACAATCTGGAGCATATTTATGTCATCCTAAAACATAACCAAGTTATCAAGGGATTACAGTGCTTGTTTCTCACCAGAAAATGAGTCAAGATTTTAAAAAACAAAACACACGATACGTATACGTGAAAATGCTGCCTGCTAAATCCTAACAGATAAAGACAACTTTATAGTCACGATGCAGCTTGTTGCCCTGCTATCTCCATTTACCACCATATTTACAGCAGCCATAAAGAAACGAAACTTTAGTCTTGTATATTAATTGTTTTAGTTGGTCAAAGTGCATTTCTTTGAGACAGCGGTTGTCTTCACTCTCTTCAAAGCAGTCACAAGATAATGCAGACAGAAAAATAAATGAGTGCACGGGAGCAGTTGAGGTAAATGTATTTTACAGTTTCGCCATCGTTCATTATTGTGTGAACCAAAGTGGACAAGAAGAGGCTAGGATTGTGTTGGCACAGCTGTGCTGTCATAGATAAACGGTCTTGATATCTTAATGGCTTACACACGCATGGATCCACATACACACGAACGCAGAGCCACACACAGCCCTCATGATACGCTCTCTTCCCATTCATTTGATCAGTGAGTGGAAGCAGGGCACTGGGTCAAACTCGACCCATTAAGTGACATCTTATAAACACCGGTCAGCCGTGTAGCTCAGAGTAAACACACAATGCAGGTCTCTGCTTTCACAGGTCAATATGACATTCTTTGTGATATGAGTTTGAACATATCTCTCATCTTAATGAGTGACAAGGACAGTAGTTCAGTTATATCTTTACAACAATACATATTGTTTTATATGGTTCAAAGCATTTTACAGGCGACACGGTGGCGCAGTAGGTGGTGCTGTCGCCTCACAGCAAGAAGGTCGCTGGTTCGAGCCTCGGCTGGGTCAGTTGGCGTTCCTGTGTGGAGTTTGCATGCTCTCCCCGTGTTCATGTGGGTTTCCTCCGGGTGCTCCGGTTTCCCCCACAGTCCAAAGCATTTTACATGAATGAAAGCATTTTACATCCTGCTTAAAGCAGAAACCTGTTTAAACAAGATAACTTTAAAATTGGAAATGGAGTAACAAATATACTATAGAAAAATACTTTTAATAATAATGTTACTTTTTAAATATATTTAATAATATTTCAAAGGTTTTAAAATAATGCAATATATAAGAATTCTGAATGGGTCAAAGGAAACATTCATTCATTTCATACATTTTCTTTTCAGCTTAGTCCCTTTATTAATCTGGGGTCACCACAGCGGAATGAACCGCCAACTTATTCAGCATGTTTAATGCAGCGGAGGCCCTCCCAGCTACAACCCATCACTGGGAAACACCCATACACACTCATTCACACACATACACTACGACCTTGCTGTGAGACGACAGTGCTACCCACTGTGCCACCACACCTCTGTCAAAGGAAACATGCTGATTATAAACTGAGCAAACTTTAAACATGTTGAACGCATCTGCTTAAATGCTTCAAATAACCTTTGTGAAAATAAATTGTCAAAATATGAGTGAAAAAATGGCATGAAATATATAAAATAATAAGTGATACCAAAATTAATTCATAAAGTCATTATTTTTAGCAAAAACCTTTAGAACAAAAGCATAAGGCTTCTGTTGTATTGATGTCCCATAACCTATTAATAACATAAGTACTTCAAATATTCTGAATACACATCACTTCTGATTTCTAAATCTATTCATACACTACATAATCATAAAATGGTTAACGTAGTTATTTAACCACTTCAGAAATTCTCTTCAACCTATTCTAGGTGTAAACATGTATGTATCAGACCCTCCAGATTTAGTGATTCTGCAATCGCTAAATTTGACACAAAATTAAGCAAATGTTGCACATTTTTGTGGAGCTTGCAACTCTTTTTTCCAAAATATTGGTTTCATTTTCAAATATGATACAGCAGGCTATATAGGGTTAAGAGATAAACTCATGTTTCACTGTTTCTGTCAGTGTTTCCTTTGTATAAATTACAGAGATCAATCGTTCTCGAGGTGAATTTCTTTTTAAGAAAGAATTAAGATCTGTGTATATTTTCACAGCAAAACAATAAAAAACGACACAAAAAGTGTAAAAATGCACCACAAAGTCAGTAATTTTGGTCACAAAAATTCTTAGAGGGACTGATGAACATTGTGAATGTGTGTTTGAGCGCTCTAATCTCGTCTAAACTGACTCAATCTCCTCTTTTTAATCAGCGAGACAGTGAGCAGATAAACATGTCAAATCCACATGAGTAAGTGGCACATTTAACACAACGCCTGAGGAAGTGCACAGAGAGAAGAAAATAATTTGGATGAAGACTTTCCCGTCTTTTCAGTTTGATGAACGATAGTTGTAGAGAGTGTAAAATTCTGGAGGACTCAAAATTGTAATACTGGAGGAGAGGTCAGCTATGATTGTAAACAACATTTCAAAGACTATGACACGTTTTCAGACTGACATACAAACTAAAGTGACTAAGAAAGAGAGGGAGACGATTCTGGCTGGAAGGAATGAGAGAGCATTGAGTTTAAACTCCAGCGGACTGTCAAATGTCAGCAAGATTTAGCCTTCAACACACTGATAAAAGGGGCTGTTTATATTGATATGGCCACTATTATCCTATGTCTCTCTGTCTTTTCAAATGCCGCACACAAATGCTCTTCTTTCTTGATAAGTGGACACTAGAAACCATTTAGATTCGCAGAGAGAAATGAGGTTAATTAATAGCTTTGTTTACTACCCAAATTGCCTTTAGAGAGGTTTGATTCGGAGATCATTTAGAGCACCAGGATATCATAGAGAGATCTTGCTCACTTAATATCTCTTGTAGCTAATTCATGTCAGTTTGTATCTTAATATTTTTGCTCAGTGGATGTGATATTTCATTTTCATTTGTTTATATTACTTGGTGAATCACCCATTTGGGTTTAAACATACATGGTTTCTGTTTGACTTTTTTTCTTGTGCAAAAATGTAATTGCAAATTATATCAACATAGTAATTTTTATATTTATTATTAATATCAAGAGTTTTTAATGTAAATAAAATGTGTAAAATGAGAAATTGTTTATATATTTAACATTTTCTTATGAATGTAATTGCACGTTATATCAGCAAAATATTTTTTTTTCAATTAAAATCTTTTAGTAAGATTTATTAATTATTATTATGTTCGTATATATTTTGAATTACAGATTAATTTTACAGAGTTTTGTTTTATAAGATTAGCTTAACTACATATCTCGTTTAATTGCCTTGGCAACAATTTGAATTTCTTTTTATTAGTATAAGCTTTAGTTAACAACAGCAACACTGATATATTACAAATATGACCTTCTGTACAAAGGCGTTTCCATTCTCAATTTCACACAGTTACTTATTAGTTTATCGTGACCTAAAATAACACACAATCTCAAATATGTCTGATTAACATTTACTACTGATTAACTTTTCTTAATGTATGCAGTCATTTATTTTGAGCTTTAAATCAAATAAAACCAAAGCAAACTATCACAAATTACACATACAGTTTCCGTTCTCTGAGATTCACAGGTGTTTTCTGTTTATTTATGGTCATGAATTGCATTATGTGACCTTGATCTATGATATGTCGACTTCCGATGCTGAAAATTCAACTCTGCATTTCAACAGAATGACTTTTATATAACAATATGTTGTTTGAGAAATAGTATATATATATATATATAT
>CAIGQQ010037820.1:4434726-4451288 GCA_903798035.1 Danio albolineatus | reverse complement strand
ATATATATATATATATATATATATATATATATATGTATAGTTTTATATATAGACAGGTTATTATCAGGCTTTGTATCATAATTTATAACCTTGTATCACTTCAAACTATTAAAAATGTCAACAAAAGTCACTTTTTCCAACATCAAAAGTTGTTCGAGGAAAGATCAAGCTCCCATAATACAATTCAACAGCATACATAAATGAGAAAAAAACTCATGAATCACAAAAAAAGTTCATTTAAACCGTAAAGCCTCAGATGTGTGATTCAAATAACAGAAATGTTTGCCTTATAACTACTGAATTTCTTTAGATAAAAAGGCAAAAGTACCAATATCTTAAGTCCAGTATTCACTGTATGGTTTCTGGAACATGCAGTACAGAGCAGTGGTCCTCTTTTGAGCTGTTGACCTCACAGCTGCGGGCTTGTGCTTTCGAGTCACGCTATGCCACACGGCCCCGATTTGGTAATGTCTTCTTGCCTGGACACCTTATTTACCACGAGATGAGGAGTGTTGCGCAATGTGGATACAGTTCCCCAAGTACAGTAATGAAATGAGGGAATGAAGGAAAATTTAAAACAGGACCGATGTTGATTCTTTTAATTCGAGTATTTCTACACTCACATACATCATGTGTCAAATTTATATATGTGTTTATGTGAATTCATTCTGAATTAAAAGCTTTGGATTTTTGAGTCTAATTTATCAGCTGGGATTAATGATATGAAATCAGAAGTGGAGAATGTGTAGTGTAAGTAATTGAGTGCAAGTAAACGAGTGAAAGAAAAAAAAAAGGAAAAGAAAGAGTGGCGTGTAGTGAAGGGGCGTGCGTATTTCTAGGAAGTGACATTCGATACGTCTGTTTACCATACACAGAGAACATGTGCTCCAAGAATGTTATGTCCAACAACATTAATATTTATTTAATAGTGAAACGTGTACACAAAGAAATCAAACTGTTCTCCTATGTAAAGTATGCATTTGTTACATTTAGCTTTAAGACACACACTACAAATCTTCTTTTTGTTGTATCATTAATTCATATGCTTTTTTGTATGCGTGTAAACACTTTTCATTATTATTTTTACCTTTGCCAATTTGAAAAGTTGTTTAAGGCCTATATGAATATTTCTTCATATGGTGCATATTTTTTCATCTTTAGAGTGAGGTCAATGGAGTTCATTTTTGTTTGAACCCTTACATTTTTCTATTTTCTTTGCACTGCGCAGATAAAAGACACAAAAGGAGATCATTTTCCTTTCACTGTATATGTGTGTGTTTCGATACTCTAGTTTTGTCCCATATCTCCCATTGTATTTTTCTGTGATTGACTGTATTTACATTTATCCTGGAGCGAGAGGCTGTCTTTTTGTTTTTAATCAAAGGTGGGTGTTTCGGTGATCAATCAAAGTAGTTTGGGATCAGTGTTTTCATCAACAGCACAATGGGAGAGTGTTAATTACATTTGAACCACCATTGTCGAACTGATCACTGTCTTTGATCATTCAGTAAAGAAATTATCAGAGCTTTAGACATTTAATCCTATGTTAAACTGTAATAAAACCTGATGGGATGGTTAATCTATGATAAGAAAATTCTATCACAATTTACTCACACTTCTGTTATTGTTCCAAACCTGACTGACTGACTGGAATAAATCACATTTCCTTATCAACATATTTCAAAGTATCTTCTTTTCTGTTGCACTGAATTCCGTCAGTCATGAAGATTTAGAGTGAGCAGCTGACAGATTGTTTTGATGAACCATACCTTTAAACACTGAGCTCCTGTGATATTTGTTTGCTTTTCTGGAATATTGCTTATCCCTTTCTTCCTATTTGCCGGTTGGGTCTCTCCCCCTCTTCCCAGAGTTCTCTGTTTTCACTGGTCTCCTCACGCTCTCCTCAGCGTGATCATGTTTTCGAGACACTGGTTCAATCCAGTCTCCACCATTTCCCCCTTTTTTTTTCCTCTCCGCCCTCGCTCTGTTTTTCATTCCTACACTCCTCTGTCCCATCTGAGACATCTACTTTTTTGCTCCCCTGCGGTCTTTTGGTTTTTGCACGTGTGTGAGGTTCATTTGTGTGTGTGAGTGTCACTAAGTGAACAAATGACCCTGTCATCAAAGAATAAGGAATGTACATAAGAAATGTAACAGAGTTGTAATGTGGTTTTGCTACATGTAAGTTCAGTCAAACACTATAAAATGGGACAGTAACTGTTTCTTCTCCTTCTTCTTCTTAAGTGTGCTAGAGGAACAGCACGTTTTCTTGTGCCATATTTCTTGGAATCAGCAAATTCTTTTCTCAGAACTGCAGCTTAAGTGTTTCACATGTCATACATCCCCGCAGGCTGCGCTACTTTGACATAACTGGATGAATGTGTTAAATGCTTTTAATAAATGGTGATATATGATATTTAATATGTGATATTTTTATTTTGGGGACGGTGTAATCTCACGTCACTGATGTGTTATGATGTCACAGCATGGCGTGGTCCATCTTTCAGCCGCAGACCTCATGCATTATTTATGTCCACGTCAGATGTGGTGCTAAAAATATCTCACCACACCAATCGTTATATTCTTTACGGCCAGCGTTGATTGCTTGAGGACAGACACGATGTGCTTTTCTCAACAACCGCAGCAAAAACAGGCAATTGGAAAGCAACGTGCCAGAAAACACTGATTTCAGTACATCGCACTCTGAGGAATGCAGGCTCTGTTCTTAGATTATGCAAAACTGCTGTTTAGTTTAAGAAGGTTAGATAATTATTTCAAAATGTGTATAAAAATGAGGTTTCAGTAAGTTTTGAACGCACCATTTCAAAGAGACTTTAAAAAGCCAATTGATCAGGTTCATGAACCGTTGATTTGCTGCATTCATGTTGGTTGCATTAGTGGGGGGGACATTAACATTCTAGTGAGCATTTATGCAGGGTTGGATGGCCTTTTGCTTTCAGAACCACTTTAATTACTTGTGGTTCAAGATTCAAGAAGGTGCTGGAAAAATAATTGGTCCATATTGACATTATAGCCTCACACGGTTGCAGCTGATTTATCATCTGCACTGACTACCAATGTGTGCCAATGAAAATATTTTCCACATCACTCCATCACCAGCAGATGGACTCATGCTTCATGTTGTTCATTTCACAATCTGACC
Organism: Danio albolineatus; assembly: GCA_903798035.1. Classification (NCBI taxonomy): domain Eukaryota; kingdom Metazoa; phylum Chordata; class Actinopteri; order Cypriniformes; family Danionidae; genus Danio; species Danio albolineatus. The sequence continues at coordinate 4,448,125 of CAIGQQ010037820.1, read as the reverse complement.
CTGTCATGTGAATGAAATCGAGACCTTTTTGCTGTACTCGCCATTCTGATGCTTGGCTTGAACTTCTGCCACAGATCAACTTTACTTGTCCATTACGTTTAACATGTAAGCTGCAGCCATACTATTGGTTAATTGGTAAAAACTGGTTATGCAGAAGTACAATGTACCTGATAAAGTAGTTGGTGAGTGCAAGTATAAGTTAAAGTTGTTTACCATTGCTACAGTAGCCCCTGCTGGTACACGTTACTACAAACATTAGATTTTTAGTTCAACCAGTATCTTTGTGACTATTCTCTATACCACATTAACCACTGTCTGCATGGGACATTTAAATCTCAAATATTCCTTATTGTGGTTAATTTACAGTCATCTGTTGTCTATAGGTTCTATTTGAGGGAGGGGTGTAAAAGTAAGAAGTGGACTAACAGAATTAGCTTAAATATATTTTCGTTTAACAAAGTTAGATTTTATTGTTGATGCTAACAAATATGAATTAAAAGCTACAAAACTTAAAATCCTAGCATCAATTAATGAAGGGCGCACGTACATCCTTTCACCAGTAGATGGAGCCTCTAAGCTAAACATGAAGCCTTCGCGGGTAATGCAGCCTGACACCTTGTGGAGCAGATTTGAAATTTTTACAGCGAGAGGAACTGCAATAACACTCATATTTTTAAGTTGTGCTATTTTTAACACAATCTTTAACTTACCTCTGCAAGTACATTTACGTCTATTTACAATTAAGAACAAATCCAACAATAAACTAGTCCCTGCATTCGCATATGAGCAAATTAAAAATTAACAGGGCAATAAAAAAGCACAAAGGGTAAAAAACTATGTTTGCTTAACCTAAAATAAATCAGATAAGCGGAGGAAGATGAATGAATGAACGGTTATTCATTAAAACGAGAGTTTTGAAAATTACCTCAGCATTTACTCTCCCTCGTGTGATTTTGAACCTTTACAAGTTTCTTTCAGCTGTTGAACACAAAAGATGATCATTTGATAAGCACGTTTTGATGGTAGGCTTCCAAAGCCTGAAAAAAGTACTGTAAGACATATTTTTGTGATGGTCTCTATTAGACATTTTGTTGACTAAAAGTGGCATTGCAACTGAATGCTAAATAATTCTCATTTAAGTATTAATAGACTGTCTGCTTAATATCTGTTGATACTTCTCCTTAAACAGACCTTTAACTGGCTAGAGGAAACTTTGCAAGTACATGTCAATTTACCTTAATCCCAACCTAACAGTCTTCTTACACTCACTGGCCACTTTATTAGGTACACCTTACTAGTGCCGGGTTGGACACCCTTTGCCTTCAGACCAGCCTTAATCTTTCGTGGCATAGATTCAACAAGGTACTGGAAATATTTTTGAGATTTTTGTCCATATTGATATGATAGCATCATGCAGTTGCAACAGATTTGCCAGCTGCACATCCTTGATGTGAATCTCCCGTTCCACCACATCCCAAAAGTGCTCTATTGGATTAGGAACTGGTGACTGTGGAGGCCATTTGAGTACAGTGAACTCATTGTTATGTTCAAGAAACCAGTCTGAGATGGTTTGTGCTTTATGATATGGTGCGTTATTCTGCTGGAAGTAGCCATCAGAAGATGGGTACACTGTGGATGGACATGATCAGCAACAATACTCAGATAGACTGTGGCGTTGAAACAATGCTCAGTTGGTACTAATGGGCCCAAAGTGTGCCAAATAAACATCCCCCACACCATTACACTAGCACCACCAGCCTTAACCGTTGATACAAGGCAGGATTGATTCATGCTTTCATGTTGTTGATGGCAAATTCTGACCCTAACATTCAAATGTCGCAGCAGAAATCATGGCTCATCAGACCAGGCAACATTTTTCCAATCTTCTATTGTCCATTTTTTTGAGCCTGTGCAAATTGTAGCCTCAGTTTCTTGTTCTTAGCTGACAGGAGTGGCATGTGACACATGTTGTTTGTTGAGAACTGACACTCACTGGATATTTTCTCTTTTTCTGATCGTTCTCTGTAAACCCTAGAGATGGTTGTGCATGAAAATCCTAGTAGATCAGCAGTTTCTGAAATACTCAGTCCAGCCTGTCTGGCACCAACAACCATGCCACGTTTAAAGTCACTTAAATCACCTTTCTTCCCCATTCTGATGCTCGATTTAAACTGCAGCAGATTTTCTTGACCATGTCGGTATGCCTAAATGCATCGAGTTACTGCCATGTAATTGGCTGATTAGAAATTGAGTGCCTAATACCTAATTTATTATAATAGGTGTACCTAACAAAGTGGCCGGTGAGTGTATAATCTGATGAGAATCAGTTGGCATGTAGATGCAATGTAACAACAAAATGCGTTAAAGGGACCATCAAAATAAAGTGATGCCAAAAGGGCAATGGAAACCAGCATTTTTAAAAATAACTTTTGTGTTCAACAGAAGAGAGAAACTTGAATGGGTTTTGAACAAGTTGAAGGGTGTAAATAATGAGGGGGGGGGGGGGGGTAAAACTATTCCCTATAACAGCGGTTTTAAAAATAAGTCAACAACTGGATAAGTACCCTTTATTGACCTATAGAGGGCATTGTTCTACAATAAAAGAATAAAAAAGGTTTTACATAAGACGATTTAGATTTTTGCCAAGGAGATAACAATGTGAAAGAGCCTTTTGTATTGCATTTCCGTTGTTTGTAAACTTTTTGTTAAAAAATGAGGTGCCTCAGGACAGGGAAAGGAGTGGGGTTTTTTCCCATCTTGAGTGGTTGATTATGGATGTCCAAAGTGCTTGCTGTCGAGAGAAATACGTTTTGTTAGCTGTGAGTCAAATTTATTCTCAACATTTATCCAAAAAAGGTGAGACGTCACCTCTTATCACTTATGCCAGTGATGAATGAGATCATTATTTGTATATATTAATTTATGCTCATGCTGATTTGCACTAGACACTAACTGCTGTCTGCATTTGATCTCAGACACAAAGTCCACAGTTAACTTTTATTGAGCGTACATAACGCTATGCATTGTTTCAGTCAGGATTCAGTAGCTATACTGCAAATCCCTGTCTGTTTTGTCCTGCTAAAAGCCATGACAGCTGGCGTTTTGAACACGTGCTGTCCGATTATATTAATTTAAGTTTTAGCCTGGCTCAAAACACTGTTATACAGCCAAAACTGTTGCCTGTGGCCAAAACTGTTAAGCATCAAGGCTTTGTTTTGGTTACAGATAAATATCACAAAAAAGAAAGGGGGACGAATAAAAGACAGAGAAAGGGGGGTCAGATCTTGAGATTTCTCTCCCCAAAAGACCCCCAGGAGAAAACAAGAGGAAGTAATAAAGACCGGATCCTCTTCTTGCAAAACACTCTAAATACAACATAGATTTGATTTAAAACCTGCTAACAGCTTTTCTGCTTGTGAAATGAATTGCGTTGCCTTTGTATCCTTTTAATGCCTGCTTTGCGTACAGCTCCTTCATTTATTCTCATTATCAGATGGCTATCCTGGTATCTGCCTGGTGCTTTGGTGAGAGTGTTCATCCGAGAGTTGACGAGTGCCAGACATATGGATTTGATCAACAGGCCCCGTGCTGATGTTTTCTTTGGGCATGTTGACAGGCCGATAGACAAACGTCTCTCTCTCTCTCCCTCACACACACATATTCCCTCACAAAGGCATTGGCTGACAGACAGTCTGGAGTGCTCCAATGACACACAACCAGACTCAAGCACTACAGGACAAGCGGAGGAATAAGAACAAGTAGGGGATAAGGAAGAGAACGGGACAAGAAGAAAAAGAGAGAGACACTCACGCCTCTGACTGCCCCTTTTTTCCTCCTCCACCGCTGCTCTCTTTCCCTTTTCTTTCTCACTCCTTCTCTGGGTCTCACACACACACCCTCTCTCATTCTCACCGAACTTTTTTTCACTGTCTAGCTCTTTTTAAATGATTTTGAGAGAGAGGAGAGACGCATTTGGAGGGTGTCTGAAATGCAGGAGCTCCACAGATGCCTGAGCCCCACACAGAGATAGGAGACTCTGCTTGCTTGGAAACAACAAAAGAAGAGGGACATCAGGAGGACTGCGACTAACTTGTATATCTCATAACCACTATTGGATGCTGGTGTTTGCGGCGTTATCATGGTGACACTAAGACTTGCATTGACTTTGAGGTTAACTGTCCTGCTCTTGTACTGCTCAGGCTGTACCTGTTGGCCAAGCCATGCTCAGCAATTCTCCCTACAGTCTCTGCGTCAGACATCTCAAGCCCGGCAAAACCTCTCTGAGAGCGCAGAGAGCAAAGTAGAGCGACTTGGACAGGTTTTCCGAAAGAACGTAAGACTTCTTCGGGAGCGGGGAGGTTGTCTGGATCTGGTCTTCCTTGTGGATGAGTCTTCCAGCGTGGGAGCTTCCAACTTCAAGAGCGAGCTTCGATTCGTCAGGAAGATGCTGTCAGATTTTCCGGTGGCTCCTGAGGCAACACGTGTAGCTCTGGTGACCTTTAGCTCAAAGAGCCATGTGGTTACAAGAGCGGACTACGTGTCTGCACCCAAAGCCCACCAGCACAAGTGCTCGCTCTTCAGCAAAGAGATCCCCTCCATCACCTACAGAGGAGGTGGCACCTACACCAGGGGGGCTTTCCAGCGAGCAGCGGTAAGAGCAGCTGTGTAATCACAATGCTTGGGTCTGTGGATGTGAGAAGGAATGTAACCAGCTGATGAAATTTTGTAGGAAATAATGGAGGAATAGGGTTCAAAGGAAAAAGCTGACAAAGCCAGAACCATTTAGATTGAGTTGAGGAATGTTGAAACTTTATGCTGCATATGTTTAAGGTTTCTCTGTTATAGAGTTCTGTCTATTTCTAAACAATTGAACAAACAGATAGCCCCTGGATCTAAGTTACTGAAGCATATTTAGTAGAAACGGACTGCAGAGTTAAGATGATGGTGAACGGCATCTCCAGATGTCATCTCGAAGTTAACACATGGTTTCCTGTGCACTCTAATCTGAGACAGATAACCACAGGTTATATGTAGGACTCTCCATAAGAATGGGTCACACTTTTTAATTTGCTCATATGTGAATGCCAAGCATCCATTGTCCCTTTTAACAAAAATACTTTGCATATATAAATAAAGGAAGAAAGGTTTGTAGTTCTCCAAATTGGAATTACTTGGGAATTCAGGATCTGGAAAAGATTGCAGAGGTGGCGACTTGCATCAAACAAATGATTTTTTCTTTTAACAAACTCAGTCTCACTTAACAGCAGTGCTAAATATTGCAGCAAAATGATTTACTGCCTCATCTTGCAGCTTACTGCTGTTGCTACTCCCTTTTTCCTTTGCAAATGGTCATGACGTCCGTGTTTTCAGACATTTTTCTTGTCCTGAATGACATTTGTGGTTTAAAAAATGGTTCCGCTAACCCAGATCTGCAAATGTATTAAGTTGTTATGGAAGCACAGCAGGAAAGTCCTTTTGTTCATATGCAATTAATTGGCATTGCAGTCAAACTGTAATATTTCATGGCTTTTGGCTCCTTCCGTTCCATCTAAATGGCGTGGTGGTCTGGAAGCATTTACCAGACACATTTTCAATCTTTCAGAGCTGCAGAGGTCGAAGGCCTTCTCCACAGTTTTCCTCTGGCCAGCCAAAGTGCACTGAGAGGCCAAACCTCTCTGATCAGATCTGCCTTCAAGCAAGAACATCCTCAATTGCCAAGCCTCTAATTCATTTACTCCACTTCATTTGGAGAATGAAATGTTGGACTGGTTCTAAACGCATTATAGTTTGCTACGGCTGTTAACGGATAAAGACTGCATTGTGTAGTCACACAAACCCAACATGCTAATACTCAGCAGGGTGGTGAAACATTCAGAATGGACTTTTCTAACCCTTTCATTCTAAATTTGGATTGAGATAGCAAACAGGATGCAGCATTCAACCCAAATGTGACAAAGTAGATTTGAAAAGTAAACAGAACAGTTTGCTAATCTAATAGCTCAGAAATTTGTTTTTTAGTTCAACTCTTTTTATTGACAATTCTCAATCAGAGGTATTACAAGTGAGGGAAAGAAACACCATAATACATTATTTTCACAATGTTGAGGAAAGAAATACTGGGTGGTATTACATTCCATACTCTCTGAACCATATTGAGATGAAAATAAAGTAAGTAAACAACAACAACAACAAAAAAGAAAACCAAACAATAAAAAAAGAAAAGAACATACATCCACAAAAATTCGTTTTTTAACTATAAAGCAAATATCGTCAAGATTGACTTTAAATGTTATTTAGACAAAAGGTCAAAATGATGCATGGATTGAAAGGTTAGACAGATGTTTGTGGCCTACTCACTGATACTCAAATAAATTTTGACCAACACAGACTTTCCGCAACACAATAGGCCAATGTTTCTGTTCTTATGTAATCACTCTTAGGTTCTCCCTGCGCTCCTGCTGAGTCTCCGTCTAACCTCAGTGTTTGTCTGCACTTAGTGGGCATCCTAGGTTGCCAGATCCCCAACTCCTTCTCCGTTTGCCAAACCAGAGCACAACTAGCTCTCCATAAAACTTATTTCCCTCTCATGCTGTCCTTCTCAAAGCTAGTGAATGCTTTCAGTGCTTTCCAAATTTTTAGCCTGCTTTTCTGATCAGCCCCCATCGGGAGTCATTACATTGAAGTCCTTGACCAAGTGGATTTGAAATTTCCGATGAATGCATGTCTCTAGTAAAATTCTTCCTTTCTCTAGCAGGGGTTCTATTTAAGAGGGGACTTTTAGACACGCACCTACTGTACCACACATACATCACTAGAATATTTGTGTTTTTCCAACTCAAAATAAGACTAATGTCAGTTTATCAGGAGGTTTTAAGGGTAGTGATATTTTTTGCAATACTGTTAACACACCTCCTTCCCTTTTCATCCCTACATGACCCTTTTTCCTACAGTCCTCCATTAGAAATTCCAGAGAATGTTTCTCTAAAGTGCCATTGACCCCTCTGACCTGTTTCCGAAACCCATGGCAGCAGGAGCAGTACTGTCATCAAGTCTAGACAGATCAACATGTCCAAATATCCCATATTGTGTCTGCGAAAACATCTGTCAGCAACCTTCAGAATGTGCTGCACAAAAAAACAGGCACATAATGGCAAAGAAACATAATGAAAGAGCTGGGACAGATGTCAAAAACACAACTGAGCATTCACTATGAATGCATTACACATTTTACAACATTTTATATTGATTCACTATATAAAAGATTGCATTTCCCCCCAAAAAATAGCTAGTCAGAAAAGATGTGAGTGAATAGGATATTTAAGAGAGTGAGGTGGCTGTACTGTACATAAAGTGCCTCTTTTACCTTGCATGCACTGATGAAACTCTGGCGCTTCCTGGGGATGTATTTGTGTTATTAATTAAGACTGATTAGGGAGATCCTTATGAGAGACAGCCTGTACTCCACGAACCCTGATAAAACAGCCAGGAATGCCTTTAAACCAGCCTGAGAGCCACAGATATGTCTGCAGACAGCCAGATAAGGGCGCTTCGGTCTTTAACTGTCTGACGAGGCAACATGTTTTACAATGTAACAGTCCTAGTTTAAAAATGAATGGCAAATCTGAATGTGTTGGATGGACAAATTGCTTGTAATTGCATGCTATACCTTAGCTTTAAAATGGATTATCTACACAATGTTTGGTAGCAATAAAATGAAACATGATGCTTAAATACAGTACATACACTCAAAAACTGAAACTACTTACTTGTTCAAACTACTTATTTAAAATGAGCTTAAAACACAATTCTTAAGGTTTTTTTTGGACAACTTAATTGTTTTATGTTTAGTCCATTTAAATTCGTAAAAACGATTAAGTTAACGGGATCGATTTATGTTGTGACACAATGAATAAATTGTGTGGAACCAGAGCACTTTTTTCAGTGTAAGCAGCAGAAATATGCATAAAAAAGTGATGAAACTACAAAGAGAGACAGCGTGAGACAAGAGAAAAGAGTCTTATTGTCTGTGAAACACATGTGATGGTAAAACGTAATGAATGCAATGTGATGGCATGAGAAAAGCTTCATCTGTTCTTCATCCATCTGTTGTCCAGCATTAATACTGCAGGCAAACAGGAATACTTCATTCTTAAAAATATATGTTTTTCATTGGCATTGATGGTTCTTGGTGAAAAGGATTTCTTTAGATTTTTAAAATAATCTTCATGCGCACACAAAAAAGAACTGTTCACTGAAACCTTCTTAGGAAACCTAGAAATGGTCCTTCTAAGGCATTGCTGTGAAAAGAATTCTCCATTCTAAAAATCATCATCCATTCTTAATACAATTCCATAATGGTTCCATCATGAAGCTTTGACATACATTAAACCTCTTCACTCTACAAAAGGTTTTTAGGTTTTTTAAGGAATTTTAACAGAAAGTTTCTGCATGGATCCAGCAAATGTTCTTCTATGCATGGCGTGGCTTGGAAAACATCATTTTATAATATTTATTTTTCTTTGTACACAGTAGAGAAAAAAATCAAACAACTTTGATTTTTGAATCATGTCTATGTAATGTAGTGATGAGGGGATCTCAATCAGAAAACCTCAGTGGTAGAAAGAGTACTGAAAAATTATACTTAGGCAAAAGTACTATTACTTGCCCCAAAATGTACTGCGAGTAAAAGTATCTGTTGTAAATATTACTCAAAGTATGAGTTAAAAGTTAACCTTTCTAAAGTTCTCAAGATAGTGAGTATTACATTGTACAAAGCTAATGCATTTGCATGTAATTTGTGAATGTGTAAACGTAACAATCTGTATAGTGCATTTAGTTATTGCACAGCAGGCACACAACATCATAATACGTTATAAGACATTATAACACTATAACGTCTTAAGACGTTAACATAATATTGGGTTCGATTTAGGTTATGATGTGACCAAAATTCAATGTCTTGCCAGTGTCTAAGGACAACATTATCTTGATGTCCAATAACGACGTCAAATTACGTTGATAATTGCTTGATTTTAGATTGTGTTAGAAAGTGACCAAAATCCAACGTCGAACCAACATATTAAACCAACGTCATATTGACGTCAAATACTGACATTTATTCATCAGAAATGGCAACAAGAATCCAACATCTGATAGATGTCATAGTGGTAACGTCCACACAGCATCAAGCTGTAACATCATTATTAGACATTGATATTTGGTTGATTTTACATTGATGTTGGCCTGACATTGACTTCTGACATCAACCTGATTTTCATTTCCAAACTAAATGCAACGTCCATGGTGTTGGGGTACAACATCAATCTGACGCCATGTGCCTGCTGGATCTTAAAGGCAATTTCGATCATCATACAGTAAACATCCTTCGTCATCTCATCAGTGACATGCATCTAAACAGTCTCTAGTTCAGTGTGTGTAAAGATTTTTAACATCTACTTTCCAAACAGTTTGCTGCAATTGTAATTCGTCCATGTCTTGTAGTAATTTATTATGATGCGATTTACCTTCTATGTGCAACTTGATTGGACAGGAATCACAGGACTGATTTTTCTAATCCCCATAGACAAGAAAAAATAAAGTAGTGACTGCAGATTGGATGAAAATAGTGGAGTAAAAGTGCCGATACTGCACTAAAAATATACTCAAGAAGTACACATTTTTAAAACCTAGGAAAATCTAATCAAATACTGTATTTTCAGTATTTGTAATTTGTTGCCTACTCCACTGGAAGACCTCAGAAAACTTTAGACCTTAAGATGACTTAAACCCAAACCTAGACCTATTTAAAACAAGACCAAACAAAAAAATATATATATTTGGTAGGAAAATGTTTGTTAACACTACTTGAACTTGAACTAATCGTGAAACTTGTCATGATTAAAAAATGTCTTATGAATGCCCCCTTCAAGTACAGTATAGTGTTACCAAATAATTTAATCAGTATCCTTCATTATGATTCAGCACATCACATGTAGAAAATTCCTGTGCAAGTCTTTGCAAAAATGCTGCAATATCGTGATGATAAATGGGGGGCCCTCGGGTCAAAAAGTTGAGAACTATCGTTAGGTTCCACCTGATGATGTCCCTGTTCATGTCGTAACCAAACACTCTATAGCTACTTGAATACTAAGTCAAAGTATGTAATTATAGTCACACGCAGGCTGTGTTACTGTGAAATTAAGTTTCGCCTGCAGTTTCCACCTCAAGCCAAACCTTTAGTCTCACCTCAGATTATTCCTGTTATTAACCAACTTTTGACTTCAGAAGTGCCCTTTTCCACACCCCGAGATCTACACACTCAAATGTTCTTTAAAACATTTATATACTGCAAAGTAGTTCAACGCAGTGATTAGTGGTAACTGGAGGCTGGAGTAAGTCAAATATAGAGCAGTGGGAGTGAGTTCGGTCTAACTGCACCACCAGCACAGCACTGCCAAGAAATGTGAGATATTACTGCGAGAAAAAGAAGACAAAATTAGACAAAAGTCATAGTTGCTGTTCACTTCAGCTATTCTAATGGCCCCATGTGATGAGGTAATTTCTGTAACAATGCAAGGTCACGTTTCTGCTCTAAAGATGAAAGCATGCTTTTTTTCCACCAGCTGCATATACGCTCCACCTAGAGTGCATAATGTGGAGGCCAAACTTCATCATCCAGAATCACCTGCGACTCCCAGATGTTATTTTTTGTTTTAGGAGACCACTGTGGCTGTGGGATTCATAAATGGCAGCAGGTGAAGGCTGACACAGTTTCAAATTAAGTGTGCCGATATTTTAGCTTTCATAACATACAGTCAAAAGGTTCGTAGGGTCAGTGATTCATTTGGTTAAAAATGGGCCAACAGGCTTCTGAAGTGAACTTTTGGTACTGAGGAAACAAAAACAAAAATGTGTTGAATTCATTGAGATTGGTTATTTGGCTTTTGATTGATGATGTGATATAAATTTTTACAGTCACAGGGGTTCCTCGGCGATATGTTCTTGGTCCCCTTCTATTTTCTATTTATCACTGGTAACTATCATCCAGTTACATGGTTTCTCTTACTATTGCCGATAATATCTTTTATCTCTCACCAACGGTAGCTGCAAGGCTCTCACACGGTCTAGAGCACTGATCATCAATTGGCGAGCCAAATCAGGCCCTCTGAGCCATTCAATCCAGCCTGTGACTGGATTCCAAAATTGTGAGGATCAAAAAGAAAATAGTGGTCCACACTATTAAAGCAACTAAAAATAACAACAACCGAGCAGAATAACCACCATGACTATATTTAGGCTACACTCAGAACTGAGGACAGACTCAGACAGACTATGCAGTGTTAAGCATTTATTGTTTCAAACAGGTTTTAGCATAAGTGAAGACCCGGTGGGTTGTAGGCGGAGTGCGCGCGACGTGTGTGGTGAAGAGCAAGGAGGGATGCATGACGTATTTGAGGAGCGGGAGGTAGACGTACGTTTTCCGGGAGATTATCATTTGTTTGCGGGCATCCGGGAGTCTCTATGTATTTGTGGGAGACTCACAGAACTTCCAGGAGACATGGGATGTCTGCCTCAGGACTGAAAAAATGAGGAATCTAGCACAACTTAAAATAGCATGGTAAACAAATAACCTGGTCCACGAACAAAACGGGTCACAAATAATGTTTGCACATCAAATGAGATGTTAAGTGGGCTTGGATTCAAATCATAAGGCTGAAACGGGCTACTCACAGTGCTTAATCAATGGCTGAAGTTACATTTCCCCCTGTTGACTTAGCCTAATTGAGTTGAGGAAAAAATATCTATCACTCCTAGTGGTTGACTGTGGTATAGGTGATGGGAGCCTGAACCAAATGCCTTCAGTTTTGTAATGAAATGGAAAAAGCATAAACATTAAACATAATGTTAAGCCAAAATTAGACTTTTATTTGATTTTTTTCTTGGGGGTCCGGCTCCCAAGGAGACTGTCTGGTAAAACTCTGGCCCTCTTAAAAATATAGTTGATGACCCCTGGCCTAGAGGATATCTCAGTTTGGATGAAAAACCATCAACAGCTTAATCTAGCAAAAAAAATTATCAGAGATTAGTTATATGGCTTTTGATTGAAGATGTGATATCAATTTTCATACCATCTCTAGGGCCCCGTTTACACTATGTTTTAGTTTTAAAACAGCATTTTAAAATAAAAGCGATCCACGTCCACACTGGTGTTTCATATAGTGTTTCTGAACAGCTCTCCATCCACACTACACCGCTGAAAACGCACATCACACAGTGAGCCTAATGTTTCATGCTTTTCAATGAAAATGAAAGGAGGCAGTTAGTAGGCTTCGTTTTGTTACAAATTTGCATGCAGTGAAGATTACGGTCATATAAATATGTACATGATGCATTAACACTTTTGCTGTCTGTTACTGTATGTTTAAGTTGTTAATCTAAAAATTCAAAGAGACGGTGCCTTATGTCATGTTTTCAGTTTATTGTTAAGATAGCCAGGGTGAATGACATTATAAAAGTAGGCTACACTGTCGTTACATTTAAAAATGACACCCATTGCCTTATGTCCTCGAGAGTTTGTTATAAACTTGTGAAGTATAAACTTACAAGAAAAGGAATCAAGAGTGAACTTTGTACTTTATATTGAGCAGTGGTGGGAGTAACGAATTACAACTACTCACGTTACTGTAATTAAGTACATTTTTAGAGTATTTGTACTTTCATGAGTAAAATTTTAAGTCTGTAATTTTACTTGTACTTGAGTACAAATTAAGCTGAGTAATGTACTTCGTTACTTTTAAAATCACAATTCGTTACAGAGTACTGTAATATAATTAATATTTCAACCACTGACTTCGGTAGCCAATAAAACAATCTCATCTTAACGGACCAATCAAAAGCCTGGTACATTATTTGAACCGAAAAACAAGTTCAGGCTACAGCAGATTTACGTGAGCTGACTCATCATACAGTCACAAAGTTGATCCATATCGGTTGACATATGGAGATTCAAGACAGCAAATAATGAATCTAAAGAACGCAGAAATGAGGAAGAAATAGCAGAGGATGAATGCCCATGGCCACACCCGGAGGAGCTGTTCACCCACAGGTACATAGGGAAGGGGCAGCTGTGCTGATGCAGTGTGAATGGCTATGTTATCATCTAAAAATGCTAATTAAATGTATACTCAAAACTGGAATAGTGCATAAAAGACGTGCGAATAAAGCAGCGTTTCCGTCCAACAAGTCGAAGAGAACAAAATCGCCACTTTCTGATTAACTGGCGCCAAATGTCAAAAGTAAAGGAGAAGTTGCGTGAATATGTTCATTTAATAAATGACTTGCACCTCAGAAGACAATCCTGACACGCAGTGAACGCGCGCTGGCGTTTGAAGGCGTGAGA
>CAIGQQ010037820.1:4412177-4429773 GCA_903798035.1 Danio albolineatus | reverse complement strand
GAGACCCCCCCCCCCCCCCCTCATGATTGTGAAGCGCTTTGGGTGTATTGCCATACACAATAAATGCGCTATATAAGTACACACATTACTTTATATTCATTCATTCATTAATTTTCTTTTCGGCTTAGTCCCTTTATTAATCTGGGGTCGCCACAGCGGAATGAACCGCCAACTTATCCAGCATTTGTTTTACGCAGCGGATGCCCTTCCAGCTGCAACCCATCTCTAGGTAACATCCATACACACTCATTCACACTCATACACTACGGACAATTTAGCCCACCCAATTCACCTGTACCGCATGTCTTTGGACTTGTGGGAGAAACCGGAGCACCCGGTGGAAACCCACGCAACCACGGGGAGAACATGCAAACTCCACACAGAAATGCCAACTGACCGAGGCTCGAACCAGCGACCCTCTTGCTGTGCTACTCACTATGCCACCGTGGCACCATTACATTATATTACATTACAATATTTAGTCCAGTTCACAGTCAAAAATAAAAGATAACAATATGAGGATAATATCCCAGACCTCCAGTCACCAATTTGTGTCTTAAAGCAATTCTGTCCTAATTTGCTGGTGGCTTGTGGCTTTTACAGTGTACAGTATATATTATCTCTTGTCATCAGTAAGAGACTTTGGTTTCACAAGCATTTTCTCATATCAATCAAATTTGCTTTCAATTACATTCTGTCAGACATCATAAAATAAAACTGCTGTTTCAGTTTCGCTCTCTCTGCTGGCATAAAACTCCAAAATAACAGAAATCTAATTTAACAGACCAAATCCAGACAATTTTAGCTATTGCACTTTTTTCTTGTATCAAGCTCCTATAAATAAAGTTACTGTCACTGAGTGTCTCCAAAACATACACTTTTTTACCTGAAGGCTCTCTTTTGGTACCTAAAAAGTAGTATACCTTTTGATTTTTTTGGGGGTACTAATATGTACCTTTTAAGGTCCCAGTATGAAACCTTTTGAAAAGTTGCCACCCTGGTGACAGCTCTTGTACCTTTATTTATTGCTGGCAGAAGCAGAGACCGCAGAGACCAAACTTGTCCTTGCGTTACATGAAATATTATCAAGGTCTTCCTCTCATTTCAAATCTTTTTCTCTGCCATCTCACTGTCCTCGACTTGATGTATGGTGTTTTGACAGGAACCAGCTAACCATATTCCACAAACACTCTGACCCGGCGTTTTATCCAGACCAATTACGCTTCCTTTTCTCAAACTCCATCCATCCATACACACTTGTACACCATCGCCCAATCACTCCACAGACGGAGAGAACTGTAATAAGGATCTAGGGACTTCCGGCCCCATCTATTAGCCCGGCTCTCTCTGCTCTTGTTCTAATAAATGAGGTGTAGCTGGCCGAGCGTGTCTGACATGTTGAGCAAATTAAATCGATAGTAATCACTCAAGGAGAACATACTAGCACACAGTGGGAGGCAAATACATTTCAGGCATGCAGCGGGAGACTCCCACGTGCAAAATCAACTGGGTTTTGTATCTAGAGTTCAACAGCTCAGCTTTGAAGAGCAAAATGTTTACCCTCAATTTTTTTTAAGAGGATTTATAGTTGACTTGGGGGAAAATATTGCACAGTGAGCAGATTTCTCCTGCAGGGGACTATAGCTTCAAATAGCTCGTGTCCATCTAATGGGCTTGTTTGAGATGTTTAGGTTCATGTTGCTGGTATTCTTTGCCACTGAAAGCATAACATGTCAAAACAGCTCCAACCTCTGAGCAAGCAAATGAATGCACTCTGGTCACATGTTTACTCCGTTCTGGAATGCTTCAGATGGAGATATCTCCTCAACAACTCTAAGCAAATCTCCACAAGTGAGTTTTTTGTTTTTATTTTTTGTCCTGCATCGCATTCTGTCATTTACTCACCCCTCACTTTTAACAAATAAGTTATTTTGAAAAAGGTTGGAAACCTGTAAATGAATTCTATAGTATTTATTTTCTCTCCTACACTGTAAAAAAGTAAATTAGGAGTTTTCCCATATTTTGTAATTAGTGTTTTTATTTATTATTTATTTGTGCTTTTGGATTGCATTATGGAACCTTGATCTTTCTTCCAATCACTTTTAATCTTGAAAATTTAAAAAAAGGGACTTTTATTAAGATTTTATATAGTTTAAAGTGATTTTTTGCCGTTTGGTTTATAACATTGAGTTGATATTAATCTGTCTGTTAATAAATTTTCTGTTATTTTACAGACTTATTTCTCTATATAGTATTTCTTATGCAGTACATTATATATAAGTCACTTTTTTAACTGCAGAGTTGAATTTTCAACATCAAAAGTTGACAGAGCAGAGACCAACATTGCATAATGCAATTCACAACCGTAAATAAACAGTTAATAATGTTTTTTTACAAGCATTTTTTTAATTAACAGGTACTTTTTACAGTGTGTGAATGTCAATTACTGGATTTTAATCTTTTCAAAAGTATCTTATTTTGTGTTTAACAGATTAAGAAAAAAGATACAGGTTTAAGACCACTTGAGGCTGAGCTGAGTGAATTTTCATTTTTGGGTAAATTATACCTTTAATAGAAACAATAAGAAAACTGTGTGTATTTTTTTATGATTTCTGACCTTCAGCTTTAGGACATGGTAAGGTGTCTCAGAGATCTAGGAACAGAATACCCTGGTGTGATTATAATGGTCCACTGAGCATGCCTATTAACCCAATACAGGAACTGAATAGAGGATTAGGTCTACACTGGCAGCTGGAAAAGGTGCACTGATTAAAGAGAGTAGGATTCTGTGCAGACATGTCGACCCACAACATGGACACTTGAGTCTGAATGTTTTAGCAGCTGACTTGTTTCCTTAATGCCCTTTTAGGCAATGACTGCTGTTGCATTTGAAGAGTTCAGATATAAAAACTTGCAGTCTGAACATTTTTTCTTAAATTGGCATTTGTCTAAGGCTCCTGTGTGTATGGTTCACTTTTATGCCAAAGAATACACTGTAAAAAAATCTGTAATTTTACGGTTTATTTCCGGCAGCTGGGGTCCCGGTAAAAAACGTACAATAACGGGTGATAAATTACAGAAATTTACCAGAAATTTTAATTTAAGGAAATTTCTGTAATTTAATATCCATTATTTTATGTTATATTTTTGTAATTTAACGGTTGTTATTTAAAAAAAAAAAAATTGCCAGCACCCCAGCTGCCGGAAATAAGCCGTAAAATTACAGATTTGTTTTTACAGTGCAGGTTATTTTCATTGCCTTTAAAGTTTAATAAATGAACATAAACAGGAGGCTGAGTAAAATGATAATTTCAGAAGAACATTTCAGAGAGCCTTTAGAGATTTTTGCCGCTGAAATGTGTATGATGGTAACTCACAAACTAGACTTCTATAGCAGCATGAACATTTAATGATCTAACAAAAAAACTGGAAATAGATATAGAACATTTAGCATAATCTTTAGTTGGTCGATGGAACAGTCTATGTCAGTTGCAATAAAATAGCGATGTACCAACATTGGGTATTAACCCACCTCCTTTTCAGACCACCATGTCCATAGGCACACAAATGAGTGCAAATGCATTTTTTGAACAACTTCAATTCATCTTTATTTGTATAGCACTTTTACAATGTAGATTGTGACAAAGCAGCTTCACATGCATTATAAAAAGTTGAAACAGTGTCAGTCCAGTTTTCAGTGTTGAAGTCCAGTTTAGTTCAATTCAGCGTGGTTTAATATTCACTGCTGAGAGTCCAAACACTGAATAGTAATCCATCGATGCGCAGCACTACAAGTCCCGAACCATGCAAGCCAGTGGCGACAACGGCGACGAAAAAACTTCACCAATTGGCGAAAGTGAAGAATTAAAAAACCTCGAGAGAAACCAGGCTCAGTTGGGCACGATCATTTCTCCTATGGCCAAACGTCTTGTACAGAGCTGCAGTCTAGGCACCGGAGGCTGGAGAACGCTGGACGTCCATCACGGAGAAACCGCAGGTGGGGTCACCGGCTGGTGAACAGGCTGGCCCTTCAGGAACAATGCGAGGACTCGTCTGCCACTGAGGTCTTAGGGATTGGTCTCATGCTCTTCACTCCTCCATGACCACCGCAGCTGCTCAGGATACGGCCTGGTCTAGGATAATGGAAACCTCGGGAATAATAAAAAACAGACTAACATAAGCGCAGATGCCATTCAAATTATAATGTCTTTTGGGAAGTTTTCCCGGCTTCGGTTGCCCTAAATAATGCAGACTAGCAATCCTTTAGAGGATTTGGATTCCAACAGCATTTGTGTTTTATGTGTATGGTAATGCAACGTGACACAGGACTGAAAATAGCAAAAAAAAACAAAAAAAACAAAACACTTGTATTTACACCTGGCAAAGCGTTGCACCAGAAAATGCACAACCAGACACAAATTGCAATCGTTATTTTAGAGCCAACTGTCACTGAATCGAAAGCACAGAATTTGGGATTTCATGCGACCACAACTGACAGGCTAAGAGTATGGTGGCCACATTTCAGATTTTGTTCATCACAATATTATGCTTTTATTCCGGTTCACTGTTGAAATATGCATATTTAAAAGGGACTATCATAAAAACAGATTTTTAGGCCTGTTCAATAAATGATACACAATTAACAAGTTAAGTAGAAAAAAACAATGGTGAATACGTGCATTTTGATTGAATATGACAAGAGTAGCTTTCACTGATTCTACTATTTTCACGTCACAATAGTCTGCTAATAGCACTCAGCAATGCAAGAAATGATGTATGGGACAAAAACATGATTTCTGTCAAAACACCTGGAAGATTCAAAATGTTTAAGACCAGGATATCACAGGCAGATACACACGCTTCCAAAAAGTCTCTGGATATTGTCTTATCACTGACAGCAGAGACTCAGGGGCTGCTGGGGCTCCTTGTCTAATGGCTACAAACATACACACATGTTGGTGTTTAGATCACGCTAAGTGAGCCTGCCAACATGACACACTGTGGCATGTTCAAAGACATCTGCATGACTTCACAGAATTAACTGCTGCATATTAATCATGCTTGAATAAACACACTCATGCATTCAGCCATCACTGCTGATTAGGAAAATTAGGAAAATGCAGGGTACACTTTACAATAAGGTAGTTACCATTGATTTCTATTGATTTTTTTTTTTCTTACTATGGAAGTCAATTGCTAGATGTTTTTAGCTTTCTTCAAAATATCTTCTTTGGTGTTCAACAGAAGAAAAAACTCATTGAGGTATTTAACCATTTGAGGGTGAGTAAATAGTGAATAATTGTACCTTTTTGGGTGAACTATTCCTTCAAAACTAGTTAATGCATTTGCTGCAAGGAACTAAAAATGGCAAATACTTGGACAGCATTGATTAAAAACAGTTCAACATGTACTAGTTCATTATTACTGTATATTCCAAAGTTACAAGTGCTTGTAACATTAACTAATGGAAGCTTATTGTAAAGTGTTACCAGTTTTGCTCAACAGCATCAGGTCTGGTCAATGCTTCTTTTGCTTGTCTAGACAGGAAAGGCTGTCTGACGGACATGTAAAGTGATCAACCACAGAGTGTTTTATTTTTACGTGCTATTTTCAGGTCAGAAATGGTTTAAACACTGTAACAAAATGGTGTTTAAATGTTTCAACCTAAAGCAGAGATGCCCAAACTAGGGCCTGTGGGCCAAAGTTGGCCCATGGTAACCATTGATTTGGCCCAACATCCAATTTGAGAAGAGAGGGAGAATGATGGGGATGGTTTCCAGATTTTCAAATCAAATTTAATGTTACTCTTTGTTTTTTGATTTATTGTTATTGTTAAAAGCCAACTAAAATCAAATATTTAAGTTAAATGGTGTAAATTAATCAGATTGTTTCTAAATGTACATACTGCCACCTGACAATGCAGAGACTTTGGTGAGCAAATCAAGTCGAAGGCAGATTCTGCTTGACTAGTGTATTCAGCATTCAACGCCACTGTGTTATAAATGTGATTGTTTGTTTTAATTGCAATATGTTACCATTTAAAAAGTTACACTGCATCAGTTATACGATTTAAATTACCTTTTTATATTTATTTTTAAAAATTCATTTATTCATTCATTCATTTTCTTTTCGGCTTAGTCCCTTTATTAATCTGGGGTCGCCAGAGCGGAATGAACCGTGAACTTATCCAGCACGATTTATGCAGCGGATGCCCTTCAAGGTGCAACCCATCACTGGGAAAAATCCATACACACTCAGTCACGCACATACGCTACCCAGTTTACCTATACCACATGTCTTTGGCCTTGTGGGGGAAAGCGGAGCACCCGGAGGAAATTCAGGCAACACAGGGAGAACATGCAAACTCCACAGCCGACTGACCCAGCCGAGGCTCGAACCAGAGACCTTCTTGCTGTGAGACGACAGTGCTACCCACCATACCATGCCTCCCATTAATTTGAAATACTATGAATTAAATTAGGAAATTACCCATCGCAACTTTAATGTAACAGTTTACTTCAATTATCTTTGGCCCATGGCCATCAGTGATGTTTGGTTTTTGGCCCTTTGTATGAAACGGTTTGGCCACCCCTGATCTAAAGCATCTAGTAAAATTTCTAATACAATTTCAGAGTGAATTTCCACTGGTGAAACAGAAAGACTCAAACAGACCTTTTTAAATTCACAACATTTCGAAAATCAAACAATTCTCAAACCGACAAATAACTTTTAGGGTGTACCGCTTAAAAGACTGCAGTGAAAAAAAGACAAAACGATTGTATAAAACGCCCAAAATAGCTGAAAATGTGTTCACTTTGTGATTCAGCCTGTTCAAAGTGCTCATTATATCAGCCTAGTACCTTGTAAACATAACGTTTCTCCAGGCGGCCTGATAAAAAACCCCTGTGTTCTTCTTCCTAGAAGTTGCGTAAGTGCAGCAATCAGATCAAAGCTTTGCAAACCGAGAAAATGCTTGCCAACAACAAACACGAGACGGTCAGTGAACAGACTGTATACCGTCTTTGAGACTATTTTACAGGTGACCTTCAGTTGCTACAAAGGGCCTTAAACGATCAAACGGCCTAAACTCAAGGGACTATTGCATCTGTTGACGATTAAAAAAAACAAGTACTGAAAGAAGTACCCTGACTAAAAGTGTCTCAAACAGTCATTTAAGTACCCACAATGTTGTGATTGCCTGAATTACTTGTAAACGGATTTGTCACAGACCTCCTTTTAACACAGCTAATTAGATTAGCCACTAATGCTAGTGATAAACCACTGCAGCTTTGATGGTGGACAAGATGTATGTGTGTTTGGGCATTAAAAAAAGTGGGTTTATAATGTCTAGGAGTGATTTAAGTAGTGTGTAATCCAGTGGGTGCAAACACAGTAAATGCGGTCGCTAATAAGCATGTCAAATTATCCCTCTCGCGGCGTCAGCAGTTGTTTTCTTTCTCCTATTTCTGTGATCTCCAATCGTTGTGTCTATACCCTCCTCTAATGATGTGCAGACATGTTTGTGTACCATGACCACCTCTGACTCATATCTAAAACCCCTTATGTCTTTATTGTCTTTGAGCTGCCGCCCCATAAATGCCCACAATCACACCCTGTTTTAGCCTATGGGCCAACTCCCATGAGGCCAGACCACAATGACATCACTGTGGTGACAACTAGCAGCATCTGTATATTTGTGTCTGGGTCTGTATGTGTTAGACAGAGAAAGACGCAGATGCGTTGGAGATTCCAGATTTGAGGTGTGTGTGCTAGTGTCACTATACGTGTGTGTGATTAGATGTGAGTAAGTCAGGCTCCGGGGTTTGTAATTATTGTTCCTGTCTGAGATGCTTGAACTGCAGCCAATTAGACAATAAAGAGCAAAGCTGCTCTGTTTTCATCCAGTCCTTGAATTGGCCTTGTCTACTGACATTCACAACCCCTCCTCTTCTTCTGTCTGAAGCAAAGAGACAGTAAATTTGGCTGCATTTAGAGCACCCTAAGAGAAAACTAAAAGATTTTCCCTCAGCCTTTCCAACCAAGCCTCCTAATTGCATACGTTTAGACATAAAAAGTCCATTGAACGAATGTCACACGTGAATGTTAAGTGTAACTATGTTTACCAGCAGGAATCCAGGAATCATTATAATATTTCATTGAACTTGAAGCTTATTCTACCACAAAGAAATTCGCTTAACTTATAATACTTTTTTTATTGTCTGTTTCTTTTTAAAGCGAATATTTGTGATTACTTTAATCATACATTACAGTCACATTTACTATAAAGGTATAAAAAAGGCATTGTACATATATTTATATGAGAAACAGACAAAAAAATTAAACATCAGACTATTCATGAACATAAGCAAATCATTCTTTTAAATTGTTTGTATATACACACACACACTCACACACACACACATATTTATATATATACATGTATATACTGTATACATATGTATATGTACAGTATATATACGTGTGTGTGTGTGTGTGTATATATATATACACACACACACACACACACACACACACACACACACACACACACACAATTAGGAAAATGCAGGGTATTATAGTTTTATTGGTTTTATTTTTCATTTTTTGAATATTATATTTTCATTTTGACCTTAAAGCAAGACAAAGCAATACAAAAAGCAAAAATAAATAGATCTATATGAATAGATTTTTTTTGGAGGGGGGGGTTGGTTAACCTTTATAAGAAAGTGTAAAGTGAAGACAGTTTGAATAAAACATTGTTTGTATAAAATAAATTATACAACGCGTATGAAAGTAATAAAAAAATAAAAATAAAGTAGAGCTCATTAATTAATTTTTCTTCGACTTAGTTCCTTTTTTATCAGTGGTTGTCACAGCGGAATGAATCACCTAAAGTAGAGCTAATGAACCATTGTTTTTCTTGAAGACTAACCTGCAGAAAAAACATAGCAATAAACAGCAAACTGAATTGAAATTCATGCACGAATTGGTCACAAAAGGTCCCGACCTCTTGAAATTCTACACAGGGTTGATAGCTTTGTACTTTTTTGAAATTTTGAAAGATTTTAAAATAAATTTTAAAATGGCTTGTTTTAATTTTTCTGTCATTAACTCACAGCAAATCCTGAGGCAGTCACGGGAGAACGCTACGAAGGTGATCTTCCTCATCACTGACGGATACTCAAACGGCGGGGACCCACGGCCGGTGGCGGCAGCATTGAGGGAAAGAGGAGTTGAGATTTTCACTCTAGGCATCTGGCAAGGAAACATCCGCGAGCTACACGAAATGGCCTCACAGCCCAAAGACCAGCACTGCTTCTTTGTGCACAACTTCGCCGAGTTTGAAGCACTGGCACGACGTGCCCTTCATGAAGGTGATCACTCAGAACATGAGCTTTCCATATATGAAGTAGTTAATATAAAGTAAATTAAGCCAGTTTATTTTATGATTCACACTGTTATAACCTTTTGGCTTCCTAATTAATGAGTGTTTGCTTTATAAAATTTTCCATACTCAATGGTAATGTCATTTTAATTATGAATACTGATCATAGGTTTCCTTCAAATAATACAAAATATCCATCCGTCAAACTAGTACAAAATAACCATTGATGGCATTAATATATAGACCATTTCAATGTGGTAATGTCATTGGCCCTTAAACATTTCCTGCTTGTTACCATACTATTTCATAACTGTAACAAAAGTCAATTCAATCACATCTTCAAGTTAAAACAGCTTTCATAACATTATCAATCAATATGTGGACCTTTTTGGATTCTCGGAAGCTATGGAAATCAAAAACGCAAAACAGGAAATACATAGGACCATTGTTACTGTTTACATTCCTCAAAATGGTCTATAGGCTACTAACAATATTTTAACCATATTTGTGGTAACGGTGGTTATACAAATAGTAATCAATGTTCTAAGAAGTCAAGCAATCATGGTTACTACACTATTATTATAACAAAACAATGGTTAATTTTTGTAATGGTCTGTATAACGACAAGCCTTATTTAGAAAGTGGTAACACTACACAGTGGTGACCATAGATTCCACAAAAAATTATTTAACTCATCATGTCAAATTAATGTGGTGTCATATTCAGTTGATTAATCTTTTTTTACTGAAGGCATAATCATTTTAGTAGCTGTGATGTGTCAACAGAAACTGTGGTTACCATAGTGAATGTTTCTACGGTGAAATAGAAGGCCAATCCATCTCATTTTTCCTGAGTCTGACAAATATGAGCCCTTGTTAATCCCGGTGTAAAAGAAAACTGGTACGAAAATAATTCAGTCTTATTATTTCCTTTGGCTGCCTTGCTTATAGCAGATACTTCATATCAGAGCTCTGAGCTCACAGCCAGTGAACTCAAAAGACCGTTTTCTTCACAATGACATCACCCACCTACACTCAGCCCAGAGAGACATAAAACAAAGCTGGATCTCGATAGATCAATCGTTGGCTTTGGGCAAACTTATCTGTGGCAATGTTTGTTCTCACCCCCCCTTGTGATATAGTGTCAATCATATCCTTTTCCATCATTGTGCAGACTCCTCCAACTGCAAAGCCTGTCTGTATATGCCAACATCTGGACTCTGGAGCAATGCGTTTGTTTGTATTTAGCAAGACAAAATGCCCCTGCCAAAGTAAAAGCTTTTATAGTTTGTTAGTAATGCAGAACATGCCAATATAGAAACACACACACACACACTTTTATGAAGCAGGTTGGAGTTCAGTTAGACTGGTAGAAATAGATGAATCCATTTATTTTCCTTCGACTGAGGCCCCGTTTACACTACTGCGTTTTAGTTTTAAAACGGCGTGTTGGCATGAAAACGATCTGCGTCCACACTAGCGTTTCACCCAGTGTTTCTGAACAGATCTCCGTCTACACTACTCCACCAGAAACGAATATCACGTGACCATTCGCGCACTCTGGGCATGCGCGTTCAAGTGTAAACAGGAAGTATGTGTCTCGCTCGGCATTTGGTTATTGTTAGTCAACAAACGCTGGTTGAACGCTGAACGCGATGGCAAAGAAAGCAAAAGAGGTCTTTTTGAGGACAGACGACGAGGTTGAGTTGTTACTTAAAGTAACAAATGAATATAAAACATCTATGGCTATCAAAAATACAGTGTTTACAGTGAAGGCTGGTCTGCCGTCTGCCGGTGACGTTATAGCCACGTGCGCTTGACAAATAAGGGAAGGATACGCAATGACCACGCCTCCGTTTTCATATGTCTCCGTTTTCCCACATCCACACTGAGACGGAGCAGCAGCGTTTTAGAATGAAAATGGCCTCTCCAGCTTTTCCAAAACGCTCCTTTTTCGCGGCTCGAAAACTCTGTCGTAGTGTGGACGGATGGGGTAACCGTAGCAAAACTTATGCGTTTTAAAACGAATACGCACTAGTGTAAACGGGGCCTTAGTCTCTTATTTATCATGGGTCACCACAGCGGTATTAATCGCCAACTATTTCAGCATATGTTTTACGCAGCGAGCACCCTTCCAGCAGCAACCCAGTATTGGGAAACATCCATACACACTTCTTCACACACATACGCTACAGGCAATTTAGTTTACCCAATCCACCTACTGTGTAGCACATGTCTTTGGACTGTGGGGGAAACCGGAGCATCCGGAGGAAACCCACGCGCACACAGAGAGAACTCCACACAGAAATGCCACCTGGCTCAACCAGGACTCGAACCAGCAACTTTCTTACTGTGAGGTGACAGTGCTAACCACTGAGCCACCGTGCCACCATAGATGAATTATGAGGCCTAAATAAATTAAGTCAATATGTTTTTTTACATCAGAGAAAAACATGTCAGTGTCATTTTGTCTTCCAGATCTTCCAACTGGAAATTATATTCAGGAGGATCTTGCTCAGTGTTCATCATTGTGTGAAGGTGGAAAGGACTGTTGTGACCTGATGGCCAGCTGTAAATGCGGTACACACACAGGACAGTACGACTGTGTGTGTGAGAAAGGATACTACGGAAAAGGACTGCAACATGAGTGCACAGGTAAGGGTCTTGTGACCTGTATAAAAAGTCCATTTCATTCCAAAAGCTTTTAAACAAATAGAAGAGGCTGCCACAGACAAGCCGTGCTCATTACTCAGAGATGTATAAGGCTGAAATGTGAATTGCATGCTAACTCCTCTTTTGAAAAGAAGCACTTCCACCAAATATCCATAGAGACAGAGAAAACAGCTTACAAATAGATGGGACATTGAAGCGGGATGCCAGAGTGGTGCTTTAGCTCCCATTTTGCTTTCATAACAAACCCATAAACATGATTTAAAACTTTCACAATCATCTCGTTGTGCACTGCAGAATACCACATAATGTGCTATGTCAACACTTTATTTGCAGTTTGCTTAACTTCATCTTAATCTGGCAACTCTAATTTTTTGCCCACCTCATAAAACTGCTCGAAGTAAAAGCAATGCTTCATTTGAATTAAGATCTATTTGCATTCACGTTTATAAAGTGCGGTGCTATTAAAGCTATCTTTCATGCTCTGGTTAAAAAAAGAGCTCGCGCTGAGACGGTTCTAAAATAATCAAACCGACTAATTAAGCTGAGCAATGAGGTGGTAGGAAAGTGTTAGATGTACAAACACGGGGTGAACTGCAGACTTCATGTGATGGAAAGCTAATCTTCTGACAGATGTTATTGTTGCTTGCTTGCTTTCACACTTTATCGTTTTGAAGCAGTATTACTGTACTTTCCCTCTCTCAACAGAGACACGCTCTCAGTCCCCCTGAAAAGCCATATGTAAACACCTTGAAGTCTATTATAAATCTTATTTTAAGTCTTTAATATTAAGCAAGCTTCACACAGGAAATGAATCTGGAATTTTGAGAGATAGTTTTGGAATAGTGAAAACTTTTACATACAAACGTTCCTGCTCAAATCGATTTGTTTTTCAGAGTTAAAAAAGATTAAACAATCTGTTTAACAGCAAACCTGCTTTTTTGGGAATTTAAAATTATGTCTAGACACTTGAAATGTTAAGAAAATTGATTTTCTGCTCATTCATTCATTCATGCATGCATGCATTCATTCATTCATTCATTCATTCATTCAATCTTTCATTCATTCATTCGTTTATGCAGGGTATTAAGAATTCCCTTTTTAATGCAAATGAATGTTTGAGTAGCTTGTAATGAGACATTTTTACCATGGAAATCCAAATGATGTAACATTGATTTTTTCTCCTTAGAGCTTTTCTTTTGTTGAAAAACACACGCTTGTATGTTCAAGTTAATGCAGTATGAGGTATTCTGTATTGTAATGTTAAATTGTGCAAAGACAAGTATTAAAAGGTACAATATATTTAAGTTTTTATATTATATTTAAGTTATATAAGTTTTTTCTATGAAAATGCCAATGTTTTTTAACAAAGTAATGTTTTCGCTATCAGAAAGTTACATTTTTGTTAGCAGGAAGTTGCCAGGGAACAAAGGCATATTCAAATGCAAGGGAATAAGTAGCAAATGCTGAAATGTATGTGGTAGAAATACTCAGAACTCTTTTGTATTTGTAATTTTAAAAATACAAAACTGTAATAAATACATGAATAAATGTACAAAATTACAATGTTAGAAAAAAAATATGCTCACATATAGGAAAATTCAGGGTATTTTGGTTATAAGGGTTTTATTTTAACAAAGTTATTAATTACAAACTGTCAAAATCACTTATTCAGAAGTTCTGTTAAACTTGAATGATGCTGGAGTTCACTAAATAGCAACTGGTATTGTTAATAACTCATGTTATTTATGCATTTTATATTCTGACCCTTTTAGAAAAATACCAAAAATATTTTATATTCCCAAAAATACTTTTTTCCTCTTAATCTTTTTTTCTACATTTATTTTCAATGACATCATAAAATACAGAGCCCATAAAAAACACGGGGAAGAACCTTTTGAAGTCTGCCACAGCGATGAGAATGTGTGCTTATTGTGATTATTACTGTAATCTGCAGTAGGGTTGTGCGATATTGGAACAATTTGACATTGCGATAGTTTGTTTTTCTGCAATATATATTGCAATATAAATACAATTTAACCAGAATACTGTATTTGGAAAGAATTCCTAAATTTAGGTTGATAGAGATAAAATAATTTGCATTAAAGAAAAACAGTTTCAAGCATTGATAAATACGTACGAGCAAAGATGAAACAAATGAAATAAACAGTGCTTTATAGATCTTAATAGCATTCAGATACAGAAACTGAATATGCAAATGTAAAATAACACCATTACGAATTTATCCTTATTAAAGTTACAAATTATAGTTTCTTTTGCCTAAATGCTTTAAGCTCTTCTGAAATTCTCACACAGTAAAAACATATGCAAATTATACATTCATTCATTCATTCATCCATTCATTCATTTTCTAGTCGGCTTAGTCCCCTTATTAACCTGGGGTCACAACAGCGGAATGAACCACCAACTTATCCAGCATTTGTTTTATGCAGCGGATGCCCTTCCAGCTGCAACCCATCTCTGGGAAACATCCATACCCTCATTCACACTCATACACTACGGACAATTTAGCCTACCCAATTCACCTGTTCCATATGTCTTTGGACTCCACGGGGAGAACATGAAACTCCACACAGAAATGCCAACTGACCCAGCCGGGGCTCGAACCAGCGACCTTCTTGCTGTGAGGCGAACGTGCTACTCACTACACCACCGTGGCGCCTGGCAAATTCTACATTTTTACTTTATTATGATTACAACTGCTGCTCATTTATAATCCCAACTCAACGTTGCAGATCTTGTGACGTGACCATTGCGAATGCGCACGTTGCGGTATCGATGATGAAACAATATTTTGTGCCTAATCTGCAGCCACCTCAACATCATGTCCTTTGATCTGCAGGATCTCCATACAGTCAGATAACTTTTGACAACTTCAATCTTGTGACAGATTGAAAGTGAGATATAATGAGTGTGATTCTGGCATTCAGCTGTAGTTGGCATAGTCTGTGAGATTCATAATTATAATTGACATGTCAGTGGCTGATTTTGTCTTTTGGTCTTTCTTTATATTTCTCCTTTGTCCTATTTATTTTAGATAGATAACAACGGCCATAAACTCAGCTGTGAATCCCAATGAGATGTTGTCAGGGCAGTAGCATTCCTCACATTAATATCTGTCTGACTGTTAATTAGCAGCAGAATGCTTTAATTAAAGACAGAATAGATAGCTGAGGCCAGAGGGGGTTGGCTCTCTTTATGGAAGCCACCGGAAAAACAAAATGACGGCCAGGGTTTCTTGGTTGGATCTGGGGATTGTTTTAATAATGAATGCAGTATATCATGTCATAAAGAGCAGATGGACAAAAAGCTGACCCTGGTAAGGTCATGATTTAAAACGGCAGATATCAGCAGCTGAATGTGTTGTTTTGCTTCTGTGCAGAGAAAAGTTACAGCCTGGATCAAATTTGTTCCCACAGGTCAAGTTTTAATCCTTTGTTGATCTGTAGGGATTTCAAAAAAATGTACCAATGGAGTTTGCTGGAAAGCTTGAAACATACTAAACAGAGCTTAGTAACAAAAAACTAAAGGCCGTTTCATACGATCTGACCTCTTGCCTCCATTTTTGGAAAGTAAAACACTAGGTGACGTGGATGAACGAGTACAGAGGAAAGATGAATGATGCCATTTGTGAAGATGTGTTGTGTTTTGTTTGACTTAGCATTCCAGTGGTGCTATAATGACCTGACATTTTATTCAGTGTCACATTCTGGGTTAATCTAATACATCACCGTAGAGGCAGACACATAATGCATCTCAGCTGGTGTGCGACAGGGACCGGTTGTCAGAGGTCAGAGGTCAAGGGTAGCAGAGGAAAAGACACTGTTTTATTTCCTCAAATCGGGGCTCGTAAATATTTACCTTCAGCAGAACGCCCTAGATTCCACATGTGAGCCCCTAGACAAACATAAATCTATCCAAGGAAAAACTCACAGAAAAGAGGAAAGTCGAAGGAATCTGGGAGATGTTGGCTTGGTAATGAGTGAGGAAATGTTGCAATCGTGTTTTTTCTTTGTGTGTGTGTGTGTTTGACCTCCTTCTGCTCCCTCTGTGTCTGTCTCTCCTCTTTTTTTCTCGCCTGGAACCCTGCGAGTAAAAAACACCCCCCATATGCTCTCTAGAGGCAATAAAAATGTACTCTGGCTAGGTTTAGGTTTAGTTGCGTATAATTGTGCATGCTTTTGTGCATGTGTGACGGCTCGCAATAACATGCGTTTGGTTTTAAATCAAGAGACGCTTCGGTAGTTATGATATATTGGATGGTAAGATTGGAGGGCTGCAGTTGGAGTGAAGACATTCGTCAGACATGGTGACAGGCAGACTTCCAGTAAACAACTCTACAGTCTAATACCTCTCCAAGTCTGAAACCCAATATGCATCCAACTTTTGATTCTAGTATTTTCTTAAGCAGGATCCTCCCAGCTCGGCAGACTTAAACAGCTGTAGACATCTTCGTATTTAGTCTTGGGCCGCGTCCCTTTATGTAGTCTAATTGGACTGCTGTCAAGTTATCAGTCTAATTTCAGACAGTTGCTGTGGCTGTAATGAGTATCGTTAAACAGTTTGGGGATGGTAATATTTAAAATGATTAAATGTTAATGCAGAATAAATTAAGTATATTTAAAATATAAAAAGTATATAAAATGCTATATACTGTATGTAGTCAGTATCTGGTTCTAAATCATTCATCAAAGTTGTCCCAAAACTACAGAATAACATCTTGTTTTTGCACAATTTTGGAAAACCTTTTTGATGAACTTCAAATACATATTAAAACATTTGAAAAAATGTGGCATAATTGTTTGGGTGTCCGGTGTACACACACAGACAATGATTATAACAGGTCACACTGTGCCACTTGTGTTTACACATAATGCACTGAAAGTGCAAAATATTTCTTCTCTCATCACATTCTGTTAGGAAATACATGAATCATGTAAATGAGACCACATTTAAAGTTCAAAATGTTTAGCAATTCTCTACTGTAAAACAACAGTTAGATATTAGGTGTTAAAACTGATGCACCAGACAGGAATTTATTATTTTTTTTATTTTTTTTTTTTACAAACTGGTAAGCTTGTCTAATTTTATTTGATTAGCCTTCTCAATTGTACCATTGTGGTGTTAGCCATACATTGATTTATTTGTGGCAGCTCATCATAATATTTAAACTTACTGCCACAAATTCATTTTCCAAAAGGCTTTGACTGTTAAGTAAACATGAGCCCTGCATGTTTCAAAATCAACAAAATAGCTTTAACAGAAATGTAAAAAAAAAGCCCATCCACCTTCAGAAAAGTTTTCATGTAGTCATGCAGTGAAACTGCTATTTCTGATGTTCCAGCCAGCCTGTCTATTATGTTCTTTCAGTCCAACACGAAATTACATACAACGAGCAGTATTACCTAATAAAGTGGCCAGTCAGTGTATATATGTGTGTGTGTGCGCGGTGTTTGTGTGTGTGTGTGTTTGTGTGTATATATATATATATATATATATATATATATATATATATATATAT
>CAIGQQ010037820.1:4349719-4397177 GCA_903798035.1 Danio albolineatus | reverse complement strand
ATATATATTACTTGGTTGCAATTAACAACCAAGTCTAAACTAATAAATCCAGTTGTTGTTTAGTTTTAGATATAACAATTCACATTCAAAAAATAAAAAATATACAAAAAACTATTGGGCCCAAAGTGTGCCAAGAAAATATCCCCCACACCATTACACCACCACAAGCCTGAACCGTTTGTAGCCCATCCGCCTCAAGGTTGGACATGTTGTTGGTTCAGAGATGCTCTTCTGCATACCTCAGTTGTAACGAGTGGTTATTTGAGTTACTGTTGCCTTTCTATCAGCTCAAACCAGTCTGGCCATTCTCCTCTGACTTCTGGCATCAACAAGGCATTTGTGCCCACATTATTTTCTCTTTTTCGGACCATTCTCTGTAAACCCTAGATATGGTTGTGCGTGAAAATATTTTCAGAAATAATCAGATCAGCCCGTCTGGCACAAACAACCATGCCATGTTCAAAGTCATTTAAATCATCTTTCTTCCCCATTCTGATGCTCGGTTTGAACTGCAGCAGATCATCTTGACCATGTCTACATGCCTAAAGGCATTGAGTTGCTGCCATGTGATTGGCTAATTGGAAATTTACAAACAGTTGGACAGGTGTACCTAATAAAGTGGCCGGTGCATGTATAAGATATAGTGAAGAATTATTCACACATCAGCTGAAAAACATTAACCAACTATATATTTTGGTGTTTAAGACTTGAAATTGGTTAGAGATATAAAAGAAAATTTACATTGCGCATGAGCAGTGGTTCAAAAACATGTTGTTTGTTCTGTGCATAAAAGTATAGAACCAAAGACCCATACCAAACATATTTGGCACAGATATGTGTATCATTACACCTCTAATGCATATATATGTATGCACGTGGCTGAAAGATCTCTCTTTGATCTTTACTTACTGCTGCAGCATGACGTGTTGGAATGGGACAGATGTGTTGCCAGTAAAGCAGGTGTATTATATTTGTTGCTGCAAAACTTTTAAGATGATGAAGAACAGAAAAAGTGGAAGGTCATCAAACAAAGTGCACCAGTGCGAAGCGATTCCAAGATGATAAAACTTAAAAACCTGCCCCACCAAGCTGGAACAGAACAAAAAATCAATTAGTTTTGGCTTTCACCCCTGCACCTCGATGATTTACCGAAGAGAGGAGAGATTGTGTTTGTGTATTCTTCGAGAGTGTGTGGCTCATCAATGTCTATAGAGATTAGGACAGAGATGGAAAAGACAGAGTGTTCACGTCTGATCCAGGTTTTTTCATGGGGCCGATTAGACAAAAGATGAAGTATTTGTTTCGTTTGGAGGGACAGCAGAGGTTGTGTGATTAATAAGCTCTACTCCAACCTGGATATGATAATAATAGACAGCTTAGTCAATAGATTTCAACGCAGCAACCCCGACAATGGCTCTGTGCTCACTCAACATGAAACCAGCACTGTTAAATGTGTAGATTTATGGGTTTGGAACCATGTGAGGGAAAATTATAATAGAACTTTCATTTTTTTGGGGCCCTATTATTGTAACCGTGATGTATTTGTTTGGCTTGGAGAGACAAAGTGCAGACTGTTTGATTAGTTTTACACTCTGAGCTTTGTGTGATAATGATACACCTGTTTAATAGATCAGACATGTAGTGATATGAGTGATATCAGAGTGACATATAGTGTATGTTCATATTGAGTACGCTCAAAATTCTCAATAAAATGTGTCACTCACCTTCCAATTTCTCGACTCTGTTCAAAGCAATATAAATGGTAAAATAAATCAATAAATTTATATGAATCAATTAAAAAATGTATTAAACAACCCTAATTTTATTTTAATGGAAAATTCACAGGTGGTAAGATTGACTTTCACTAAAGCGTGGTTATCTATGTAAGTGTAAAGTAAGTTCAGGGAAAAGGTGAGAGACGGAACCACGTACAGTTAATTAATTTAAATGAAACAACAAAACAGTACAAAACCAAGGAACACAGCTCAAAGACATCCATCAGGGAATAGACAGCGACCACATCCAAACATTCAATAGCTAACAAACACAGACTGAAACACAGGGCTAATCAAAGTTTATAAACATCAGGTGTGAGGTGCAATCAGTTATGTGACAATCAGGTTCGATTCAGTGGTAGGTGTGATGTATAGAGTGCCCTCTAGTGTGTCTGATGTGCGTCAATCAAAATTCATGAACATCAGGTGTGAAGTGAAGAACCTTATGATCAGATCAGAAGATCAGAATCAGTTTTATTGCCAAGTGTGCTTCACACACAAGGAATTTGCTTTGGCTACAGAAGCTTCCAGTGTACATAAAGTGACAAGTGACAACACAAAATAAATATGAAAAAAGAAGATGATAGACATTAAACAGAGATGCAGTCAGTCCAATGATCAGGATGTTGAAATGTATGTACAGATTGTTATAAATATACAGGTTATAAGGTGCTGTGTACAAATGCATAAGTATTGCATTGTATATTGTTATAAGGTGCTGTGTACAGATGCGTAAGAAGTATTGCATTGGGATGTGTAGTCCGGTTCATTGGCAGATGTGGTGTACAGAGTGCCCTCTAGTGTGTCTTGTGGGCGTCATTCAAAGTTCATGAACATCAGGTGTGAAGTGCAGAGCATAATGGGATGTGTAGTCCAATTCAGTGGTAGATGTGATCTATAGAGTTCCCTCTAGTGTGTCTGGAGGGCACTCTAGCTGGTGACCCTGACAGTAGTATGACATGAAAACATAAAAATAACATAAAAATAAAATCTGTGCTACCTGACCAGAGAAAACAGAAAATGCTGTGGCATTTATGGGAATGACCCATAATGCACTTTTGATTTTGGTACTGTTCCTTTGCTGACTTGCCTGATTTGTTCCAGCTGTAGTTTTAACAAAAGCTTCGGAGCTTCCAAAAGTCTGCAAAGTGATGTCATCCAGTAGACCTTTGCTGACAAATAAACAGGGATATGTTGGTGCAGTTATCAAGCAGAAAAAGAACACATTAGTTGTTTATAAACACCACTGACATTTTAATCATTTAATGCTGGTTGAACAATCTGTGAATTTGTACATTTTTTTATATATATGTATTTTTTGGCCTTTTTGCCTTTATTAGATTGGCCAGCAATGAGACAGGAAGTGAAGTGGGAAAGAGAGAGGCGGGTAGGGTTGGGAAATGTCCTCAAGCCGGGATTCAAACTGCCCTGATGTGCTACTGCACCATATGTTGGCACACTAACCACTAGGCTATTTTGCTGACAAATTTGTACTTTTTAAAAGCAATATTGTTTAAATGGATGCCGAACAACATCAATGAGATTGTTAGAAACTTGTTTGTAACCAAACAACTGACTTGGACCAATGGTATAGACAAAAAAAACCCTGTTGCATTTCTTACAATATCTTATTTCTTGTTCCACAGAAGAAAAAAAATCCTATAGGACTGAAGCAACATGAGAATGAGTAAATAAAGACATCATTTAAAATTTGGGTGAACGATCCCTTTAAGATATTTACATTTTAATAAAAATAAAGAACATTGTAAAATTAAATGATCAATAAGTCATGATAGCATATGTTTTTATGTCAATTATAACTTGTTAGACCAAGTTAATAATTTTTCTAACCATTTTTAAGGCACACATGCTGTTTTAGGTCACTTTAATTTAATTTCAAATGACTCAAGGTTAATTTGATTCATTTAAAACATTTTAGGCGAACAGTACATTTTTTTACAGTGAAGTGCATATTCCAGTAATTAACTAAGAAAACCTCCTTTTTTGCAGTAAGAGTGTACAGTAAGCAGTCACAGTCAGGCCTCATAAGAGATGAAATCTTTTTACATTACAGATGTTTTACATAGAGCGAAAGGTTAAAGATGAGATAGCCAGAGGCAATGAGTGACATCATTACATTTACATCAGTAATTGAATCAGCAACTGTTAATGGAGTTGACGTATGCCTGAACTGATTTTGTCCTCTCTAGATGTAGAGCCTCCATGGATTCAGTGCCCTGGTGATGTCATCACGGAGACGGATGAGCATCAGAGGTCAGCTAACGTCAGTTTGAGTGCGCCCATGCTCAGGGACAATTCTGGAGATGAGGTGAGTTTTCCACCAGCTCTGACTTTTCATATTTTCCCCATGTCTAATTAATGCATGCTGTTTTGAAAATGATGGTCTGGTCTTCCTCCTTCAGGTCGTGGTGCAGGTGACCCCCGTTCTAAACCCCATGCAGACTTTCCCTATAGGAACTGAGTTCATAACTTACACAGCAACTGATCGCACAGGAAACAAGGCCAACTGCTCTTTCACTGTTACTGTAGTCGGTGAGGTTGGATTAATTGTGCTACTAAAGTGATAAACAGGGTTCTTTCTGGAACATTGTGGAGAGTAAAAGGTGTATTTCAGATGATAAAACCTCAGGGAACTTAATTATTTTTTTGTCCTAGTCATGAAATATCAGGGATTTGAATTTTACATTCATTTATCATAATGTAATTTTCTATACCATGTTTTTTATTCTCTTCATGTTTTGCCTATTTTTTTCTGTGCCATTTTATTGATTTATTTTATTTTTATCTCTCAAGTCAAGTGCAGTTCAAAGCTTTACCTAAAATAAATATTGTCTGGGGTTGTTTTGTCTCTGTTCAGTCCTCAAAACAACAGCTGTCTCTTTTTCTTTTCATTATAAATCATGGAAACTGATCTTTACACATCAGCGAAAGCAAGTCAGGGAATTTCACATTAGGCTCATTGTGGGAATCCTGAATATAATTTACTTTAAATCAATGTATTACAATAAATAATAATGTATTATTAACCATATTCAATCATGTGTAGTATAACTTGATAAATTGTGTAGTATAAATCTTGTTCAATTTCGTATCGTACACAAAAAGTACAGAATTTTTTAGAAAAATGGAGTAGAGTAAATCACAACACAGCATTGTAATACAAGTCAAATAATATATTTATTTTTGATTTATTCTCTTTCCTTAGATACGGAGCCGCCTTTGATTGACAGGTGTCGATCTCCACCCACTGTTAAAGCCACTGGGAGAAAAACTGCAGTATACTGGGAAGAACCTCAGTTTTCAGACAACTCAGGTGAATGCTAATGAATTGTAAAAGAATGAAATAGATATAATTTAAACAGGATACATTATATTCATGATTATTATATCGGTCAGAATAAAAATCATTTATTCTCACATTAAATACAGAGAGTATGAGGAACAGAGGAGTAATGAGGAACAATTGTCAATCATTACAGTAGTTCATGCTTATCATGTTTATATTTCATTTTTGTGCCGATATAAAGTATTAAACAGGTTGAGGAAAAGGACTGTAGGCCTCTCTAGAAAGACCTTGAATCTGAGCATTGCCTTGCGTGAGAGAATGAATTTTCAGGGATTGACTTTTGGTATATTCATCACAGAGAGGACTCGACTCAGAACACCTGTGGAGGTTGAACAGGGTTGAATGAACTTTTACAGTAGCTGCAGAGAATGGAAATGGTTTGATTTATGAACATTTTAAGAACTCTGGGAAGGAAATGCTTTCCTACAAAAAATTTTTTTATTGATTTGGCTCCATAAGTTAGATGAGGATCAGAATCAGGCTTTAGGTCTCAGACAAGCAAAATGATTTTAGTTTTATACTCTTACTGCAAAGCCAGCTAACCAATAAGTAATGAAGTAAATGATATGGTGTTTACTGCAGATTTTTATTCATATATATCATGATAAGTTGAACAATAGTACAAATAAATTTGTACAAATTAGGGCTCAGTAAAAATTTGGGAGGATGCGTGAAAGAACTTGAATGTGTTCTTGATATAAACAATGCATCGATACAAACTTGAGTCACACTTTATTTCGATTGTCTGTTTGTTGAATTTAAGTTACATCGCAACTAATTCTCATTAGATTATAAGACTGCAGGGGTTAGGGTTGGAGTCAGGGGTAGGGTTAGGGTAAGTTAACATGTACTTGAAAAGTTTCTTATTGTCAGTTAAATGTCTGTTAAATGTCAGTATCAAAACTCAGAACTCACTCTAGAAGTCCCCAAAGTCATTGTGGCTATAAAAAATAAGTGGGAAACACAGCATTTTATATACATATTTATTGTTAAAGTTCAGAGATAATTCTCACAGGATGCTCTGTTCTTGTGGTCCTCTGAGTTCACTCTTCTGTGGTAACTTGACAACACTGATCTCAACGAGAACTCTGCATTCTTGGAATTGAGAAACAGCCATATGTTTGAATCCGCCACTATGCTGATGCATGGGTGTTTGTGCCTCTGCCCTCTTTTCAAAGGAGAATTTTAATTTAAAGGTCACACTTTACTATAAGGTTCATTAGGCATTGTTAGTTAATGCATTTACTAACATGAACAAACAATGAACAATACATTTACTACAGTATTTGTTCATGTACGTTAGTTAATGAAAATACAGCTGTTCGTTCATGTTAACTCACTGTGCATTAGCTAATGTTAACAAGCATAGACTTGAATGTTAATGCATTAGTGAATGTTCAATTATCATTAATAAATGCTGTACAATTGTTGTTCATGATTAGTTCATGTTAGTAAATGCATTAACTAATGAACCTTATTGTAAAGTGTTAAATTTAAAGTGACAGTCACCAAATTGGATTTCCTATTTTTTTAAAGCCTAAAAGGGGCAGCGACAAAGAGTTATAAAAAAATCATTCTGGGGTATTTGAGCTGAAGCTTCACACACACACACACACACACACACACACACACACACACACTGGGGCATCAGGGCCATCTTTTAAAAAGGAACCTATTTATGTAATGACTAAAACTATAATACAAATCTATTGTACATTTGATTATTTTATTTCTGGACCTAAATACTGTTAGACTTCTTCATTTGTATGTTTGTTATTTATCTGTTTATAATTATTCTTTCATTCATTTTCTTTTCGGCTTAGTCCCTATATTAATCTGGGGTCACCACAGTGGAATGAACCGCCAGCTTATCCAGCATGTGAATGCCGTTCCAGCTGCAACCCATCATTGAGAAACATCCATACACACTCATTCACACATGTGCACTATGGACAATTTTAGCTTAAACAATTCACAATGTTTTTTTTTTGGACTTGTGAGGCAGAAACTGGAGCACCCAGAGAAAACCCACGCGAACACGGAGAGAAAATGCAAACTCCACACAGAAATGCCAACTGACCCAGCCGAGGCTCGAACCAGCAACCTTCTTTCTGTGAGGCGATTGTGCTACCCACTGCGTCACCGTGACGCCTGTTTAAATTTAGTTTATTATATTACATTATTATATTATATTTTATTATATTACAGATGCATTCTCCTGCAGAATCATCCCAATCAATCTGAAATGATCTATTCTTTCCAAATAGAGCTATTCATGTGATCTGGTGAAAGATTACAATATAAGTCTCAGAAAATCAAAACAGCCCTATTACAAATGCACATTCACTCTGAAGTCTGCAAGATAATTCATTTTGCTCTTAAGCACTTCACACGTGAACACATGCACACTCACACACACACTTTTCCAGAGAGAAGTTCCAGGGCTATTCCAAACTGTCTGACAAATGTCTGGGTCTGGCGGGTTTTGGAAGGAGTTTTGTCTGTACTAAATATAAACCAGCGTCAGGGTGTGGGCATGGAAAAACAAAACATGCTGACGTCGGGCCAGCGTGATCTGACGTTGACAAGCACCCTCAGTGTGGTTTTAGTGGATACATGTACTGGGGTTTCATTACAGTTGTGGCTACTGATACGCGCATGCAAATAAGCGTGTGTCTTGTGCGATCCTTGAAAGACTCTATTGTCTGACCGCAGTATATCACTCTTAGTTCTGTGTCATTAAACAATCTAGCAATTACTCTCCTCTGGCACCAAGGCCTATTATTCCCAGGCCTCAAGAGGAGCAGTACGGTGGCGTATCACCCTTTGTGGGACTTTGTGGTTGACCAGAGCGAGTCTTTGTGGAGTTCCACTATGCTCCCTGTGGTAATGTCTGTGAAAGTACCTGTTAAATCATTGGCTACTGCCAGATTGCACAACTAACGCGATGTGTCTGTGATATTGCAAACAGATGGAGGCATGCATTATATACTCTACATGGCCAAAAGTATGCAGACGCCCCCCTTCTAATTAGCAGGTTTAGTAACTCCAGAGAAGATAA
Organism: Danio albolineatus; assembly: GCA_903798035.1. Classification (NCBI taxonomy): domain Eukaryota; kingdom Metazoa; phylum Chordata; class Actinopteri; order Cypriniformes; family Danionidae; genus Danio; species Danio albolineatus. The sequence goes on along the minus strand of CAIGQQ010037820.1, from coordinate 4,388,974 downwards.
ATCTTAATGCTACACATTACAGTGACGTTCCAGAGAACTATGCGCTTCCACATTTGTTGTAAATTCAAATGTCTGGGAAAAGTACTTTTCATTTTGAATTTTTTTTTTATTATAGTTATTATATGCAGACATAGAAAAGTGAAGGACAGACAGACAAACCCATCGTGTAGCAATAATCAGTGCAAATTTTAAAGTAAAGCATTAAACCAGTAAAAATGGCATCATACAAGACATATGACTACAAAAAGACACCGCAATGAATGTGATAAAAAAAACATCCTCAGAAATTTCTCCATTTTCTTGTCGGCTTAGCCCCCTTATTAATCTGGGGTCGCCACAGCGGAATGAACCGCCAACTTATCCAGCATGTGTTTTACACAGCGGATGCCCTTCCAGCTGCAACCCATCACTGGGAAACATCTATACACACTTATTCACACACATATACTAGGGCTAATTTAGCTTACCCAATTCACTCATAGCCATACCTGTCAACATTGGGACAAAAAAAGTTCAGATAAATAACATTAATAAAGAAATAAAATTATCAAATCTATCATTAACCTTTTCTTCACTGTATAACTTACACATTTGGATTAAAGAGCAACGAATGAATGCCATTTATTATGATTTTTCGTTTGATTACATTAAATAAAAGGTGTCAATTTAACAACTTATTATCATAACGTTATAATGGAAGCATTCGTTTGCCTCCTAACTTTTTATGCACATTTAGGACAAATAGTTGTGTTTGGAAAAAAAAAACACCAGGATTGACATCTTTAGATGTTATTATTATTAATTATGTGCATATGTCTGTTTAAACATGCACACAAAACCCAGACTTTCGCTCCGCTTCAAATCGCGTGTACAGAATCCGTTTGGGAAACAGCGTCTGTTTACGCACTCACGCATCGCTTTATGTCTTGTTTTGAGGATTGCATAGGAGGAGCGACGGCACCTGTAATGAAAAGGAAGGGAATCGCACCGTTTTAATATTTATTTCAAAGTGTTTCATGCCTAAATAAATGAAAGCACAGAACAGACTCACATTTAAGAGCAAGGGGCGGCCCCTGGTGGTTCGGAGGTATGGGTTGCGTATAGGGAGGATCGGCTCTTTAATGTTTATTGTCACCCGTCAGATTAAGACTGAAAATACGTGAGAAATATGGGAAAATACCTTTATGGGATGGTAGCGGGATAGAACTGTAAAATACGGGAGAATCCCACAAAAAAGGGAGGGTTGACAGGTTTGCTCATAGCGCATGTCTTTGGACTTGTGGGGGAAACCGGAGCACACGGAGGAAACCCACGCCAACACGGGGAGAACATGCAAACGCCACACAGAAATGCCATCTGACCCAGCTGATGCTACCCAATGCGCACCCGTGAGACCCATCTTCAGAAATCAAATAACATTATTAGTCCTTATGTTGTGTTAGAAAAAAGACTGGATCCCACATTTAGTCAAATTGAAAGGTACTTTTCTGCTCTAGCGGATGTCTAAGCGGAGTTCACAGAGAAACTTTTATCTGAGACTGGCTTGTAAGAACTTGTCTGGCGTGCACACAACCCAGACTTGACCTCCACTGAACACCTTTGGGATAAATTGGACACCCTTGCGTTTGAATGGAAGCAATCTTGAAGCTATTTTAAAGCATCCAGCGCAAAGCCTTCCCAGAAGTGTGTAAGCTGTTATTGTCCCAAAGAGGGAGTTTATTGCGGATGGGTTTTGAAATTTAATATGCATGTGTATTTACTTTTGTATTATATTACGTGTACAGTACTGTTCAAAACGCTTTGGGGCCAGTAACACGTTTTTCATGTTTTTTAAGGAAGTGTCTTATCCACAGCATGACAGCATTGTTATTTAAATAGAAATACATTAGGCAACAAGGTGGCTCAGTGGTTAGCACTGTCGCCTCAAAGCAAAAAGGTCACTGGTTTGAGTCCCAGCTGAGTCAGTTGGCTTTTCTGTGTGGAGTTTGCATGTTCTCACTGTGTTGGCGTGGCTTTCCTCTGGGTGTTCAGGTTTCTCCCACAATCCACATACATACGCTATACTGTAAGTGAAATGAATAAATGTGACAAAGTCGAAGGAAAATTAATGAATGAATGAATAAAATGGCCATAGTGTATGTGAATGAGTGCATATGTATGTTTCCCAGTACTGGGCATCTGATTTTTAAAACTTATGCTGGATACGTTGGTGGTTCATTGATGGGTAAAGGGACTAAGCTAATGGAAAATAAATGAATGAATGAATGAAATACAGTTAAAAGAAATTCAGTTTGAATGTTTTCAGCTGTATTTAATTCAGTCTTCAGTGTCACACAATCCTTCAGAAATCTTTATTATTTGGAGCTTAAGAATTATTTATATTAGCTCAGTTTTCTGGGATTTTTTGAGGACATTTTAAAAAACAGCTTGAAGCAGAAATTTGTAGCTGTGTCATTTTTGATAAAAATGATTTATGCTTGCTAAATGTCAGTAGTAATTTCTGTATATTAAAGTAAATATATATTTTTACTAATGGTGAATTGAATGGTGGAGCCAACTCTTGTTAATTTGTCAGTATTTAGTGCTTTTTATAGTTAAAAAAAAGCTTCAGAGAATTAAACCAAAAAATTGCTTAATTGATTATATAGACTTCATCAAAAAGTAGAAAATCATTTATTCTACTGTAAAGGAGTTTTATAAAGACAGTAGTGTAATTTGTCAGCTTTAAAACTAGTTAAATGACTCTATAAACTTGATAAAAAGCTATTTTGTTTGTGTTCAGCTTAAATCAGATTCAGTTATTAATGTATACAACACTGTGCTGTTTCCTTGGCTATAGAGAGTTAATCATTTATTTCTGTTTTTCTCAGGGGCCCCATTGAATATATCCAGCTCCCGCTCATCTGGTGATATATTTCCTGTTGGAGAAACGTCAGTTTATTATACGGCCACGGACCCTTCTGGAAACAACCGTACCTGTGAGCTCATCATCACTGTACAAGGTATGTCAGCATGGACATCACACAGACTGTCCTGTCTCAAAGGAATTACTTTAGTTTGTTTCTAGAAAAACTAGACTTGGGGCACCACGGTGGCTCTGTGGTTAGCACTGTCGCCTTACAGCAAGATGGTCACTGGTTCGAGTCCCGGCTGGCCCAGTTGGCATTTCTGCATGGAGTTTGCATGTTCTGCCTGTGTTGGCGTGGGTTTCCTCTGGGTACTCCGGGTTCCCCCTAAGTTCAAAGACATGCGCTTTAGGTAAATTGGGTAAACAAAAATCGGCCATAGTGTATGAGTTCATGTGTGAATGCAAGGGTGTATGGGTGTTTACTACGGGTGTTTAGTGCATTTGCTACGTACTGTAAAACATATGCTGGAACAGTTGGCAGTTCATTCCGCTGTGGTGACCCCTGATAAAAAAGGGACAAAGCCAGAAAAAAATGAATGAATGAATGAATGAAAAACTAGACTGTTTCTTTTCATGACAATAGTGCGTTCTGCTGTAATCTGACTTTGGATCAGTCAAAAGGACCTGACGTGTTTATACCACTGCAATATGTCTGTGTACACTTTATTCCTACACAATCTTTGGCCAAACAGCTTCCAAAAGTAGATTTTTGCGTGATTGCTGGCCTTTAAGCTAACTGCTGTAATTGTTTTCCACATTACAATGTTCCTATTTAAATAAACGTTTTAATTAACTGGAGCTAAAGGATGTTTCTAACCTCAGGTTCAACCTGCGAGAAGCCATTCGTGCCAGTGAACGGGGATTTCTCATGCGCCAAGACAAAGGAAGGGATGAACTGTACTCTGATATGCAGACAGGGTTACAGCTTTGCCCAGGATGCCGTGCGCAGCTACTTTTGCGCCAATAATGGAATCTGGGAGCCGCCCCGCTCACCAGACAGACCCGATTGCTCCCGTGAGTATTGCTTCAGTGTTACTCAATATTTGTCTCTGCTCGTAATTTCCATTTCACACACACAGCCCTTATGCACATACTGTCTTGGAGTACAAACATTACTGTATTTCAATTATTATGCATTTTATACTGTATACATTTTGCTCTGTATGTTTTGTGCGTAGTGAATAGAATTGCAAACAATGGATTCAAGCCCTTCGAGATGCTGTTTAAAGCTTCCCGCTGTGACGATCTGAACTTGGTGAAGTCCTTCAGCGGGGAGTTTTCAAATGTTCTTAAAAATACGGTGAGATCTGACACTCATTTACATATACGTGCACACTTACAAAAGTCACTTGTTGATTGTCTTTTTTAACAATAATCGTTATCCAACAGGTCCCTAACATCTGCGGGGGAGACGATGTGTCTTGCAAACTGGAAATGGCTTCACCTGGACAGTGCCTGGAGTATAATTATGATTATCCCAATGGATTTGCTATTGGTAATTAAACTTTTAAACTGTGTGGATCCTGTAGCAGTTCAGAGTGACATCATCAATATATTCTTTTAAATCTGTATTCACCTTATTCTGCGTGTACGATCGGGCACAGCCATTTGAATCTTTTTGGCTCAAGACTTCCGATCTCATTCACTTCCATTCATTTTTAGACGTTAAAAACAGCTCGTTTTGCTGCTTGATGTTGCAAACTGATATTTTCTTATTATATTATTCTGCTTTGTCTGTATAGTCATGAAGACACTTGTTTGTAGAGCAGGTAGTTTGACCGTTTTCTGCTGTTTATGATTCCTAGTCATTTGTCCCATAGGCAACTGAATTTGAAGTTCTAAGACTATTGCAAAAACAAGCGCACTTCTACATTGAAGAATAAGATCAATAGGTCTTCAGTGAGCCAGTAACCTTACATATATGGGACCATTTTGATACTGACATTTATGTTACTCTAAGAAACGTATTTACACTTAAAGTCCCCATGAAATCTGATTTAAAATTGTGGTGAACAATTTATCTGTGCATGTCATTTAAAAAAAAAATAGTTTGGCTTTCTAATCTTAAACTAAAAACTGAAAATGCCCTTCCTGGTTGTTTTCAGTTAAATTGTCAGATAACGTATATCTTAGGAAATGTGCACAGCTAACATATTTAATCACGCTGCTTCGACTGTCAGTTTTGACAACAAACAGAAATGGTGAGCAGAAGGAGGAGTCTGTTAGGTAGTAATAACTCTCCCCAAACCCTTTTTCCCCATCTTTCTGAATGAAATGCCTACTTTCCTATATCCAATCAGCTCCAATCAAAAAAAACACCCACTGTTTTCTCATTTAATATTCTGTTTCTGTAGGAACTGCGTCAAAAATAAGAAGAAAAAAAATGGTCGCAGCTTCCGATTCATGTGGACTTTAGAGTTACTGGTGGAGTGAATTTATCGTTTTCAACAGGCCGTGTGGTTTTTTTTTGTCTATTTTGTTTTTAATTTTTTTTTGTCTATTTTGTTTTTAATTTAGTTTTTTTGTCTATTTTGTTTTTAATTTAGTTTTTTTTGTCTATTTTGTTTTTAATTTAGTTTTTTTTGTCTATTTTGTTTTTAATTTAGTTTTTTTTGTCTATTTTGTTTTTAATTTAGTTTTTTTTAATCTGTTACAATTGTTTTTGGTAATTTAAATAACATTGAAAGAATAGAATGGAACATTAAATGGAAAAACTTAAGCTAAAATAAGAAATCTCTAAGGAGATTGTTTAAGATGTAACAAAATTACAAAAGACTAAAATAATATATAAAATTTGGAAATAGTTCATCACAAAACTAAAACATTAAAACCTTACATGAAATTAAAATGAAAGCTGGAATTATACATCAAGATTTTTTAATATTTGGTTATTGTTGTTCATGTTAATATTTTAACAAGAAGTCATTTTAATATTCAATAATTTTGTGGAGTTTTAGTGTTTTTATGCACAGTCTTATACACTGATTAGTCAAAAGTTTGTACGGTGGTTTAGTTAAACTGTTTTTAGCATTCATAAGATGATTTTAAATAGTTTTAAGCATTTTATTCAACTTACTGTATAAACAGATTTTGCTGATTTATGTTAAGATTAAACATTCAAATTTGTATTGTTCTAAGTTGCTTTTGTTATAATTATTTTTTTTTCTTCTGAGGTGCTGGAGGATGGGGCAGTAATTGGGGCTCTCAGAATGGAGAGGATTATGCGTATTTTGACAGCGGCTTTGCTCCAGAGCACCACCTACAGCAAGATGCTTCATCACAACATGGCTCTCACATGAGGACCAAACGCCATCGGAAAATCACTGGCCCTACCAGAGAGCAGAAGATACAAATCCATTTTAACATCACAGGTAGAAAAATATTAACTTTTAGAGTCTTTTTAAACCCTAAAAGTTGTCATGTCTCTTGGCAATTATTAATTTTACACCCAAAGCCAGTTGCAACTTCTCCCAACACCATTCCTTTTTCCCAGCAAGCATCCCGCTGCCCTTGTCGAGGAATGACTCGGCGGAAATAGTCAATCAGAAGCGTCTATTGAGGGCGCTCGAGCAGCTGACCAATCGGCTTAAGCGGACTCTGGCCAAGCAACCGTTCAGTACCTTCCATGTGTCATCAGAGATGATCGTGGCAGACCCCAAATCCCTGGAGAGCAAAAAGGCTACGCTCTACTGCCGTCCAGGGTCTGTTCTGAAAGGCAGGGTGTGTGGTGAGTTCCAAAACGAAGTAAATACGCATTCACCAGGGCACATCTGATGTAGATTCAGCAGTGAAAAATGCAACCGGCATTTTTGGGTTTGGGTGAAGTGCTGCAAGCGTCTGGAAAACATTTGCGGCAAACTGTTTCGCTTGTTGCAAATTTGCCACAAATTAGCAACAAGTTTACCACAAAAACGGTTTTGGAAAGTGCCAGCTAATAGCACATGAAGTAACTACAAGTTTCTGATTTCTGACCCTTAGTGCAGTGCCCAGTAGGGACGTATTTCTCCCTGGAGTATGCTGAGTGTGAAAGCTGCTGGAGAGGGTCATATCAGGATGAGGAGGGGCAGATGGAGTGTAAGTCATGCCCTGACGGCTCCTCTACACCGTACCTCCATTCACGCAGCCAGGCAGAGTGTAAAGGTAATTCTTCATCTTGGGTCTGTACATAGGTTTATTTGTGAATCTGCTCAACATTCTCTAAGTGTGTCCCTTTCTTTGTGTGTATGCATGTTTCCAGCGCAGTGCCAGCCTGGCAGCTCATCATTAACAGGGTTGGAGACCTGCGAGTCCTGTCCTTTAGGGGAATACCAGCCTGGTTTTGGCTCTCAGGACTGTCTGTCTTGCCCTCCCACCACAACCACTGTCAATAGAGGCTCTCTGGATGTCAACGAGTGTGGTGGTGAGAATTAATAATAAAAATAAAATGTTAGTTTTGACATAATATAGTGGAGCCAGTGTATATTTATTATGCACACATTATAAAAACACACATGCATGCATATATTTAAGAAAACTATATGGATGTGATACAGATTATATATAAATTTAAATATGTAACAAAATTGTATCACATGTACACACATGATAGATAGATAGATGATAAATAGATAGATAGACAGACAGACAGACAGACAGACAGACACAGACAATAAAACAAGCTTTTATTTTGGATGTGATTAATTGTGATTAATCTTTGCCCAGCACTAGAAATTACATATATATTTGAATTCATTAGTTTACTTCTGTCCTTTTTTCCAGAACCGTGTTCAGCAGGTCATTTCTCTCGTACGGGTCTGGTTCCTTGTTACCCATGTCCGAGAGATTATTACCAGCCTGAGGAGGGCCGCTCTTACTGCCTTTCTTGCCCGTTTTATGGAACCACAACAATAACTGGAGCCCGAGCCATCCAGCAGTGCTCCAGTATGTCACTTTTCCTTTATTTTCCTCGTTTCTGTTTTCCTTCCATATTTTTACTTTAGTATACTATGATTTAGAATTACACTACTAGTCACTGTCACATGATCTTTTGGAAATGATTTTATTCTGATTTGCTGCCAAATTAACATTACTTTTTTTTTTTTTAAATATAGAAAATAAAATAATATTTTGTTTTATTTGATTTGATTTTAATTATCACTTTTCCCCCAAGGTTTTTGATGAATGAAAGGTTTAAAAATAACTGCAGTTAAATTATTTTAAAACATTTTGAATGTTTTCACCATTGGTCTGGTAAATATCTTTGCTGAATAGAAATCTAACTGACTCTAAAATTTTGAACTGCAGCACATTTGTTCATTTAAAATGCAGTTTATGAATAATAATTGACATTCAAGAGTTCAAACTTAGCTGATGATTGATTATAAAGCTTGTTTGGCATGCTGTCCCGGGAGAGAGCCCTGAGCTCAAGATCCTCGAGCCTGGGGCTCCCTCCCGTTTGCAAGGCGAGAGGAGAGTTTGAGCTCAGGTAGATCTCGAGAACTCCCCTGCTGTAGTAGCTAATGAACAGATAGTGATTGCTCTTAAGAGATTACTACTTACTTAGAGCATGTCTATGGAGCCAATTTGGATTAGTCAATTAACTTAAGTTTCATGTTTTTTGGACGGTGGGAGGAAACCCGGGAACCCGGGGAAAACCCACGTGAGCACGGGGAGAATGTATACGTGAGCACGGGGAGAATGGAGAATTTGTAAACTCCGCACAGAAACGTCAGCTGGCTTGGTAAGGACTAGAACCAGAGACAATTTTGCTGTGAGGCAACAGTGCTAACCACTGGGCCACCGTGCCACCCAACTAGGAAAGGTGGGGGAGTAGGGGTGGAAGGGGGGATTCTTCAAAACGAAGATGGTTGTGATATGGAACCTAGAGTATTTATAGTGGCTTAGGAATCGTCTGATTGGTGTATCGTAAATTGGATAATGCGGGTCCAGCCCCAAGCAATCATAAGCACGTCTTCCTTTCGAAATTAGTTTATAAATTAACTTGACTTATGCATGTAATTTCCACACTGCAAAATATCTTTTTTAGATATGATTATTTACAAATCCTAACACACTGAAAAAAAAACAGCAAAGTAATTCTTTACCTTTAGTGTGATATAAAGTGCAGATGCCTTTACAAGACATTCGTGTGTAGGGTTTTTTCATTCATTCACCAGTGGAATATATGAATATATCTTCAGGCTTTGGGTAGATGTGTGAACGATTCGCAATGAGAATCCAATGCACATAATGGAATCTGATTCTCTGTACACACAGGGAAAAAAGTGCCTCAGTGTGGAAAAGATGAGGATGATGAATGCCTAAGGAAAATGTTTTCCAGTTTTGACAGCAGAAATTCTCCTCTTTCACATCTCTTTTTTTTTAAGTGTGTGTGTTGTGCTTATTCTGTCTGTTTCATTTTCTCATTTATATCTCCTTGTACTTTTTCCTCTCTTTTCTCTTGGTCTGACTCAGGCTTTGGCTCAAGTTTCCTGCCTAAGGAGGAAAGTGCGACAACAGCGCCAGAAGTCATTGTGAGAAAAGATTATCAAGCCAGCAGTCAGGTGAGTCTTTCCTCATTCTCACCGGATGGTACCTGAATCTAAAAAAAAATCATCCAATTGTTCCTGATGTGAGGTGGCAGGGTGGCTCAGTGATTAGCACTGTCACCTCACAGTAAGAAGGTCACTGATTCAAGTCCCAGCTGGGCCAATTGGCATTTCTGTGTGGACTGTGCTCTGGTTTCCCCCACAGTCCAAAGACATACAGTATGGGTGAATTGAATAAACTAAATTGGCCATAGTGTATAAGTGTGTGTGAATGCGACAGTGTGTGAGAGTTTCCCAGTACTGGGTTGCAGCATAAAAGGGCACAGGCTGCAAGGACAACCGCTGCGTAAAACAGATGCCGGAATAGTTGCCGGTTCATTCCACTGTGGCAACCCCTGATAAATAAAGGACTAATCCATAGGAAAATGAATGAATGAATGTTCCTGGTGTATTTTTGGTCCAATATTGTGTAAGTATTTTGACATTTAGGTATAATAAACAGACATTTATATAGTAACAAACATTCACAGTTTATATGAAAAGCTCTTGTGTGAACTTGAGAACAACATTGTACAGCCACTAAATAGCTAACAAAATAGTCCTGTAGAAAGTTCTTGCATCGTTTGTTTACAAATGTCAGTTATTTTGCAGTTGTATTATTTAATGCGTTGATCATTTCAGTGAGTATTTTTTGGTTGATGTCACAGCACCCCCTGGCGGCTGTAATAATATACCTCCGGTAAATGTAGTTGTACTTTCTACCACAGATGTTCCATGAGTGCCTCTTGAATCCGTGCCAAAACCAAGGCACTTGTGAGGAAGTTGGGGTCGGATATGTGTGCACCTGTCTTCCAGGATTCACAGGTTTGGCATGTACAATAACCATAACTCACATGTAACATTGAAAAACCAGCTGTTAAGTTCAGTCGGCTTATGGAAAACAACTTTCTAGACCTTCATAGTTTCCCTACGTGTTGTTTTCTCATATTATCTGTTGTCTGTGCGATGTTCAAATTATATTTAGGACCGCACAGTGTTGAGCCAGCTAACTTATACGAATGCTTTTTTTAATAATTCAACTCCACGTCTGGTACTGCACTCTATAATTTTGATAGATTTACCTCAGCCTCTGCGGTTGAAGTGATTCACTGCCCACATTTTTCCCAATTTTCCTCATTCATTGCCTTACAGGAGCCAAGTGTGAAAGTGACATTGATGAATGTGATTCTGCTCCTTGTCAAAATGGCGGCTTGTGCAGAGATGGCATGGGAGATTTCCAATGTCAGTGTCAACCTGGATTTGTAGGTAAGGGAACACTCATATAATCTGACAAGAGGTCGGCTTTGCTCTAGGATACCCCAGTAAAACCAGTCCAAGTTCTACGAGTGACATTTTTTTAGGCAATTAAATCCCAAACCCCAAAATTCCTCTCTGTTGAGGGTTTTGAATGTTTCCTTTAGTCTAACCATTGTGATGGATTTAGCTGTCTGTGAGTCTCTTGAGTCTGCCAGTGGAGCTACACAAACTCTCATTCTCAGAACCTTACAGCTCTTTTCCATTCAGGCCATTGTTTCTCCACTTTAAAACGTGGCCATGATTAAACATGTGACTTCCCTAGATATTTAGAATTAAAATTTAAATGGTTTATGTTGTTTTCCCCCCTAATTCTATGTCTAGGGCATTTTGTCTGTGGTGGCAGTACTCTAATAATTGAGAGTACAGGCATTAATAAAGTTCAAATCCACTTTCTTAATGCTTTGTTTTCACGAAAGAAGTTAACAAAATTAGTTTACCTCCCTATGCCTTATATAGTACTAAATCTTTGAGTGTGCATTTTAAGGTAATCCTTTAAAAGAAGTGTCACAAGTTTTGATGAACTGTAAAAGTAATTTTCTTTTGGGTTGTTTCAGATTCGACTAAAATTGTGTGGGTTTTTCAAAATAATTACACAAAAATGTAGAGATCACTAAAGAAAGAGCCTTTAAATAATGAAACAATTTAACTCATCCTTGAATGTCATTAATCCGTAGCGGTTTAATGGGAGCAACACACGTGCAGATACAGGTAAAAGATAAGACATCGTTCTAAAAACCATCCCGAATGTAAAACAACGGCAGAGTTCAGACCACAGCTATAGTGATGAAGATGTAGAGAAAAAATTAAATAGTTTTAATATTGGGCGCCACGGTGGCGTAGTGGGTAGCACGTTCGCCTCACAGCAAGAAGGTAGTTGGTTTGAGCCCCGGTTGGGTCAGTTGGCGTTTTTGTGTGGAGTTTGCATGTTCTCCCAGTGTTCGCGTGGGTTTGCTCCAGGTGCTTCCCCCAAAAGTCCAAAGACATGCGGTATAGGTGAATTGAGTAGGCTAAATTGTCCGTAGTGTGTGAGTGTGAATGAGTGTTATGGATGTTTCCCAGAGATGGGTTGCAGCTGGAAGGGCATCCGCTGTGTAAAACATATGCTGGATAAGTTTCCGCTGTAGCGACCCCAGATTAATAAAGGGACTAAGCCGAAAATAAAATGAATAAATGAGTTTTAATATTTTTAAATATTTTTTCCAGCTAAAAAAATACACCAAAGCTAACAATGCACGACAGGCTAACACATTGAAGTATTTTAAAAATGACTTCAGGTATCCAGTGCTAGATTTTCAGTTTTTGTGTTGCCTCCTTAAAACATGCTGTGTGCTATTTTTATTACAAGAACTGGATTCACTGGTCAGATGTTCTAGAAATGTAGTACACTAAGGACATCTGTTGGTTGTGAGAGGAATTTTTTTCAAAATGACATTAAATAAAAATATTCAGATTACCAGCTGTTCAGTTTTGGAAAGATTAAGTTGAAGGTGATGGTCCTTCCCAGCAGGCATACAACGTCAAAAGACTTTAATGTTAGGTTAGATTTAGGTCGTGACATCAGGTGACCAACAAAATTCAATATCTAGCCAGAGTCTAAGGACAGTGTTATTTTGACCTCCAATAACGCCGTCAAATGACATTGATATTTGGTTGATTTTAGGTTGGACGTTGGACATTGACGTCAGCCAGACGTTGGGTTCTGACATCAACCTGAATTCTTTTCATTTCCAAACAAAATGCAAAATCCCCACGACATCAATCTGACATCATGTTGACATCCAGTGCCTGCTGAGTTCATTCACCCAGATGAAGTCTTTATGTCTGTGTGTGTTTAATGTATCTTTTTGTCTTTGGAAGGCTTGCTGTGTGAGGCAGAGGTGAACGAGTGCAGCTCTTCTCCATGCCTCAATGAAGGAATCTGTGTGGATGAAGTGAATTATTTTTCGTGTAGCTGTCCAGATGGATTCACAGGTCAACACTTTTCACTCTCATATAATGCTATTTTTGTTACGCTGAACTAGATGCTCTTAAAGGTCCTGTGAAATTAAAATAAAGTTTTTAAGATGTTAGTATCGGTGTGTTAGTTTTAAGGATATCTATAAGCTAATGTGTTCCAAAACAGTGACAAAAATTGGTGTTTAAAAGACACACACCTGATATAAACATCCAAAGCTTGGGATTTGTCACTTCCGCCTAAATGGATCAATGATTTCTTTTTCCACATCACCTCATACAGTTTCTCTTCAAATCTTTACCAATCAAATGCTTTCTAGTATATAGCCTGCTCCCTTCAATACACATCTCATTACCATTTATTTACTACACCAGGGGGGCTCAACCCTGTTCCTGGAGATCTACCTTCCTGCAGATTTCAGTTGCAGCCCTCACCAAACACACCTGCCTGTAATTATCAAGTGCCGTTCGAGGTCTAATTAATTGGTTCAGGTGTGTTTGATGAGAGCTGGAGCTGAACTCTGTAGGAAGGTAGATCTCCAGGAACAGGGTTCAGCACTCTTTTACTCAAGGGCGCCGCTAGCAATTTTGGGCCCCATGAAAAAATATGAGGATGGGCCCCCTACTACCAAGCTAGCTATCCAGACTCTTTGTCTCCAACGTAGTTATACTGACCTATGCATTTTATTATTAATTTTGTCTACTACTTATCAGTATTTAGTAAGAGAACGGCCATGACTGTAGCTAGCAGATGATTTATTGTTCAAATGTAAATGTAGTACAAAAAAAGAAACAGTAATCAAATATTTACTGAAAATTGTACATTTCTAAACACACGAAACACCAATGTGTCACTATTTAAATAACTGCAATAGTGTCTCATACAATGTGCAATACACTGGAACAGTGACAAAAATCAATAAGACACAAAATTATATTACAATGAGACCCATAAATAAGCCGAGACCCATAAATGATGCTTAGTGCATCATCCGGGTAATTAAAGTGCACTAATTATTTTTAGAGTTTTCAGTGTGAACACACTACTTACACTATTTATACTACAAAATGGCGTAGAATAGTGCATAAGTATGCCATTTTGGGATGCAGCTGATGTTAACTTCGAGGACATCGCTGCTTTGACAGTTTACCTCACGATCGCACTCAACAAGCATAAACTCTCTTCCCGCTACTGACGGACTGAACCAAACAGTGAAAGGAGGGGGGGTGCAATTTGACAGTGACAGACACGAGGGGCAGATATAAGCCGTATTTACTTGTAATTTAGAGATACATTCATAACTTATATTACATTATAGTACTGTTATTAATTATAAAGCAGATCTCTGTGGGCCCCTAGAGTGTATGGGCCCTTAGAATCATCCTAACTTTCCCCCCCTTAGCAGCGCCCCTGTGTGTACTACACTATTTCCCACTCTCATTTACATCAAACGTTGAATAAAAATGCATGTTTCAAAGCACTTCACAGGATCTTTAAATTGTATAGCAGCAATTTTTGAGTTACACGTGATGTTTTTGGTCATTTATGTGTAGGTCCGCATTGTGAGTTGGAAATAAATGAGTGCGCTTCCAGTCCATGCCAAAACGGAGGTGTTTGTAAAGATTTGGAGGGTGGCTATTTCTGCACATGTGCTCAGGGATTCACTGGTGACAACTGCGAGGTTGATGTTGACGAGTGCTACAGTACCCCCTGTCTGAATGGAGGAACATGTGTGGACGCTGTCAATGATTTCAGGTTAGCGAGGAAGCCTTTGTGGGTCTGCTCATGCATATGTGCATTATGAGAATATTTGTTATTCATCGCTTAAACAGAACAATAACACTTTTGCCTCGCACTTGCTTTCAGGTGCGAGTGTGTGAATGGGTACAGAGGGAGACTGTGCCAGGTGGACGTAGATGACTGCGAACTGAATTTGTGTTTGAATGGTGCGACCTGTGTGGATGGAGTGGCCACTTTCACCTGCCGATGCCCTCCTGGGTTCAACGGAACCAGGTGTGAGACAGGTATAGAGGGAAAGAGATGAAAATCATCATCATAGAGAGAAGTTAGCTGTATGTCACTCTAATAGAGATTTAATAGAGACGCGTTCCCAGAAACGTTTGGAAAATTCTCAACAGCTTTTTAAGATGATTGAATAGACTATTCATTTTTGCAACCTGTAACTCAGAAGCAGTTTTTCTTTGATTTTTTTTTTTTAAGATAAAGTTTGATGTACTATGACAACAAACTAAATTTTAAAACATAAATTCTAAAACAGCCATGTATTATAATTAAAATAGAAAAGCATTTGCTTTGAACTTTACCATTTGTTTGGACATCAGACAAATAAATACATTAACATTAATACAAAATACTTAAAATAATGTGTAATGCAATCCCTTGATAATAACATATCATATGTTGCCAATTCTTTTTTTTCCAGAAATGCCTTACTCCTTTGATCTGGAGTTTGAAGTTTCTGGTATCCACGGATACGTAATGATGGATGGCCACATGCCATCTCTAACACAGATCACATGTACGTTCTGGATGAGGTCGTCAGACACTGTTAATTACGGAACTCCTGTCTCTTATGCTGTGGAGGGAAGTGACAATGCCTTCCTTCTCATTGACTATAATGGGTGAGAGCTGTGCTAGAAGGATTTACATTTATATATAATAATTTATTTGCTTTTATATGTGTAAATAAATAAATAAATTAATTAAATATATCTAATAAATTATGTTTACATGTTTTGACAACTTTTTTCTTTATGTAAGTTTCTCTTGTCTTCTAATAAAGTTTAACCCTGCCTTGTTTTGCATTCGTCTTTTTCTCTCTTCCATTACTTTCAGATGGGTCTTGTATGTTAATGGAAAGGAGCGGATCACTGACTGCCCAGCAGTAAATGATGGCCTCTGGCACCACATTGGTGTAACATGGCGCAGCAAGGATGGCGATTGGAGAGTATATATTGACGGGAGTCCTTCAGATGGAGGGAAAGGACTATCCATTGGCACTACAATACCAGGTTAACCTTCATACCTGATAAAGAACTCAAACACACAGGCAGTTTATTAAGACATTTATTGCTTTATGGGTACTACAGAGACCATGTGTCTATGTGCTTTGTTCAAACAGGAGGGGGCGCTCTGGTTCTTGGGCAGGATCAAGATCAGAGAGGAGATGGCTTCAACCCAGTGGAGTCCTTTGTGGGCACTCTTAGTCAACTTAATATATGGAACTATGTTTTAACACCACAGCAGGTAACACTTTATACACATTCCTTAGTTCACAGAGCCTCATGAGACTGAACATGTACTGTATGCATTTTTCTGAGCTGCTCTGAGATTTATAAGCTAAAAAATCATACGTCACTATTCTCAGATCAGGTCTCTGGCCAGCAGCTGTCCAAATGATCTGCGGAAAGGGAACGTGTTTGCCTGGCCTGACTTCTTAGGAGGGGTCACAGGCAGGGTAAAGACCACCAGCAAGAGCGTTTTCTGTGCTGGTAAGAATTGTTTTATGTTTTATTTATTATTATCTGAAAGTAGTAATATTAAATTACAGGGGCTATAAATGTGTGTTCATTAAAGGGTCAGTTCAATTAAAAATGAACATGTACTCAGTATTTACTCTCCGCCAATCGCTTCTAAACCTTTATGAGTCTCTTTTTTCTGTTGAACACGAAGATATTTTGAAGAAAGCTGAAAACTTGTAACAACTCGCTTCCATAGAGGAAAAACAAATATTATGGAAGTCAATGGTCACAGCTTTCCAGCTTTCTTTAAATGATCTTCTTTTGTATACAACAGAACAAAGATGTTCAAACTGGCTTGTATGTAACAAGTGACGTCTGAGTACATGATGACAGACTTTTCAGTTTTGGGTGAACTTTCCTTTTAATACTTCAATATGCCAATGTGTCACATGGCCATAACAGTGAAATTACTGATGTAAAATGTTTGATATAAATAAACATGTTGTCGGAATCTGTTGACATAAGGCTGTATAGATACCACCAGATTTTAAATACAAGAAAACTATAATAAATACCAACATGTTTGAATATCTATTACTACAGTACACCACTGAAATGAGTAAGTAAATAAATAAAAACACACAGGACATATGCCAGTCCAACCTTCGATAGAAGAAAAACTAGTCCTGGACTCAAGTCTTTTTTATTAATATATAATTGTAATAATTATATATTAGGGCTGCACGATATTGGAAAAAACTGACATGGCAATATTTTTAAAAACTGGTAATATTTTTAATTTACAGTAATATATTGCGATATAAATGCAATTTTATCAGATGACTTGAATAGCTTGTTAAGAATTTATAATTTAAGATCAGTTTGGGATTGATTGCTGTAGGGGAGTGTATCTGCATAAAATATAGGCAATTTTTTTAAATGACAAGCAAATTTTAATAAAAAAGAAAAAAGATTCAAATAAACTATCATTTATGATTTTTCTGAGGAGACAAACAGTATTCATAAACAGAAACTAAATAAGCACTATATGAAAATATCAACAACACAGCAATGTATCGTTTTCATTGAGTAAATAATTATATAATGTACACTTTAAGCTACAAACGTTTCATTTATTGTGCCCAAATGGCTTAAATGTGCTTAAAACGATCACAGTCACGTGCCTAAAAACATGCAAATAATAGACCTTTAATCCAAGGTTAAAGTTTTAAATGACTCCACTGTGTTGTTAACTGTAATGTCTGGTCAACTATTATTTCAACTACATTGCCAATCCCTGCTATGTGGCTGTTGTGGACTCGCACATTGCGATATCGAGACTGAAACGCTATATTATGCAGCCCTAATATACACGAAGAACTGCTTTCTACAAATCTCGTGCTACTTTTACATAAGAATCTTGTAGATTTTTGAGATTAATAGCTGTATTGTAACTTCACACATTATGAAATTTCAGTATACTAACAGGAAGCATCCAATCATGCACAAACATAACCACCGAGAACATTCTCAGGTATCAGTGAAATAAATATCTGAGTAATGAGTGAATATAACATTAGTTGTCCATTGTCCTTTCTTAGACTGTCCCCTAGTGGAGACTTCTGTTCCTCATCTGCGCTCATCCAGTAAAGCTGTGAGTCCAGGCTCTAAGGTGCAGTTCTCTTGTAGTCCCGGCTTCTATCTAGTGGGGGAGCCAGTGCAGCAGTGCTTAAACAGAGGCCAGTGGAGCCACGCAGAGCCAATATGTGAACGTGAGTCATGTGAATCCTCAGATATGAAACAGTGGGCACACAATGACTGTTTAAACAATGGCGCTTGTTATAAATGGCCTCACCAGCCACATTTACAACTGTATAATTACACTGTTCTGATGTAAAAATCATACCGTTTCTATTTAGCATTTCCAAAAGCAGATAAATACACATCACAAATAGGCAAATAGTTTCACACACTGACATGCACTGCATATACAATCTTCATTTATTACCCAGAATAAGGAATGTCATAGATTACACCAGGGCCTCTGTGTTTATCTGTAGGTGTGGAATGTGGTCCTCCACCTGACCTGGAGCATGGACAATATCATGGAGAGGATTTCTATGCTGGGAGCTCAGTGCTTTATCAATGCAGACCAGGTTTCTACTTGCTCGGGGAGAGTAAGATGCTGTGTACCAATAATGGTAAATGGATTGGCAACCCACCTGCCTGTCTGGGTAAGCAATACACAGCAAATGAGTGAAAGGACCAGAGAGAGGCACTGAATAGACAATAGGTCTATATCAGGGTCACCAAACACTACTTTATACGGGTGCATCTAGAACCTAGAATATCATTTTACAGGTTTAACACAAGAACAAAGGCATGCAGAGAGTGCATGATAAATGAATGACAAGCAGCTTTTGGTTTGTCATTTACACTTTGAATACCTTATGTTGGTTTGTGATCACATTACAGATGTGGATGAATGTTCTTTGGGCTCAGAATGTGATGAACATGCTAGTTGCCAGAACACTGATGGTTCGCATATATGCACCTGCATAGCTCCTTACAGTGGGGATGGAAGAAATTGCACAGGTAACACATTTTCATTTAAAGCTGTACAATACAATTAACCTAAGTTGTTTATTATATTAGTTCGCCACTTCTTTAAAAATCAGACAACGTTCAGCATGACTCTTTAAAATCACCATTATATTTTACTTAAAGGGATAGTTCACCCAAAATTGAAAATTTACTGACTGTTTACTCACCCTCAAGTTGTTATAAATCTTTATAAGTTAGTTTCTTCTGTTGAACACAAAGGAAGATATTTTGAAGAAAGCTGAAAGCCTGTGTCCATTGACATCCAAAAAGAAATAAGAAAAAGAAGTACAATGGTCAGTGCTTATAGGTTTCCAGCCTTTTTCAAAGTATCTTGTTTTGTGTTTGTAACACGGGGATGTGACACTGACAACTGAGGTGTGGATCCACATGCAGGTTTTATTAGCAACGTTCGAATAGCAATGGTCAACACGAGTAAACAGATGCATACAGACAGTCCAGAATCGCAATCGCGAACAGGCAAGGAGTTAAAAGGCAGATTTAGCAAGCGAAGGTAGAAACACGGGAAAACAAGACCAAGGAAACACGTTGTAATGTCACATGAAGCAAATTAGACTCAGCAACGGTGAGTGTTTCTGTGTGGTTTAAGTAGTGTGTGTGATCAGTCCTTGACAATCCTCAGGTGGTGTGTGTGCAATCAGTGGTGACTTGTAGCAGGAGTGTGTGTGTTGCATGAGTGTAGATGTAGTCCATAAACAGGTGGATTTGTAGTTCTTGTGTGATAAGTGTGTGTACCAGCGATCTCTGGAAGTTGGATCGCTGGTGATTCAACTGGATTTGAACACATGAAGGGAGAGTAAATGATAACAGAATAATTTTTGTTTTGTGTGTGATCTCTTTAACAAACACTTTTATAAACTGAAGACTGAAATTATTTATATATTTTTTTTATTTTCACTAGAGCCGGTAAAATGTAAAGATCCAGGTGTTCCTGAGTTTGGGCAACGAGAGGGCAGTAATTTTATCATGGGAAGTGAGGTAGTATTTTCCTGCAAGGAAGGCTATGAGTTGATTGGCTCATCCCAACTTACCTGCACAGAGGAAGGTTTTTGGAAGCAGGATGTCCCATATTGCAAAGGTAAGCCTAGCTTTGAGATGTCTGTTAGTGATTTAATTAAAATAAAGAAATGTGTGGTTATATTCAGAGATACTCATACAATAGTTCTACTCATACAATAGAAGTTTTTCTCAGCGTTATCCCACTGAAAGAGATTTACCGTTTACATATAAGCAGGGCCAGACAGAATCTGTGGACATTTTTTCTATTTCTGCACAGAATTTCGTAAAAAAATCTGCGGATTCATGCGGAATGATTTTGAGAGTATCGCAACTAAAACCTTAATATATGAAATAAAAAGTAATACCTTTTTAACTTTTATTTAATGTTTACAATGCCAATCCAATTAGATTCACTTCATTTGGTAAACAAAGCAATTCTCTCATATAAAATATCCACCAAAAGATAGAAAATATTACTTTACAAACTGTTATATTGTTGTATTGTAAATAAATAATATGAATATTTTTCATATTAGTCAATAATATTACTAATTTAAAAACTGAATAAATATAAATTTACACACATTTACACAAGTAAATAAACAGAATCAATGATGGGCTAAAAATCTGCAGAAATATGCATGTAACATGTATATGTAACGTTTAACAATCTTCAAGTTTGTTCAGCCTTGCTTCTGGAAGACCTCAGTATTTTTAGTACTGCACATTAATCTGAACCTCTGCCAGAAGCTTTTATAAGGCTTTTAGGCCTGGTCATCTCACATTTCTCCATGCCAATAAAAGTTACATGCATTTTGCTTTGGTTGATTTCCGAAACACTCAAGATGCTTTTTTAAATGCAGTAATGAGAATTGCTGCCTGAGACCTGCAGTGGCAAACAACACTGAACACAATTTGCTTTTTTCTCCATCATAGCTCTTTCCTGTCCTCATCCCACTCTCCCAGAATATGGAATCCTTAAAGGGGCAAACTTCACATACGGAAGCAAGGTGACTTTCAGGTATCACTGTCAGTGATAGATGTAGTTAGTTTCTAGAGGTATTGTTTAGAGACCTATATGAAAATGAGAGAGACGCATTGTTTTAACATAAAGGGTTTTACTCACTATTTTATGTTTGTGTGTAGCTAACTATATATATTTTTATTTTGCTGTGCTGCAGTTGTGAGAAGGGATATGTTCCTCTGGAGCCAATAGAAAGTCAGTGTCAATCTGATTTGAAATGGAGCAAAGAACCTCATATTTGTCAGCCTATAACCTGTGGTGAGCCCCCACTGGTGGAGTATGCAGAGTATACGCTCAATGGGAAAATCTACCTCTCCACACTATCTTACACCTGCATAGAGGGATACAGGTATATTTGTTAATCATTTAAGATATATGAAAACCTTTTTGAAGAATATGGTTGATTCCTACACAAGCTGAATGTATGATTCTCTTTTTTGGTGTAAAGATTGCAGGGTGCCATGGAACTGAAGTGCGAGTCATCAGGAGAGTGGACGTCTCCTCCTCCCATGTGTACCAGAGTGGACTGTGGCAAACCTCCTCCTTTAAAAGATGCTGTGATTAAGGGTGACAATTTTACTTCGGGTAGCAAGATCTACTATATTTGCAAAGACGGGTAATTTCCTTCATATGTGTATTTTAATGCCAAAGCCTTAGATCAGGGATCACCAAACTTGTTCCTGGAGGTCCGGTGTCCTGCAGATTTTAGCTCCCACACTAATCAAACACACCTGAACAAGCTAATCAAGCTCTCACTAGGTATACTTGAAACATCCAAGCAGGTGTTTTGAGACAAGTTGGAGCTAAACCCTGCAGGACACCGGACCTCCAGGACCGAGATTGGTGATCCCTGACTTAGATTATTTTTTTCTGCCATATCAAATATTTTTGTAATCAATAACGTGATTTGCTAAGAGTGAATTGTAAAATATGTCTTATTTTAGTTACACCCTGCTTGGTGTAGAAAGTCAAGAATGCCTCCCAAGCGGCAGCTGGACACGTAATTCTTCTCAGTGTGCTCCTCGGTCCTGTGGGCCACCTCCCCAAGTTGATCATGCCCTTCCAGACACTGGACACCAGCTTTTTGGGGACACCGCTATCTACTTCTGTGACGATGGCTACACTGCTGGTAACAATACAAAACTGTTTTGCAACGCTCAAGGTGTTTGGGCACCCCCAGATGGCTTTGGCATACCTCACTGCATTGCCAACTTCTGTCAGCGTCCCCCTGATTTACCTCACGCCATTCTGGACTCCATCAATAAACCGAAGTATGCAAGCAACACAGAGGTCAGCTACAAGTGTGAGGAGGGCTTTGTTCTCAACACAACAGGAATCCTGAAGTGCTTGATAGGAGGAGAGTGGACACCTTCGCCTTTGGACATTGGCTGTATGCCTGTCAGATGCTCAAAGCCAGGCAGTATCGAGAAGGGTTACGTAAGCGGAAACAACTATAGTTTTGGAGCAGTGATTGCATACAGTTGTGATAAAGGATATTTTATCCGAGGAGAAAAGAAGAGACTTTGTAAAGCCAGCGGTGAGTGGGGAGGTGTGTTGCCAACATGCCAGCCTATTTCCTGTCCCAGTCCACCTCGCTTGGCAAATGGTTTTATTCAGGTAATTTATTTGTTTTTTGTATTTTTTTTACCAGGGATAAATCGGTATCGTGTTGATTTTTCATAGTCATGTATGTGCATGCTGATGATGCATCCTGCTGTGTTTTGAAATTGTGTGATTTATTTATTTATCATTATGTTGTTATGATACTTTTTTCTTTCTCCATAGGGCCAAATAAGAAAGAACAGCTATGTATACAACAGTAGAGTCACCTATGCTTGTAATGATGGTTATCGTCTGACTGGGAAGCCTGAGCGTACATGCATGGCCAATAAGCAGTGGTCAAACAGCATTCCTCTTGTATGTGTCCTTCTTACATGCCCATCCCCACCTGATATCAAAAATGGCTTTTATCACGGCTCCACCTTTGAAGTCGGCAGTAAGGTAGAATTTGTCTGCAACGAAGGATATGAACTCATCGGAGACGCTGTGTGGACTTGTCTGAAGTTCGGAAATTGGGACAAAAGCATAACCCCACGTTGTTCCCCAGTGCAGTGCCCTGAACCACCCTTAGAGGAAAATCACCTTGTACTACGTGGATTAGATTCTGACTCAGGAACTGTGGAGCTTTCTTGTGAGGAAGGGTATGTTCTTCATGGCGCAAGAACTCTTCGATGTACTCCGTCCCAAGAGTGGAATGACTCATTTCCCGTTTGCAAACAAGTGTTTTGTGGACCTCCCCCTGAGGTTGCGTTTGGTGACCCATCGAACACACAATCTTACTTTGGTAGTGAGGTGACCTACTCTTGCATGGATGGCTTCACACTCCGCAAAGAAGGTTCTGTCCACTGTCAGGCAAATGGGAACTGGAGTAAGCCCTATCCCCAGTGTATTCCTGTTGAATGCCCACACCCTGAGGACATACCGAATGGAATTGTGGATGTTCAAGGATTAATGTATCTTAGTACTGCCGTCTACAGCTGTAAAGCAGGGTATGACATATTAGGTAACAGCACTGTGCTTTGTGGTCAGAGTGGACAATGGATAGGAGGTATACCTGTATGTCACCCTGTTAAGTGTGCTGCACCCAAGGAGATACCCAATGGCTCTGTTAGGTACTCCAAGCTTCAATTTAGCCAGTCAATTACATATTCTTGCCAAAGAGGGTACCGCATACAGGGCCCAGAAACTCTCACGTGTCTCGAGAATGGACAGTGGGACCAAGAGGCACCTTCTTGTGTGCAGATCTACTGTTCTTCTCCCAAACCAATTGACAATGGATTTGTTGAAGGACGAGATAGGAAATTTGGGGTTACTATCTTCTATAGCTGTTTCCCAGGTTTCCTTCTTGTTGGAAATAATCATCTCACTTGTGAAGATCATGGCTGGTCAAGTTCTGAACCCAAATGTGTTCTTGCTGATTGCGGCCTACCTCCACATATTGATTTTGGTGACTACTCAAAGGTTCAAGAACCATCAGCAGAATACGACATGCTTACAAGTCAACAGTTACAAGTAGACAACAGCTTTTTGCACGGTTCGCTGGTTAAATATCATTGTCATCCTGGATATGAAATAAATGGTGGCATCATGTTGATGTGCCAGGAAGATGGCACGTGGAATGGAACCGCCCCCGTGTGCACTCCAGCACAATGTGAGACTCCACCAAGCCCTGAAAATGGATCAGTTATGGTAACAGATAGAGCACTTGGAAGCCTTGCAGAATACAGTTGCGATGAGGGTTATGAACTCAACGGACAGACCATCAGACAGTGTATTTCTGGGCAGCAGTGGAGTGATGACGCTCCTCGCTGTTTGCCCATTTCATGTGGTAATCCTGGAGGCATTGCAAATGGTGAGGTGATTGGAAAGTCTTTTCACTTCAAGGAGCTTATCCACTATGAGTGCCATAGTGGGTTTGTCCTTGAGGGGGTTGAAACTAGAACTTGCCAGGTTGATGGGAAATGGGACAAAAAAGCTCCATTGTGCAAAGAAGTCTCTTGTGGGCGGCCTGTTGTATCAAAGGATGTTTTAGTAAGAGGAGATGACCATACATTTGGTAAGAGGTTGCTGTTCAGCTGCAATCTTGGGTTTATCCTACTGGGGGCACCGACCATTGTTTGTCTGGCCAATGGCAGTTGGAGTGAGGTTCCTCCAAAGTGCCTTCCAGCCAACTGTGGTCAACCACCATCAATTGAAAATGGTAGAGTAACTGGCACGGATTACGGTTACAATGGTATGGTCAGGTATGCTTGTGAGATTGGGTACGTCTTGACTGGGAATCCTACTTTAATATGCAGAGCTGATGGACTATGGGATGACCCTCCTCCGCGGTGTGACATAATCACATGTGACCCACCTGAGGACATTAGCCATGGTTACCTGAATGGATCAAGCTTTAATTTTGATGATATCGTAGAGTATATTTGCTTCCCAGGATATGAGGTTGTTGGCAGTCCAGTTTTACGATGTGCCGCTGAGGGTGTCTGGCTGGGACAAGTTCCAGAATGCAGACCGTGTGTTTGCAGTCCCCCGGTTTTGAAGTACGGCTCAATTCTCGGACGAGACCACACCTGTGGAGCAAGCATTTGGTTTCGATGTGATGATGGCTATAAAATTCTTGGCTCTTCAGAGGCCATATGTGACAAGGGTGGAGTGTGGAGTCCAGGAGTACCCATCTGCACCCGAGGGAGATGTTCCATCCCTCCCCCAGCTGTGCCTAATGCTGTAATTCAAGGAAGTTCTGCCTACTCTATCGACACGGTCACCTACCGCTGTAGGCCAGGATATCATTTGAAAGGTATCCCCCATATTTCCTGTGGCAGGTTGGGAAGGTGGGGTGAGCCTAACCTGAGCTGTGAACCCATTTCTTGTGGAGTACCTCCTCTCATCTCAAATGCAGAGACTGTTGGAGCGGTGCTAACCTATGGGAGCAAAGCTCAATATAGGTAAAATTGAATGACTACTTAATTTATTTAAAAAATTAATTCTCAGATTTTAAATGTACACATTCCCACTTGATGCAGGTGTAAAGAAGGCTTTGAGTTGGCAACCAAGACAGACTCAATTACCTGTCAAAGTGATGGCACCTGGTCCAAACATGGCGTCAGATGTCGGCCTT
This sequence comes from Danio albolineatus, assembly GCA_903798035.1. Lineage (NCBI taxonomy): Eukaryota > Metazoa > Chordata > Actinopteri > Cypriniformes > Danionidae > Danio > Danio albolineatus. The sequence goes on along the minus strand of CAIGQQ010037820.1, from coordinate 4,363,424 downwards.
CACCCTGCAGTCTACCTGCTAACCTCACCCATGTAGTCATCACAGGCAAGCAGATTACACCTGTAGGGGGCACAGTTATTGTCTCCTGTAGGCCAGGGTACTATCTTGAGGGGCCTGGATTATCTGAATGCACTGTAAGTGATATGCTTGGATGATTGTTGTCATATAGTGATACATTTGTAATTTTCAAATGATTTCTCAAACTTATTCACCTTTCATTTCATCCAGGTCTCTGGCAAATGGTCTCCACCTCTTGCGTCTTGTTTGCCTGTTATTTGTGAGAAACCTCTCCCTATTCTCAATGGCTTGGTTGAAGGCATAAGCTACAACTATGGAGATATTGTTAACTATACTTGTCAACAAGGATTTTTGCTACAGGTATTAGCATTATTTTATTATTCATCAATTTTCATTCTTGTCCTTCTGCTTGTCAGTATGTTTGATCAAAGGCAAGGAACAAACCTTGGCTCAGGGGATTGTTCATCACAGCTATTAGAATTTGTGCAGTCAAAAATAAATGTATTCAGTGTCAAGAAGGCTGTATTATTATTTTGTTCCAAAAAAGCATCTGACCTCAAATGGGTTTCCAAAAGTGCCAAATAAGAGGAATGTTACTAGTACAAACAATAAAATTTTTTAACCAAGAGCATGTGTGTATCTGTACTGTCTTTTTTCATTGCCCAGGGTCATTCTGTTCGTACCTGTCAAGGTGATAAAACCTGGAGTGGAACTCAGCCAGTGTGTGCTGGTAAGCTTTTTTATTGAAAAAATTTATTTAATTTTTACTTATTATTTAAAAAAATCTCAAAATATTTAATAATATATAAGATTTGATAATATATCTTAAAATACATTTTCAATGCCAATTACTGTTGTTTGTATTATTATTACTTCACTTCTAATTTACTATACTAAATACTATGAAATACTAAGTGCATTCAACACTTGTTTTGTCTCTTGTTTGTAGCTGTATCATGTGGTCCTCCACCAGTGGTTCCCAATGCAGTTGCTTCGACCAGTGGTCAGACATACCAAAGTATTGTGAGTTACACATGTCGGCAGGGGCCGGGTTTGGTTGGCTCACAGAACCTCACTTGTCTAGCCAACGGAACTTGGAGCTTACCTACACCAATATGCGAAGGTAAAAATAGATAAACAGTCACTATTAAAAACACAACATCAGTATCTTTCAGTGTTTCTCTATCTCTAACTGTTTGATTCCAACCATATTTTCCCCCCAAATTGCATACACGCAAATTCAGTTCCAGGTGGATGTGAGAAGATAACAGATTTATTGAATGGAAAGGTGCAAGAACACAACCTGTCTAGTGGACGTGCTCTTGAGTTCCACTGTAATAAAGGCTACACACTGCAGGGAGAGTCTCTGGTCATATGTGTGGGAAACGGCTCCTGGAGTTCACCCTTCCCCATCTGTTTACGTATGTCAACCAATATATTTTCAAATTCTCTGAATAGTCTTTAAAGGAAAACCCATTAGGTGAGGAATTTACTGTTTTACTAAACACTCACAGTCTTGTTTAACAAGGTGTGTAATACAGTATGTTGAAAAACCAGTTCAGAAGTTACATCATTGTCATTCTCTTCTGCTCAAGCACACAAATTAGGCCCATGACTGATCTTCACACAGTTGACAGTTGAAATTGATTAAAATTTCCCCCAAGTTTCGTTGATTTAAGTGATTGCAAATGGGATTATTGATGTTTCTTTCAAAAGCAGACATTCCTTTGTGTTCTCAAGACAGTCAAGTTGCAAATCAATTCACCTTTATTTCTATAACACTTTTACAATGTAGATTGTGTCAAAGCAGCTTAACATAGAAGTTCTAGTAAATTGAAACTGCTTCAGTCCAGTTTTCAGAGTTGAAGTTCAGTTTAGTTCAGTTCGGTGTGGTTTAAATTTCACTGCTGAAAGTCCAAACACTGAAGAGCAAATCCATCGATGCGTAACTCCACAAGTCCCAAACTAAGCAAGCCAGTGGCGACAATGGCAAGGAACAAACTTGACCAAACTTTCACAACTAAGCTAGTGAAATCTTTTGTTAGGCATTCATCAGCATCGCAGAAGACTTTTTCCACCAATGTACATTCAAACTAAACTTCATTCATTCATCTTCTTTCCGGCTTAGTCTCTTTATTAATCCGGGGTCGCCACAGCGGAATGAACCGCCAATTTATCCAGCATTTGTTTTACACAGCGGATGCCCTTCCAGCTGCAACCCATCTCTGGGAAACATCCATACATTCTCATTCACACACATACACTATGGACAATTTAGCTTACCCAATTCACCTGTACTGCATGTCTTTGGACTGTGGGGGAAACCGGAGCACCCGGAGGAAACCCACGCGAACACGAGGAGAACATGCAAACTCCACACAGAAATGCCAACTGACCCAGCCGAGGCTCGAACCAGCAACCTTCTTGCTGTGAGGCGACAGCACTATCTACTGCGCCACTGTGTCGCCCCAAACTAAACTTTACATTTCTAATTACTGCATTATAGTTCTGCTTTTTCATTTTATAAGTGAAGTCATTAACAATATCAGATAAAACAGCATAAGCATACAGTTAATGACTCAAATATTCCTTCCATTCTCACAGCCAGATCATGCCCTCCTCTTCCTCATGGCTGGACTGTAGGCAGTGCCAATGCTACTCAGACGGTTTTCCTGGTAGGCCAGTCAGTACAAGTCAGTTGCCCTAAAGGTCAGTGGGTCAAAGGTAACCAGGGAAAAGGTATCGCCACCTTAACTTGCAGGAGTGACCAGACCTGGACCCCCGTCAGTGCAGTGTGTGAGAGTGAGTACAAGCATTCATTATTGCACTTTTACTGTATTTTTCTGTGGCATAGAAAATGAATTTATGATATGAATATGAATTTATTGTAATGTACAACAAACATGCACATTTAAAACACATTTAGGCTTCTCTTTGGTGCACCCTTTTGTCTCATAATAGTCTGACAATGTGCTTTATGAAATGTTCTAAACCACACACTCTACCAAATCAACAAAAGGTCAATTTGTCAAGTTGTAGTGGTTTGAAGCACTCTGGACTTTGGCCTTCCGTTTTGTATTGTTTGCTGACACTAGCACAGCTACTAAACACAGCAACTCAATGTTTAAATTTGACTAATGTATACCCAAGATGGGGGGTTAGAAAAAAAGTACTTATTTTAAACAGAACACATTTTACTGAACAGTTTTCTTAAAACCTTCACATTTTTTAAAACATGCCGTGACTTATCAACATCAAGCAAGCAAAATCTTAACAAATCACACTCTCATTTTGATTGGTGTCGAATGAGAGACAGCTTTAAAGGCATAGTTCACGCCAAAATGAAATGTACTCATTATTTACTGACCCTAGGTAAAGGGTTTATTACTTGATTCTGTTGAACACAAAGGGAGATATGTTGTAGAAAGCTGGAAACCTGTAAGCATTGACTTACAGATAGAAAAAACAAATACTATTGTAGTCAATAGTATTGTAGTCACTGACTTACAGATAGAAAAAACAAATACTATTGTAGTCAATGGTCACAGGTTATCAGCTGTCTTTAGAATATCTTTTTTTGTGTTCATCAGAAGAAAGAAAATCAAACATGTTTGAAACAAGTGAACGGTGAGTAAATGATGACAGAATTTTCAGTTTGGGTGAACTATCACTTTATGTTTTTGTAAGATGCACTTCTCATATACCAATGGTTTCAGCTTCACTTTGAATAATTTAATTGGACATGTATCATGTTGTTAATATCGATACAGTTTTGTTTATTTGTCATTTTTGCTAATTTCCTGAATATCATTCAATTTAAAGAATTTGAGAGTGAGAAGAGCTAAAAAATACATGCTTATGAATTTAATAAATATATTCATCTATTAATCATTTATTTTTACAGCAAAATATATTACTTATTTCATATAATAACAATATTATTTATTTAAAATAATTATTATACTTGAATAAATAATAATAATAATAATAATTAAAAGGCATCATTAAAAAAACATGTCTTCCTCAATATTTATGTGGTTCTGTATTCTATGCTTATTAGTATATTTTACCTTTAGTTTTGTAACATGCTAAGACCAAGCTCTGAAAATTGTGATTTGAAAATTTCACTAGCTTACATGTCTTGCATTTAATTTGTGAACTCTGCCTTTTAATATTGCATGCTTTCTCTATAATACTGTCTGTGTTGTTGCAAACTTTAAGCTGTATTTTATTTTTGTATTATTTGTCGCTGGTACTTTGGCATGCTGTCCTAAAAATCAATCAAAACCCGCTCTCTCGCTGCCAGTGTTTCTACGTTGTGTTGTGTTAGGTGTGATAATTTGATCCTTGGCAGTTTGCATGCTACTGTGACATGATGTGTCTATACTGTATGTGGTGGTGTAGTCTGCACATTAATATAGTTCTTTTGAAAAGGTATGACCTTACAAACCTGTTCAGCTGGTTATCTTCTTAAATCTCAACCTCTCTCTATGTTTATTTTTTGCTTTTCTCTCTGTGAGATACCTGTTGAACTTCACTTACTGTCTGTAGCACTACTGTCCTCCAATATGAGAGGAGACTATGTCTATAAATGATGTAAATTGTGCATTAATTTTGCACCATCTAGTGTTTTGTAGTAATTGTTTGTACAGTATGTTCCAATACAAGGCTTCTTGTTACATGAAAAAGATGTCAAATGTTAAGAAGATTTATTTTAAAATACTTAAATGAAAGAGAAAGAGAGCAAGAAAATGCAATCATTGAAATTCACAGAAAGCTCTCTTCGTTCCTCAATGGACTGCTCAGCCATGCTGAGAATCGTACATTCTAACCTACTGGTTCGGTCCATTTTAATCACACACAGGGGTGTCCTGCGGCCCACCATTGTACGTGACAAATGGGGTAGTCCGTGGGGCAGTGTTCCAGTTTGGAGACATGGTGTTGTACTCATGTTACGCAGGCTTCACCATGGAGGGTTCTAGCAGGAGTGTGTGCTTGGAGAATGGCACTTGGACCCAACCTCCTAGCTGCAAAGGTAGCACAAGGAACTGCCCTTAAACACCACTTCTGGAATCTGCCTTCAGCCTTTTTTCTGTGTCTTTGCTAAATCCTGTCACTCCTTTTGACTTGTCTTGCACAAAAACAAACACAAGCACTGGGCACTTTAGTCAATAGTATCTTTACAGTTGATGACATTTATGCAACACTGCTAATCAAAGAAGTACTAGCAATGTTGACACATTCCTTGGTGTCTGGAGTCTTCTAAAACCTGTTCAGGCAGACATTCTATACGCTCTAAAGAAGTTGTTTTGGTTTCTAAAATAAAATAAAATAAAATATGGACAAACCATATTTGTTACCCTGGACCACAAAATCAGTAATAACGCTGGGTTCACACCATTCGTACAAGTAAAATATATACAAAGTCAACACAAACACACCAGTAGGGGTGCGAATTACACATTTTCTGCGAAAACATGAAATTCCCCTCAATTGTTTCTACTGTGCTACATAATTGAATTCAAATGAAAATTGACGTGAGGTGAAAAACGAGTGACACAGTGAACCATGTCTGAGTTAAAACCCAGCATAAGTGTCAGTTTTTTTTGTTTTTTTTGTTTTTTACATTTATTGAACATTTATGCATAATGTGAAAGTTTTGTCTTACCGTTGATGTATACTTTGTAAGGATAGGACAATAACTATTTAAAAATCTGGAAACTGAGGGTTAAAAAAAAAAACACCTTTAAAGTTGCATGTGTATTACTAATCAAAAAATGAGTTCTGATGTATTTACGGTAGGACATCTTCATGGAATTTGATCTTTACTTAATATTGTAATGATTTTTTGGCATAAAAGGAAAATTTTGACTCATAGAATGTATTTTTGGCTATTGCTGTGCAACATAAAACTGGTTTTGTGGTCCATAGTCTGGTTTTATTTCAAAATGTAAGCCAGTCATTGGTTTTGGCCATGTTTTGCCTAATGTGGGGTGTTTTTGTGTACCCGTTCTGTACAATATTGCAAATATTATGATCTTGACCTGAACTAATGTTCAGAAGATTTGATCAGTAGGCCCTTTTTTATTATTTAAAAGAATAATTTGTTAAGCTAAAAATATGATAAGAATCAGAGGTCTTGCACACTGACAGAAAAGAGCTTACTTCAGTGTGTTGTACTGACCAGTGCAGGACCAAAATTTGTTTTATAATAGCCAGTGAACATGTCCCACAGAGATTATAGGCTTTTGCTATGGAGGTCACTTTTTTGTTTGCATGAAGGATGCACTAACCTTTCAATTTTGGCATGTTGATGTTTTAATCTTGCACTTGTACAATATAAGTCCTCATCGCCCGGTGTTTGGCTCTTGGACACATTGACTCATTTGGTTTGGGTGCTTTATAATCTGATAAGTGCTGTTTCACACCGCTCTGAACATCTCACATCTAATTCTCTGAATGCTGCATGTCTTTGTGGGATATTTTGAATAATGGCACTGTGCTCATTTGTGCTGTTTTTGCATTCTGCCTTGTACACCCCACCGTTTAACCAGTTATATTAATGTGTGTTTTGAACAGCCGTATGTTGGCGCCATTGTCAGAACGGAGGTGTGTGCCAAAGACCAAACACTTGCTCCTGTCCAGAGGGATGGATGGGACAATTTTGCGAGGAGCGTAAGTACACACGAACTAAGTTTATTCTTTTAATCATATTGCATCAGTCCGTACTTTTGGCAAGATTGCATGGATCAATAATAGTGTGCACCACATCAGCTTACTAAAAGCCTTGAACTGCTGAATCTGAGTTTTATGTTCATGCACACTAAGAAATGTGTGGAGTTGGACTCCAATGTATTCATGTTGTCCTAACTTAATTTTAAGTGCATAAACAGTTAAGTCTTCTCCAAAAAATCTCAAGAATTGTGTTGTTTTAGCTGATTTTATGTAGATTGTTTGTAGATAGAATTTTTTTTGAGTGCTTCAGGAATATATGGGGAAAAGTCAGGTTGAAATAACAGTGTCTTATAGTGAATTTATGAAAAATTGGTTTATTTACACAACCTCCCACCACAAGAAAAGAAAAAAAACATTTGTGCTCATTTAATCACGTTCCATGTTGTTACAAACATATTTGAGTTTGTATCTTCTGTTAAATACAAAAACAATTTTTATTGAGTGTGGGAAACCTGTAGCCATTGACTTTTTTTTGCTACAGCCTTTGACAATAATAGTAGGACAAAATACATGTCGATGGCGTCTGCTTCCATACATTCTTTGGAAATATCTTTTCTTAACAGAAAATAAAGATTTGGAACGGTCACTTAAAAAGTTAACCACTAATTTAGATGATTCCTTTCTGATTTTGATTATGTGTGCTTTTTTTCACAGCGATCTGCATCCTACCATGTCTAAATGGAGGACGCTGTGTAGCTCCATACCAGTGTGAATGCCCAGTAGGATGGACGGGCACACGCTGCCACAATGGTATGTAGGTTTGGTCATTCATAAGGATCATTGACAAAATTTGTATTATACATAATTAATTTATTACATCTTTGTAATTTAGCAGCTACACGTTAATTAGATGACTGGTCAGTGCAGGCTCCAACATTTTGAATCCTTTATGTACAAAACAGTATAAGTATTACACAGAATTGTCACATCATAGAAAACCAGCACAGTTATGAATAATGATGGAGAAACCACGTTTTTCTTGCCTAATATATGGCTTAAGCTTAGGAGCATGCAGTTAATATTTAAAGTTAAAAAATGTTCACCTGTTACTCTTTGCAATTTTTTACAAAGCTACAATCAACAGAGGTATTTTATTAATTTGTCATTGTTGAGTGTTGTCCACTTATTTTATGTGTTTTCTCTAACGTACATTGCGATAAATCGAATATGAAGTAAAAAGTAAACTAACAACTGAATCGTAGCATTTCCATCTTTCCTTCTTTTTTATGTTGTTGTTGTTGTTGTTTTTTGGGGGGGGGCAGTATCACAGAATGTGTATATGTGGATGGAAAACCACTGAGGATGTAGAAACATCATCTACTTTAGGTCCTGACAACCTGAGATGAATAAAAGTCAATTAGTGATATCCTCACAGCATTTAATTAATGCCAATTTACTAGAGTTGTACAGAACATCTGCCATTTCCCTCAGGCCATCTCATCATCATGTTGGAAGTCTTAGGTCAATTATATGAGGTGCTATTCAGGAAAGTCTGTCTCATTGTTAATATGCAAAATGAATAAATCTTAAGAGTTTAAAAGAAGGGTGGAGTCCAGGACAGGTAAGTAATTACAGTTAATAGGGGCAGAAGGACCTCATGGTGAGACAGGGCTGTGGCTCATTCTCACAGGGTCATCCTGTTTAAGCCTCATATTGTTGCCAGGTAACACCTGTGACAACAGACCACTAATAGAAATGTACAGTAGATCCCTGGAGCCCAAGCAGTAAAACACAACACAATTATTGAAAACTCATAAGGGCACTTGGCTTGACGTCATGCACAGACAATAGTGTGATCTGAAGTTTTTTAATTAATATATGTCTCGTTTTATGTGTACTCGTTTTTCCTCGAGACTATATCCAGTATTTAGTAAATTTTTTAAAACTGTCACAACACATGAGTGTCTTGTGGATTTCAAACAAATTTTAGTAAGTAAATAAAAACTATGAACATGTTTAGTCAATAAAACACATTGATATATTGAGAACACTACCAGAAGGACTGCTACAGCATGCATTTAATTGACTTTAAATTACCAGTACCAAGTCAGAGTTGCTGATTGATTGCATTAAAGCAAGGCAAGGCAAGTTTATTTATATAGCACATTTCATACACAGTAGCAATTGCTTTACATAAACAAAAATAAAATTAAAGTATAAGAAAATAAAAACAAATGATAAAAAACTGATTAAAATGTGTTAAAACAGGTTATAAAAGAATCAAAAAGAAAAGAAAGAGACAATAGTGTGATCTGTCGGATGCAGCACAGTGCTTTTTCAGTAAAAGCACAGCTAAACAGATGTGTTTTTTAGTCTTCTGGAAGCTGATTCCAGCAGCGGGGAGCATAGTTGCTGAAAGCCGATTCACTCTGCTTTGACTGAACTCTTGGAATTTCTAGTTTATATGATCCTAAAGATCTGAGTGATCTGTTAGGTTTGTATTCAGTGATCATATCTGTAATGTATTAAGGTCCTAGGCCATTTAGTGATTTATAGACAAGTAGTAATACTTTAAAATCTATTCTGAATGTAACTGGGAGCCAGTGTAAAGACCTGAGGACAGGTGTGATGTGCTCTGATTTCCTGGTTCTGGTCAGAATCCTGGCCGCAGCGTTCTGGATGAGCTGCAACTGTCTGACTGTCTTTTTGGGAAGGCCAGTGAGGAGCCCATTACAGTAATCCACCCTGCTGCTGATAAAAGCATGAACGAGTTTCTCTAAGTCTTCACTGGAAACAAAGCATCTAATTCTCGCAATGTTTTTGAGATGATAGTATGCTGATTTACTGACTGCTTTGACATGACTGTTGAAACTGAGATCTGACTCCAGAGTCAAACCAAGATTCTTGACCTTATTTTTTGTTGTATGACCCTTAGAGCCGAGGTACGCATTCACCTTGAGAACCTCATCTCTGTTCCCAAATGCAATGACTTCAGTTTTCTCTTTGTTTAACTGAAGGAAGTTTTGGCACATCCAATTGTTAATTTCATCAATGCATTGGCAGAGGGTGTCAATGGGGCTGTAGTCATTAGGCAGTAAGGCTATGTACATCTGAGTTTCATCAGCATAGCTGTGGTAGGAGATTTGGTTCTTTCTCATTATTTGGCTCAGAAGGAGCACTTAGAGGTTGAACAGGAGAGGTGCCAGAATTGAGCCTTGTGGGACTCCACATGTCATTGGTCTCCACCTCGACCTATGGTCACCTATACTGACATAGTAACCTCTCCCTTCAAGGTACGATTTGAAGCATTTGAGGACCATCCCAGACAGCCCAATGCAGTTTTCCAGCCTATCCAGAAGTATGCTGTGATCGACAGTGTCGAATGCAGCACTGAGATCGAGCAATACCAGCACTGTTAGTTTGCCTGAATCTGTATTTAGGCGGATATCATTGATTATCTTTATAAGAGCGCTCTCTGAAGTGTAATGTGCTCTAAAACCAGATTGAAAATTGTCTAAACACCCCTTCAAGTTTAAGAACTTGTTATTCTGGTTAAAAACAAATTTTCAATGATTTTGCCAGTGAAAGGGAGATTTGAGATTGGCCTGTAGTTGCTCAGTAAGGTGTTATCCAGGTTGCTCTTTTTCAAGAGGGTTTAACAACTGCAGTTTTAAGAGAGTTTGGAAAAATACCTCAGAGAGGTGAAGCATTTACCACTTTTAGAAGATCCATTTCTAAACAGTTAAACCCCAAACATGAACATGATGACAAAGCAAGCAAACATGATGGCTGTGCAGACTGAGGTATAATGTGTTCAGGATTTAACAGATAACTAGCTGCTTCTCATTCTGTGGTGAGCAGCCTTTTTCTTTTATCTGTCTAAGCCGCTGTTGATTCATAGGTGGGTTTAATGTCTGTCAGGACAAAGGTCTCTAGGGCAAAGTTCTAGAAATGCTTGATTACTCTAAATGGCAGGGAATATCCGCTTTCAGAATTTCTCACTGGTGTGATTCAAAACAAAATATGTGAATGTATGAAAAACAAAGAAAGAATTCAGGTCCTCTTTTCTTCAATAGACAGTGTTTTGGCACACTACGACGAACATAAAATAAATATAGTGAGTTACTTCAAAATACATTTTAAATAGAAGTGTTTTGATGTTGTCGTAAGACATTCTTAATGCAAAGTCATTAATGATTTATTCTTGAAATATGCAGTAAAAACTGTGCACCTAGAAATGAAAATTCAGTCATAATTTACCCACCCTCTACTTCCTCCAAACATGTTTGAGTTCCTTTCTTTAGCTGAAAGCAAAAGATGATAGAATGCAAAAGATTTTAAAAATGTTGCAATTCTGTAGCCATTGACTTTCAGTTTTTTATCTACTCCTATTGAAGTCAATTGCTACCAGTTCCCATCATTCTTCAAAATGTCTTTCTTTATGTTCAACAGAAAAAAAGGAACACAAAGTTTGCAAACATTTGAGGGTGTAAACGATGAATGCATTTTCATTTTGGGGTGAACAGCTCCTTTAACATGCTAACTTTAAATGTATGCTCTGAATTACTTGTTAATTATGCTTTATAATAGGAGTATTTTGTCTGGGTTTTTTTTAGCGGTGTGTTCCATGCCTTGTTTGAATGGAGGCAGGTGTATCCGACCCAACCGGTGTCACTGCAGTCCAGGGTGGGGAGGATACGACTGCTCTAGGTAAGCAGCACACAAATAAGTTATTTACATCTTTCGTATAAACTTTTCCTTTAGCATTCATAATATGGAGGGCAGCAAGTAGGAGCTGTGTAAATAAACCACATTCTCCTGTCCTCAAGAGGCACACATGCAACTTAGGCCCAATCCCAATTTCTTTTTTTGTACCCCTACCCCTTGGCCCTTCCCCTTCCCCTTGGCCCTTACAACCGAGGGTTAAGGGGGAGGGCTTCAAAACGTACCCGTAAGAATTGGGACAGCACTTCAACACCTGCACACGTCATCATTTATCATCGCGATCTCTTGCTTAATATGAGATCAGACAATCACGACTGCTGTAGTTATTCCAGTTGTGTTATGTTTTGGTGTTTATCTTCAGGAAATCACTGAAGGCGTATATTATGTTATCATAACGATCTAATGTGGCGATAAGATCGGAACCGTACTGTGCATTTACTCCGTGGCCATACTCATCTATACGAAAACAACATTAACATTATAGCAGACACTGTAAAAGCTCATTCCTAGACACTAGACATTACTGACAGGGTATTCCAGTGTCATCGTGTGTCAGAATGTTGTGGGACTGCTGTACATGAGTTATGATTTTGGATTATAGATTGCGAAATTTAGCTGTTTTTTTAGTGTTTTTTTAAAAAAAGATGACGGTAAAAGACGAACGCGGTTATGAATATATTAAAACATATGTTTGTTTGTCATAAAAATTCGTAATAATGACAAAAAAATACTAATTTGTGGATCTCCTTACTTCCGGGTTCAGCTACCCTGCTGTTGAGGCAGGTGCATTCTGGGAAAATGTCTTACCCCTCCGGTTTAATTGTGGTCCTGAAAAGTCTTCGTTCGAAGGGGTGTATACCCCTTGCCCTTAGCCCTACCCCTTCAAGCTAAAGAGAATTGGGACACCCCTACCTCTTGACGTGTACGCGCAGAATGAGGGGTAGGGGTAAGGGGAAGGGCTAAGGTGTAGAATTGGGATTGGGCCTTAGTCTCCTTGTTAGTTTCCCTGCCAGAGACATAGCTTTGCATATGCATAAACAAAGTGAGTGGAACTTGAAGGGTTGAATTGGTCCTATCTCGGAACAGTCGAATTAAGTCTCGATGAGTAGAACTGGAGAGGTTACATTGGTGACCCTGATGAGAGTGAGGTTTAGAGATAAACGGAAGCAAGCTTGTATTAGCTGTGTAGGTAAATCGATCTCTGCTTAAGTGGTGCACTAGCAGCTCACTGTAGTATCTGTGGTGTTTAGCATCCTCATAAGAACATCTGCCACCCGTCCCGGAAACATCAGATAAAACCAAGGTCAATGGAGTTTCCAGAGGAGTTTCTCTGGTGCCATGACTCTAGATGGGAGCAAACTAGTAATCCAGCTAGTAGTAACAGCTGTGTGTGAAAACCCAACTCCCCTTAAGGGGTGAATTAATGACTGCCTCTACAGCAGGGGTGTCCAAACTTTTTGCAAAGAGGGCCAAATTTGATAAAGTGAAGATGCCCGGGGGCCAATAGTTCCTTCTGACATTTTTTTCACCACAAAAGTTTTATGAAAATACACACTGTTATAAAACTATTTTCATTGTCACAATTACCTTTATTTTTCAAATGGCAATATAACCAAATATAAGCCACTCAGGCATGAACAACTCTAAACACACAATTATGCCTTTCTTTCATATCTGAAGAGTCAGATAAAATTGAACAAACTGTATAGAATACCTTACATTTCTATGAGTTTGATATCTATCTTTGCCTCATGAACATTTTAAACAGGAGTTATAAGTAATGCAAAGTGGTCTGTTATCATTAAAGTAAAAAAAAAGTGAATTTTGCTCTTGACTTCTAAAAGGTCTTTCAGGAAGCCAAAGTTTGCATAACAACTACAGGAAGATTATATATGGCGGCAAATCAATGCCAAAATTAATCGAGCGCAGCTGTGATGTTTAAACAGAAAGTGAATCGCGAGCAAATTACAGTCCTAAGCGCGAGATCTTCACGCGCGCGCTGAACTGATCCACTGCGAGGAAACGGGCCTCGCGCGCACATAATCATCTGTGCGCACGATGTACGCTCTCGCGAGTGAGGTCATGCCTGCAACGCGCGCGCGTTCACTTCTCTCCGCTCGCTCGCTGGCTCTTCTCTGCTTGCTCCAAACTGTTTCGATTTTTGTCTTGGGGCGGGCCTTGGTTTACTTGTTATCTCTAATGCTATTGGTTACTCTCCCTTGGTTTATTTATTCTAACAAAGCTAGCGAGCCATAAATAACACATTATGAGATGGAATCTGCGGGCC
>CAIGQQ010037820.1:4326276-4339719 GCA_903798035.1 Danio albolineatus | reverse complement strand
ACATTCTTCAAAATATCTTCTTTTGTGTTCAGCAGAACAAAAAACTGGTTTGGAACAAGACAATGGTGTGTAAATGATGACAGAAATGTAATTTTTGGGTGAACTATGCCTTTAGTTTAACTCTGTTTTATTGATAGATATTAGTCAGAGAGCCTAAACAGCACCAAATACACCGAATCATTAGACATCAACTCCTTCAATCTAGCAGCAGAACACAATATGCTCACATTTTCTTTCTCTCTGAATAAAGTAATACAATAAAATATTCTTACATTTAAGGGAAAAAAATATAATGTATATTATGATAATAATAATAAGTTATATTACATATCAGGGCATACGACAATACAGAAAATATATGAATACGAATATGCAAAGGGTATAGCAGCAGAAAATAATTTAATAAAAATATAATAAAATATAATAGAAAAAAATTAATAGAAAAACAACGACAACGACAACAAAAAAGTAAAAAATATTTTTCCAGTTCAGTGTTATAAGCCTTTTAGCAATTATTAAACAAAAGGTGAGTGCATTTGATTGTGTAGATGACAAGGAAACATTTGTAGGGTTAAGTCCGAATAATGCTATGAACCATCCCTTTAAAAGCATTGCTTTTTCCTGTATGTTTTATTCTAATTTTTAAAAGCAATATTGAACACGATAATCAGCTAAAAAAAACTTTGGTAGAAAACCAGATGATGATCTTATTATTCATAAATAATAATTTGTTGATATCAGTTTCCATGAAAGTATGAAATGTTAGAAGGCCCTATCAGAGACATAATGATAGAAAAAATATAAAGTGCGAAGAAACATATCAGTAAAACCGGTCACATCACTTCAGGATCTGGTCTTTTATACTGTATTTGCTTCATTTATGAAGTGTTTTTCAAAGAGGCTAACAAAATTAGCTTGACCAATGTTCATCACATGGAGAGAAATCAAAGGTATTGTTTTATTATTTAGCTGCTACTCACTATCATTTAGATATTAAAGAGCAATAATGCTGTCTAGTTATTTGATTACCTTAAAAGATATTGAACATTGTCCCTCAGGTTATACTGTTAAACACTGGTTCACAAGTTGATGTGATGAGACCAGTTTTCTTATATGATGTTTGGCATTAAGTCTATTCCTTTTGGTTCGCTCACAAATGATGTGCGTTCCCAAAGAAACCTTTAAAATAATGGTCTATTAGTTCATGTATTTGCAAACATGAACAAACAGTTAGTAATACATTTATTACAGTATTAATTCATCCGTGTTAGTGTTTTTTAACGTAATTTAAGCTAAATAGCGTTAGTTCATGTTAACTCACTGGGTGTTAACTGATGTTAACAAACACAACTTTGGATTTTACTAATGGAGTAGTAAATGTGGAACTATGCTTAATAAATGCTTTAAAAGATTATCATACTTAGTTAATGTTACTAAATACATTAATTAACATTTACTAATTGATCATTATTCTAAAGTGTTACTGAAACTATTTTTTGCGTTTAACCATAAAAACTGTGAAATTTCATTTCTCTTCACCCTTGTGTTATTTCCATTACAAACGTTTTGCAAGTGAATGCAAAGTGTGTCAGAGGAATGTAAATATTTGCAAAGCAACACAAAAGCATGTAAATACAAGTTTTCTTCCCATGTCCCTTTAGAGGCTCAGTCTGCAGAAATCAAACTTACACATCTGGGGTGTAGTGTCGTTGTACGTGGCTATTGCACCGCAGACAGCGATAAGACCACCGGGTTTCATGTTTTTCAGTGCTGCGGTAAACATGGGCCCTCCCACCTGGAGAATATCACACACACAAAACAGACTTAAAATGTGAGCAATCGTAATATTATATCTGAGAGCTTTTAAAGTCTTAGAAGCAGTTTGTATTTTAGACAAAAAATGTTAATTACATTCTTGATACAACTACAATTCTCGAATACAGATACTGAATTCTATTATCACGATAATGATCATTTTCCAATATATTGTGCAACCCTACGTGCTAGTATCATTAAATTCTTACACTCTCAAAGTAGCAGTCGTATCCTTCAGGTGAAGCGTTCTTCAGTGCTTCCTCCAGTGAGGGGACGGTCTTATAGTTGAAGGCCTGGTCAAAGCCCAGCTCTTTCAGATATGCCACCTTGTCATCACCTCCTGCTGAACCCACAACCTTGCAGCCTTTGATCTTGCAAATCTGACCCACCACTGTACCTACAGCACCTGCTGCCGCGCTCACCAAAACCGTCTGACCGGGCTGAATCTTACACACCTCTTCCAGCCCATACAGAGCGGTTAAACTAGAGAAAACAGACAAGATTTAGAAAAATCAACTATATTTTTCCTCAAGACAAAGAATTCTAAATATTCTGAATGAAGTGTTGCTTTTGGGATTGTATAGTTTCTAATATATATTAAAAAAATCAATGCAATCTTACGGGAATTCATAACTTTTTTATGCAGACAAATTTGTATGATCACATTTAGGATGATTTTCTCGTCCCCCAATGATGGTTGGGTTTAGGGGTGGGGTTTGGGGGCACATCATCTTTATATTTATGTGTTTGTACAAATGAAATCCTATGGAGTTATCACTGACAATACATTAAAAAGTTACATTTCCTTGTGAGAATGAGCCGATTATTCATAGTGATAATTCCTGATATTGAGTTTATTGGGGGTTGGTGTTTGTTTAATTACGATAATTAATTACAAATTTTCTAAAAGAATTTCAACCAAAAGATCGATTACTTTATCGATCAAGTTTTTGCAGCTGCCCAATACAAAGTAATCGAACTCAAGATTTTTTTTTACACATGTATAAATTTGATGCATTTTATTTTTTGCCAGTATCTAATCATCTCAGTATCCATCCAACACTAATTATTCTGGAGACCCATGATCTAATATGTCTGAAAGAGTGGGGTTATCTTAATCTTTTTGTGATAGTAAAAGGTGACTTAAATACCCAGGCATTCCCAATGATCCAAGAGCCAGAGACATTGGGATGTCAGTGGGCCATTCCGATACTATCCTGGTCAAGATGGGCCCTCTTGGGCCCTTTGCTTTGGTTACAGTGTGTGTCCTCCAGCCACAATCAGCAACCACATAACATCCCTCAGGAAATGCTGAGTCCTTGCTCTTCAGCACCCTGCCAATCAAACAGTAAGAGAGATTTATTTCATTATATCATTTGTTTTTATTCGTGAACAACTTCATCATAAGACGCAGCTTTGCAGTTTGGGGATAGTTCACCCAAACATTTACATTTACTGACTATTAGTCACCCTCAAGTGCTTCTAAATGTTTGAGTTTCTTTATTCTGTTAAATTTAAAAGAAGATATTTTAAAAAAGAAGAAGTTTAAAAACCTGTAACCATTGACTTCCATGGTATAAACATTGACTTCCATAGTTTTCAGCATTCTCTAAAACATCTTATTTTTGTTCAACTGAAGAAAGAATCTCATCAAGGTTTGGAACGAGTAAAGGGTTATACTGTAATTATGGCAGACATTTTCATTTTTTGATGAACTGTCCTTTTAAAGTCTTTGTGAAACCAAATTTTACACAATTTATTTTGCTAGCACACATTGTTATACTTTAGGTCAGTGATTCTCAACCCCGTTCCTGGAGGACCCCCAACTCTGCACATTTCCCATGTCTCCTTAACCAAACACACCTGATTCAGACCATCAGCTCATTAGCAGAGACTGAAAGACCTGTAATGGGTGTGTCAGACAAAGGAGACATCCAAAACATGTAGTGTTGCTGGTCCTCCAGGAAAGTGGTTGAGAAACACTGCTTGAGATGATACTATAGCATTTTATAAAGCATTGAGAATAATGAACCTTAGATAAATACATTTGATAAATTGTCCTTTTATCACTGGTTGAAAGTTAAAGTACTTTTGTTATATAGAAACATTCAGTTTAAATCCTAAATGTTCCAATTTATTCTAAAAGAGACTTTTCAAATACATTTTGTTGTTAAAAATATGGACAACTTCGATGAAATCATATTACGTCAGCATCAGACTATCTGCTTCCTATTTCATTTATTAGTTCAGAACAGCAGCACACATTTCCAGCCTTGCACCAATGAAAGCACACAGCTTGAGCAACAGAATGAGTTGGCTTGACATTCTCGGATACCATATTACTATCTATCATGTGATTATTAACATTGTTAGTTAGAACAAAGCAAAACTTTCCGACTCTTTTTACCATCTGAACGTTGCTTTATTTGTTTCTTTTAATGATACGAACTGATTCTGACAAGTAACCTTTAAACTAAAGCTGCAAATAATAACACTAAACATGACCAATTGAAAGTTACAAACAATATTAATGGCAAAATGATTTTGCCTTACTTTGCCAGTTGAGTTCCATACTGTACATCTCCCTCTTTCATCCACATTTTACTCAAAGATCTGCAGAAACACCAGGAAATGTCAATATACTTGACACCACATATAACAGAAAATGACTGTATATAGAGCCAAGACATCTTTCAAAATAAAGCTATTTTACCTCATGTATGGATCAACGCTGAAATAAATCGCCTCCACAAGCACGTCTGAATGATAAAATAAGAAAAACACTGATAAATCAGCGAGACACTGCACAGGCAGCAAAAAATATATACATAAATTATCCATACCTCCATCCTGAAGCTCTGGCAGATCTACTTCTTTCAGTTCAAAGTTACTTTCTTTAGGAAAGCCCTCAAAGTGTTTTTTGAGGATCCACACCTTTGCTTTAACCATGATCAAAAGCTGCAAAAGCTCAGTTGGTCAAACTGGAAGCGGTTTTAGAGGAAGAGCAGAGCTTGCTTTTATTGTACCGGCGACAACGAACACTCCTACATAACAAAACAAATTTATTGACATACGTGACACTGCAACTTCTCATAACCTCTATACCAGTATTGAGGGGCGAGGTGCTGATTGTCTCACCCGAGCAACTAAACATTATTGATCTTCTTGTTTACAGTATTCAAATATTGTATGCTAATACTTAATAAACTTGTGCACACTGTAAAACAATGGTGTGTGAGCATGTTATGTTATCTTTTCCAAAGTTAGCTGGGTTCCAACAATTAGTGTTAGTTTAATGAGATTCTGCTTGATGTTTAAAGTTGAATAAGTTGTAATAATTTACTAATTACTTTGATTCAACTTAAAATTGAGGGGTTTCTGAATTTAAATTCTTTATAACATAGTTGTTCGTAACGTTACAGTCTTCTAGTAAAGAAATCGTGGCCTCAGGCCCCCTTAAACTTCACATTTGGAATGTAATCACGTGTGGTATAGATAAAGGAGGCTTTACCTTAACTGTTTATGTTATAAATTATGCAGGGGATTATCTACAATCTACAGATTCATAACAGACTCATAACTATTAAATGGTAAAAATATCTGTATTACAGTGTCATAAATATGTTTTTCTACGCCAAGTCAGAGTGACTTTGAAATGACTTATAAGCATGACTTTGCACTTATATTCTACATACATCAATCTTTTTGTTGGGCCTCTAATGAGACACTGGACTCTCCCACACCTTTCTAGAGCATTCTTTCACAGAACAGATAATTCACCCTATAATAACACTTCTGATATTGGTTAATAAAAGGTCGTTTCAAACCTGTAACAGTTTATTGTCTTTTGTTGAACACAAACGAAAAGCTGTTTTCCCATTTTATGCTATTCCCTAATATTTCATAATGTTTTGTTTTTTTATTCTTGTGTGATATTATCTAAAAATATATTATCATCATCTTAACAGTTGTTGTTCCTAAAAAAAAAGTCCAACAAACAAACAAAAAGATATTTTCTAGTTGCAACTTGACTTGCACAGAATGGGAAAGTTACTAAATAAGCCAACAGAGAGCTTCAAAATTACTTAAATGTAAAAAAAAGAAAACAACATAGATTAGATAATGATGTCAAAACATTTTGTGTGTGTGTGAACTACTCTTTAAAAAAAAACATACTGAGCTGCAACTGAAAAGTCATCACACAGCACTCAACAAATGTGGTAAAATTGCTAATGAGTGTTTCCTTCGCAGACTGGGTTGTTGGAAACTTTTTTAAGGGATCCTCCGCTCGTTCCTGCAGTCCCAATTACCGCACTCAATCACCAGTTGCCACATACCACTCATGTGAACCCTCACCAGATTACTGATCACCCGCACCAGTACCCGCAATCACCAAAGCACTATAAAGTCTCACCTCTTCCAGTCAATCACCAGCTGGAATATAAGTCTGTTCTCCTTTTCCGCTCTCCTTATCTCTCCTGCGCTCTTCTGTGGATGCAAACAAAGCTGCTTAAGGGAAGTGACTGAACTTATATTGGTGTTTTGCCTGAGATCTGAAACTTAATTACCACTTTGAACTGTATGAGATTGCTCTCGTTCTGCCACACCATTTACCTGCTACATCCCTAAGCTATTGTAGCATTGCACAATAAATACCCTTAAAGAGTTATCCTTTGTCGTCCTTTTGTCACCGTGACACATTACTATTATTATTTTTATATATATATTTTTTAACATTTCTGCTGAGAATTTTGTAAAAATAAAATCTGCGGAATGATTTTAGGAGTATCTTGACTGAACTATAAATATAAACTTTAATGTTTACGATGCAAGTCCAATTATATCCACTTATTTGGTAATGAAAGCAAGTCTCTTATGAAATGCATCTACTAAAAGACAGAAAATACTACTTTACAAATTGTGTTGAAAAATAAATCATATAAACCTTTTTATACTGGTCAATATTACTGAAATTAATTTAAAAAACTGAATCAATATAAATTTACACAAATAAATAGACTCAATAATGGGCTAAATATCTAGATATGCTCATACTGCATTAGTGTTAATGATCAGTTATTAAAGGGTTAATCTAATTTCTGGTTTAAAAAAATGTATATGCTTTAATATTCAAAAGCATCACTTCATTCCAGGTTGTGCAAAATGAGACGCTTGTTTGGAAAAAGAATTTATTTGTAAAACAAAATTAAGAACACAACATGAGAAAATGGTTATTAATGAAGAATTCTTGACAAAAACAACATGATTGCTGTTACAGTATATAGGATGCAAATCATTGAAGTACTTGACATCAGACTTTAACAATGGCCTTCCCGACGTTTTCCCCCTTCAGCATCCCCATAAATGCAGCAGGCATGTTTTCAAAGCCAACAGTGACATGTTCCCTACATTTCAGCTTTCCCTGTAAACCATCAAACCAAGAAAAACTGCATCATTACAAATATATTACACTTTTATTTTATTTTGAAAAACATAATTTTAATCAGATCAAGTATTGTACAGTATTAAAGGAATAGTTCCTGTAAAAAAATGGAAATTGGTAGCCAACTTCCATCATGTTTTCTAACATTATGGATATCAGTGGTTTGTGGTTTTCAACATTCTTCAAAATATCACCTTTTGTGCTCAACATGAGAAGTTGATCCTAATACTTGAAAAACTTTTTTTTGGTGAATTTCAACTCTAATCAAAGGAAACCAAGCTTTCAGTCATACCTCCTGCATCCAGGTCAGCATGCGCTTCAGAGACTCCTCATTTTTATGTTCCCACCTGCCCACCAAGAAACCCTCGATTTTCAGCTGCTTTACAATCAAGGTCAGCTGTTGATAGGGTCCTAAAAACACATTCATGTTATTTTTGATCAATCCGTCATGTCCAAGTTTATGCTTCACTAATGGTGACTAAACAGTTTCGGTTTGGTTTGCGCAAATGTAAAGATTCTACAGCATAAAGGTCATTCAAAGCAGCAAGAGGATAACACATATGAGAAACAAACCTGTTTGTGGGGTGGAGTCGTTGTACAGTGATATCGCTCCACACACAGCAATACGCCCAAAGTTTTTCATCTGTGGAATTGCGACACTCGAAAAAGGACCACCCACCTGTAAACCAAACCAAATCAGTAAATAATCAGTTCAGTTTATTATTCTTTGTCAATATGCAAACAATTAAAAAGAGTTACCCACAGTAAATGTAGTAAATAAAGTTTAAATGAATAAACAAACAGTGAATAACCAGATTAAGATCAAAGGTATACTCACTTTAGAGTTTTAGTTTCACAAAACGTATGAACCTGCTAGTAGAGTTACACAATACTGGGAAAATATGTGATTTGCAATATTGTTGTTAAGTATTGTGATGATATTTTTTGTCATTTAACATTTGCTTAGAGCAGGGGTTCTCAAACTTTTCAACCTGCGACCCCTAAAAAAAACAACTCCAGTGACTTGAAACCCCTACTATGCTTGGAGGTGGTTATAAACATACAAATATTTCACACAATGGGAACTATGTAAATGAGCATATTGACAACACAAACAAGTGCAAAAGTCTAACAACCATATAACTTTTTATAATCATAATTCATTTGTTTGATATTAACCTCACTTAATGGGAATGGTGGGCCAAGACTATTCTTTGTATACTTTTGAAGACCGCCACTTGGAGATCATCCTCCATGTTCAGTTGTGGGCTTTATTTTTAAAGTATGTGAGTGCCATAAAGGTGTCAAAGTTTAACAATGTTAAAATCAAACAAATGTTAAAATCATTTTGCAGCACCTAACGCTATTTCTGTGACTGTAATCTAGCATAATAACCCTAGGGGTTGCAATCCAATGGAAAAGAAAAAAAATTAAAGGCGGATGGCTTGTTTGATTTGATTTAAAATTAAGTATATTAAATATTTTATAAGTTAAAAACTTTTACCTTCTGTAGGTTATGGATGAAATATGATTATTATAATAGTTTAATAACATATATGAGATTTTTGGAAATCACAAAACCACTGCGTCAGAGAAATGCTATGTTTATTAGCCATTTAAAAAGTGCAAACAATGAGACTTTAAGTGAGATATTCTGATTCTTTTTCATTGTACTGTCATTTTTCTCACTTCTTTTAAATCTAGAGAGACTGTAAGTTCAACTTTGTGGCTGCTCTACCCAAAAGCGTAATAGCACCTAAGAGGAAGGTGAGTAAAAAGATAGTAGGGCCCCATCTGGTGGGATAAACTACCTATGCATACAACACACAAATGTTTAGTTTTTATATATTGCACTCTGCAAACCAGATAATGAATTCTATCATCGTGATAATTATCATTTTTTAATATATTGTGCTGCCCTACATGCTAGTATCATTAAATTCTTACGTTCTCGAAGTAGCAGTCGTATCCTTCAGGTGAAGCGTTCTTCAGTGCTTCCTCCAGTGAGGGGACGGTCTTATAGTTGAAGGCCTGGTCAAAGCCCAGCTCTTTCAGATATGCCACCTTGTCATCACCTCCTGCTGAACCAACAACCTTGCAACCTTTAAGTTTGGCAATCTGACCCACCACAGAGCCCACTGCCCCTGCAGCTGCATTCACTAGCAGGGTTTCTCCTGGTTTGATGGCACAGACCTCCTCCAAACCATAGAGTGCAGTCAGCCTGTGCAGAAAAATAATGCTTGTTTTTAATGCTATCATTATAAGCTTGATAATTTATATTAATTTTGTAATTTTCCACCAACTCAAACACTTCAGATGGACCATGAGTCATCCTCAACATGTTTCATATAGCACATACAGGATTCAGAAAAACAAATCTGCTGTAGAATGGCAGGATATCATCAGGTGTGTGGAGATTTTCATAATAAGAGAGGACTACATAATTGCAATTTGTTTTATGATTTTAGGAAAACAAGAATTTTAACATTTCCTTGCAGTTGAAGAACAAGCAATACCGCATTCGCTAATGAATCACTCTCATGAGTTGATTCTGTTCAAAAATGTGACCAAACTATTTTTAAAACAACCAAAATTGGATCACAAATGAGTTATTTGCTCATAATGGGTTTTTCTAGAACACTGAGAACATAAATATTGTTGCATAAAGTGATGATGACTCAAGTCACTTGATCGGTTTTATTATATAAAGTTTCCAATTTGGTGTCTTAATAGCAAAGGACATAATTGTAGGAGTATATTTATTTAATAAGAAAAATATTTTTTCCCTCAGGATTATGGTCTGTTACGGGGTCTCGCTCTGACAGCCTTGTTAGTCTTGCCTGTTTGTTTGTCTGAGCACATGGATTTGTGTTTGTTTGTTTGTATCGGTCATGTGCTTCCCTCGTGCCGCCTCCTTAGTTTCAATCACCGTGCCTCTTGTTGTTTTCTTTTTAATTGTGCTTGCCTGGTCCATGTGTGTTCTGTCCTCTTTATACTGTGCTTCCTGCTCTCATTACTTTGCTGGTTCTTTTGTGTGCACATTCCTCTCATTTGTCTTGAATTGACTAGTCAACTTATTTCCAGTCTAGTTTTTTTCTCTCGGATTAGATCATTTTTATTTGCTACTTTTTTCAGTCTATAATAAATTTCTGGTTTTTCTTTTATAATTTTGTATTTTTGCCATTCATTTCTTTTTCAATTTCCTGCAAGATTCCTGCTGTCTTACTGTTTAGTGTTTTAATTTCTAGATATTTTTACAAGCATCATCCAATTTTCTGTTACTATTTTTGTATTTCTAGAATTTTATTTACTTTTTGTATTTCTTCAAGTTTACTTTTTTCCTCTCTCAGTATTACATTTTTTTAAACTTTGTTACCTGGTGTCTGTTTTTTAATCTCATTGTCTTTTGTAGCATTTATTCCTTGACACCCTGTGCCCAAAACTGAAAATTCCGTTGATTAAATGTCGGCAAACAAACATCTGCTGTTATTCTTTGACTCCCATAGTATGGAAAAAAACTGTTGGGATACATTCAATGTTCAGCAACTGAAAAACATTCATACTGGTTTGGAACAACTCCAGGGTGAGTAAGTGATTTTTTTAAACATGAATGCAAGTCATGAAGTTTTTTGTGAGAAATAACAAGCTCCATTTGCTTTCAAGTTGCAGCCAAAACGCTTCTAAGAATGTAGGCTTACACACAATACAAAATTGTCACTAAACAGAGAACATGAGGGCAACAAGTACTGTGTAAACCAGAAGTGAATTACAAAACATTTACTTTCCCTGAACTCAGCCAGGTCTACAAAAAACAGTTGTGATGCTCTTCAATATGTAAAAAACATCAGATAATGACTGTATTATAGTGGTTTAACATGTTTTTGACCTTTCCAAAGCTATTTGTAAAAGAAAGAGTGGCTTTGAAAGAAGCAGCGCATGAGCTTTACCCGGGCATGCCAATGGCTCCGAGAGCATGTGAAAGGGAGACATCATGAGGCCAGTCATCCAAGATTTTGGTGAGATCACTTCCATCTGACAAGGTATGTGTTCGCCAACCACATCGACCAACCACATAGCAGCCCACAGGGAATGAGGGATTATTACTTTTAATCACCCTATAGTCAAAATATAAGAAAGACAATTTTCATGACAAACCATACAAACTGATTTTTATTTATTTTTTTATTCAAAGCTTTTTAATTGGGCATTTACTAAACGCAAACCCATCTAACTGGTTTTTTAAAGTATGCGTAGTTTAAACAGGTATTACTTTGATCATGGAGCCAGTTCTTGGTCTGTTTATTATCAAGTACCCTGACTAACAGTCATTGACTCTAAATAAATCACAGATGCTTTCTTTTTTAATGATCACCAGACTGTGATATTTTACACGGAGTGGAAAAACATAGTTTGTTTTGTAATGTTAATGAAAGGGATTCAACATGATAAATCTGTTAGTGACAGAATGGTTATTTCTCTTACTTGGCAACCTGAGTTCCAATCATCACGTCTTCTGCTTGCATTCGAAAACGGCTGAATGGCCTAGAAGACATGAAAACAAATTTAACTAGATTTAGGAGAAATAATCATTAATGCATTAAAAAGACATATTTTCAGTGAGTTCACAGTTAAAGAAACAATGAATATCTGTTTGTTTATCCAGAAAGCTTTATTTTCTTATTTATAGTCTTAAAAATTGATTGTTTCTAAATCTTTCTAGATTTAAGTATGTTTAGACATTTCACGACCCCCGACAAAGCGGGGATAAAGTCATTTTTATTGCAAAAATAAATACAGAGGAAGATATTCATCTTTTTGCAGTGCAAGAAAATGTAGCAGTAAGGATTTCTGAATTTGAGATCTTCTGCTCAGATTAAAGACCCTGGATTATCAGACGAGCAGGATCAGTGTGACTTCATTGAGGTATTGGTTTTATATTCACACAACTGCACTTTCTCCTTAATAATATACTTTTAGAAAGGTATTACTTGCAAATTCTAAATAGTGAAATCATATTAGCAGTCCCGCAGTACAACGTTGCTCACAGTCAAATAATACTGCTAATGTTGTTTTCAAGTCAAACTTGCATGAGATTTTAGATTGAATATTCAAAGTACTATTTTAAATAATATATGGAGCATGTCACAAGTTGTCACTGAACGAAAATGAGACTATAAAACCAACTTTACCTCAATTGTCATTTCAGCAGGCAGTAATGTTGGGAATGCAGATGTTAACACACCTGCAGCACAGCACTTTACTTTTTTAGACTCACCTCATGTAAGGATCCACACTAAGAAAAAGTGCCTCCAGAAGAACCTCTGAACAACAAGAACAATTAGTTCTCCAAAATGCAAGCATGAAAGGCATGGTATCTGAAGATCACAAACCTCCATCTGCTGGCTCAGAAAGCTGCTCTACTTTCAGCTCAAAGTCGGTGTCTTTGGGAAAGCCATCAAAGTGCTGCTTCAGGACCCAGATTTTAGCTTGAGCCATGATTCTTTATGTGCAGAAACTATAAAATCAAATAAAAATTGTATTTAATGTATTTATACATGCAGAAAGTAAAATGGAAGTTTAAGCTATTTACAAAACCACAACTTGTTTCCCAAGCGATGCTAATGCTTTGTTTTCAAATATTTAAAAAAATCTAAACATTCTGTTGCAGAGAGTGTTATAACCATAATTTATCGTTGATCTCATATTATACATACCCGTTAAATGCTGCGCACACGACCACTTCTGAATCTGTTCTGTTCTTCTTGGCTTGCGCACACACAGACAGTAGCAAAAATGTTTAAACTCCTCCCAGAAACCGACAACCTGATTGGCTGACTCTCAATCAGCTGACCATTTTTAGTTACGTGATTGGCCGACTGCGTTTGTCAATCATATTCAACGAAAATGTTTATGAATTGTTTTTACTTAAGTCCAATTATATATATGTATTATACAACTATACACTTTATTATAACATAATTCTACGTTTAATTAGAAATAAATAAGTGTTTAAAATAATTTATTTTTCGAGGAACCATTACATGTCACGTGACGAAGGCAAGCGCGGGCATTTCGGAAGTGACAAGAGAGGCAGATTGAGCACCTCATGAAAACAATTCTGTTTTTCGAGGTAGGAACATTATTATTATTATTATTATTATTATTATTATTATTATTATTATTAT
>CAIGQQ010037820.1:4304901-4326266 GCA_903798035.1 Danio albolineatus | reverse complement strand
ATTATTATTATTATTATTATTATTATTATTATTATTATTATTATTATTAACTCTTTTGTGAAGTACATATCAAATGTAGCTTTTTGAACACGGAATAGCAATGTAGCAAGTTGCCATTGCTAGTAATATAGCAGCGTATGTGCTCAGATGATCGTCAAAGAAGCTAATACAATATAATGCAAACGTTAAACATGGAGCTCGTTTTTAACGATTTTTGAAATTCAAACGATTTCAACGTTAACTTATTCCTCTGACATTCTGCCGTTAACGTTTAAGCTACTTTGACTTTAGCTTCGTAATAGATTCGTGTTTGAACCTTTTGGCTAACCTAAGTTAAACTAATAAGGCGATAGACTGATCAGTGATGAGTCTTGTACTCGTCCTAACTTTCTTGTTATTTATTAAAGTGTTCTTTTTGCAAAACTGCATTTTTTGTGCCGCACTAACTGTTTATATTTCACATTTATCAGTCATCATCATCCTAATGTAGACGTAAGTTATGTGGGTTTACTTTATACTGTATGTGTTATGGCACTGCTACTCATTTTAATAAGCGTTTTGATTGAGGTAAAGTTGGTTTTATATACGCACATTCAGACTTTTTTCCTTTATAACGAACTTCCAGGAAAATATTATTTTTGCACATTTTAAGTAGGGAAATCATATAAGGAGCTAATGGCTATTAAAGTACAATAATGTTCACAGTTCATTATACAATGCTAATGTTGTTTTGCAGTCATAGTTGCATGCTATTTTTGACTGAATATTCAAAGTAGGGTGGTAAACAATATAGGAACCGTGTCACAAGCTGTCACTGTTCAAAAAAGAAGGAATGTCAGAATAGGCATGGGCCGATGATAACCTTGGATACAAATATCATGGTTTCCCGGTATGACGGTATTGTGATTACTGTTCTAAAATATATTATTTTTAAATGTTATTTTTAAAAAACAAAAAATGTAAATAAAAAAAATCATACACATACCTTAGGAACGGTATTGCAGAAAATTTTGGCGGTATGAAAACCTTGACTATTCCATACCGTGGTATACCTTGAAAACGGTTATCATCCCATGCCTATGTCTGAATATAAAATGAACTTTACCTCAATATAGTATTTTGCTAAACACAAACCGAAGTGAAACTAAGAATAAATTTCAGCATCTTTTCAGCAAACTGAGCGAAGCAAACCTGTATATTATTAACCAGTATAACCCAAAATTTATTAACTTTTGAATTGTTCCACAGCTAATAATTCCATTCAATTAAACCTTTATTTGTATAGCGCTTTTACCATGTAGATCGTGTCAAAGCAGCTTCACATAGAAGATTATAGTAAATTGAAACAGTGTCAGTCCAGTTTTCAGAGTTGAGTTATAGTGATTAAAGTGGTTTGGTCTAATTATATGTTGCTTACATAGGCTTACAAATGTTGTGAGACTATATACTCTTCTTTTCGTAGTTCTTTAGCACAGAAAAAAGCAGCACACAATAATATACACCTTTTTTTCTTTGTTTTGAATATAAAGATGATTTAATTCATAAAAATAAACATGTAGAGGTAGTTTGTGGTTTATAATTAGCCTTAGATACAATATAATTTGTAAATAAATACATCTTTACTGACACCAGCCTTTTAAACTATAAGGCTGTGTCTGAAATTCTGATGAGCTACCTGAGAGATTCAGTAGTGTACATTCAATGAACACTTTACTGTCCCATGAGGTTATGTGAGAAAATGTATGAATGGGAATGAAGCATATAGAGTGAAATAACGCAACTGATGTGGGAAGGTCATTGGAAAATGTCGACCTGGCAGACATAGTACATCTAAACTAGCATAGAGGGAATATATAAAATGTACTTTCATATAAAATATACTTTTCGAACGGTTGTGAAGTAAATTCTAATTAAAATGTAGTTCCTACTCTATGAGTTTATTGATTTTGAACACTGCTTCACTCACTCACCTACTCACTACTGCAGTAGTACTGTTGTAATTTGTGTTTGTGTGTTTGTTTATATTTGTGTACAGTAGAGCAGGGGTGTCAAACTGATTAATACTTGGGGCAAATTCAGCATTATGCCTGCCCTCAAAGTAATAATTTAAAGTAACAAATACATATTCACATAAATATAAAATAGATGTTACTTTTATTAGGTTAAGAAACCTACATTATTCTAATTAAATAACGAAGGCAAATATCATCAAACACAAGTCCACAAAACACATTACATTTCTTCAAAACAGTGTCACATTTCAGAGGAGTAGAACTATGGAACAACAAATAATTAGCTAGACGTGCATTAAGGGAGATGTAGTTTATAGGCCCAGGTGTCCAATTCGGTTACTGGACGGCCACAACTTTGCACTGTTTAACACCAGTGTAACACATGATTAAACTAATTAAGTTCTTCAGGCTTGTTTGAAACCAACACGCCTCCAGGAACTGAATTTGACACCCCTGAAATCTGATATGAAGCAGCATGGACCACTATTATTGTTATTGTGCTGGATTAACACCAATCACGATCCACAATATCAGTTGCTCTAGATTACTCAATAGTTGTTTTTTTTTTTTGTGAATTTTCCTCGCTTGAGTTGAATATCTTGAACTTGCATGTCACATTGACTTTGTATGTAATTTACTAGCACAAATTACAAAGGTCGCAGTTGGTTTTAATCATGCTATTGCGGGTCATATAGAATTTTATGGCGGGCTGGATTTGGCCCGCAGGCCTTTATTCTGACACGTGCAGTACAGTATCATGCAACACTGACCTAACTGGGCCCTTCTCTTTGTGAATAAACAGAATCACTTTGGCTTGCTATAATTGTTTTTGACCATCTGCTTTAGGTTAAGAAAATATCCACATACGCAACCATGCTGGACGGGGCTCAGTTTGTTGAAGCGTTGTCACGATTGGGTTACCCACGAGCTTCTATGCTGAAATGTTCAGAGTTTGACTGGTTATTTGACACAGCACCAGATAACCTGCACCTTTTACGTGTCGTCTGCAACCGCCTGAACCGCTGTAATGTTTTAGCTCCAGAAGAATTGCAAGCGTACAAGTCACTACAAGAGTCTGGGAAACCAATTTTAGATGAGGCGACACTGGCTGATTTGCTTAAAACCTGTTTGCCCACGGATGGAGGTTTCAGGTCACAGAGCTGTTCTGCACTTGGTGGAGAAGAAAATGTAACAATTGAGGAACTCGAGACAGAACTTCAAGCCCTCCACAAGGAAAAGCAGCTCAAACAACGCAGACTCAACAAGCTGCAGATGCAAGCTGCCAGCTGGGGTGCAAACTCCTCTCTATCCCAAATGCTGCTGGAGGAAGCAGACAATAAAATAAAGGAGGCCAACTCTGCCCTGGCAGCTGAAAATGCATACACCAATTCAGCTCTAGACAACCTATCAAAGGAGACCACCAAACTGGCTGGCTTTTTCCAAAATGATCTTTCTAATTCTCTAAGGAGCAAAGATGGAGTTGCTCCATCTTTACTTCCTCAATCAGGGAGCCCTGTGCTCTTCTCTCAGTTGCCTCTAGAGCCTTTCTTCCATCAACAGGAGCTGTTCACCAAAACCCTGGCTTCATACACACAGCGTCAATTCTTTCAGGGAATTTCTGACTTAATGGAGACCTCGACCTTCAGTCGCTCCCAGTTGACCAATCTGAGCTGTTGCAGTGAGAATGGGAAAGAGGTGGATGAAGAACTAGTGGAGCTCAGGAAGAAGGAGATGGCACAACTCCAGTGGGCATTTATAGTGGCACAATACCAGGTGGTGAAAGAGAAAGCAGAGGAGACTGGTGACAAAGCAGCAAAAGAGTGGCTTATCCAGCGATTGAACAGCAACACAGAGGTAAATACTTTGGGGAGAATATTAATTATATTATATTATATTATATTATTTTAAAAAATCTGTTTGTTGAATGATGCCTATACAATGGCAAAGTTTTTAGGAGCAATATAATAATTATATTGTATATTTATAAATAATATTCATAAAATGTTATCTAATGCTTATATTGAAATTATAAAGTAACTTTTTTCATTGGGTTTTCATTAGTAATTACATTTTTGTGTGTTTTTATAGCAAAGTGTATGGGTAGTTATTTTCATTATGACCTTTATTTTTAGATAATTATATTTAAACAAAACTGGCATAATATTTTCATCTTCCAGGGGTGTGTAAATTCTAAGAAATTACAGTTAAGAATTTCACATCATTAAATCCCAATGTTTCTCATTTTCATTCTTTTCCTCTTGTAGGCTCTGTGCTACTCGCAGGTGAGCAGACTTGAGCCTGACCTACGCTCTGAGATCACATCGATTCAGTTTGAAATTCAGTCTCTTTTGTTAGACCCAGTCCGCTCTGCGTTACGAGACTGTGCACGCCTCCTTAACGTTCCCGTGGTACGTGGTGACCTCGCTCTTCAGGTAGCCAGGCAAAATTACCTTGCCTCCAGACAGACTGAGGTTCGTGACCAGCTCCTCCATCAAAAGGCCTTCTTTGAACTTTTACGTCTGGCCCAAAATTCAGAGCTTCTGAGAGGAAAGAGGGTGTTGGGGCAAATTAATGACATAGTGGAGAGGCTGGAGGGAGCAACAAAAGATGCTGCTCAAAGAGAAAACACTTTGACACAATCTCACTTGACTCAAGACCCCTACCTTGGTGCTAATGCTAATCAACAGGTCATCAGCTCCAAGGACACAGCCTTTACCAGGTAACCCGACTGTGAATGGAGAGAGTTTTGACATACAAATTTGTACCATGTAATGCAGGTGTAGTTGGTAATACACATGTACTGTTTACTGCATTCATCTCTCAGGTTGCTGCAGATGCTTGAGTTGGATATAGCATCCACAAACAGAGAGGATCCATTTCAAACCTACAGTGAGCTGGAAACTGCAGCCTCCAAACTACAAGAGGATCTGGTCACTGTACAAGAAGCTTTGGATGGGGCAAGACAAGAGCAGGCTTATACTGGAGCTCGATTAGAACGTGACCGAGATGCACTTGACCAAGTGGCATACTCGGACATTGTGCAGCCTCTCCTGAGGCCGCAGGTATGTGCTACAGCCACACCTGCACTGGAGCTCTGCCCACATGCACAGGTATGTCTTTTTTGTCTTTCTATTTTCTCAACCTCACCGCCGTCATCGCTCGTGAATCCCAAAGAAGCGTGAGCAGATCATTTTGTCATTCCTGTTTGTGACTGTGAAAAAGGGTGCACAAATGAGATCTTCTGCACATAATTATTTGGTGGTGGATTTCTGTTTTCATCTGCTTGTTTTTGTTGTTTGGGGAAATATTGTCTGGGGCTTCAGTTTTTTCCTGTCACTGTAACACCTCACAGTGAAACATGTTTTATTTATTCTGATGTATACTAACTAGAGGTTGAACAACTTTAGATTGTTTTATGCTATCAAAGTCCAGTCAACATTGATTAGTTGCTGGTGATGTGATCAGTAAAACACAAAGATACAAATATTTTGCAACATGCCACAATTTGCAGTTTATTTGCAGAAAATGTATTCGCATGCTGTTTGAAAGCTCAAAACGTTGCAAAAACAATTCAACATGACCGATAACTAGGCCCACACGGAATCTGCGCACGCAGAATTCTGCAGATTTCCGAAGATTTTTAGCCCATCATTGATTCTGTTTATTTACTGGTGTAAACGTGTGTGCATTTATATTTATTCAGTTTTTAAATTAATTTCAGTAATAATATTGACTAATATGAAAATATTGATATGATTTATTTACAATACAGTGTGTAGAGTACTAATTTCTGTCTTTTAGTAGAGATTTTATATGAGAGACTTGCTTTGTTTACCAATAAAGTGGATCTAATTGGATTCGCATTGTAAACCTTAAATAAAAGTTAGACAGGTATTACTTTTTATTTCATATATTAAGGTTTTAGTTATAATACTCACAAAATCATTTCGCATAAATCCAAATAATTTTAACAAAATACGCTGCAGAAATGGCAAAAAATGTCTGCAGATTCCGTCTGGCCCTATTGATGACTAATTTTGGTGCAAAACAATTGGATTGTCAACCCTTTCATTTCGTTAATATGCAACATTAGCACTCGGGCTAATTTTACTGCTAAATAAATGCAGTCAACGTATCGATCATTGCACGTTATTGTTAGAATGTAACAATAACCAATATTTTAGTGCAGAAGTAATGCATACGTCATCAGCACACAGATTCATGTGAAGTTATTTTATAACAACATAACGCACTAAATATATAGGTTATAATGCTAAGCCTTGTTACACTGTCAGAGACTTGGTCAGATGCATATTTTACCACTATGACAGTGCGTGCTAGAAAGCTGCTCAAAATCCTGCTCAAGTTGGCCGTTTTTTGTGGTTTGTGGTTATCTTGGTTATCAGACGTCTCCTCGATGCACATCTTCAATGTGTTCACCGGGGATGTAAAGCAAAGCTGCCATGTAGTTCAGGTCAAACCACGTGATCTGCGCAGCGTGACTATTTGATGTTTTATAAAAGCGTCACTGCAGAGCATTTAAGTCTAAGCAACCTCTAATGTATACAGTTCTCTATGAACACTTTTATTCTGATATTACTTTTTAGAGCCTTAAACCAAGTTAGTCCAGGACTTATATTTAAATAACAATTCCTCTCCAGCATTTTTAGGTTTTTGTTGCAGTGTTATTTGCTTTCGAGCATTTGCCACATGCACTAATCTATCTATGAATCTAAATGTTACTGTTATGTAACTCGTTTCTCATTTTAATTTAAATCTGATTTAACATTATTTTATTGTAGTCCTTTATATCAATTCCTTTTATTAGTGATGTTTGTCGTTCACCTCTCTGTACTGCACAGATATTTGTCAATATTCCTCAGGAGCTTAAATGCAGGTTATAGATTACTACAACATTTACAACAGAACACGTTTAATGCAAGTTATATATAGTTCTAACTTGCATTTGTTTCATCTCCTGCATTTGTTTCACTTTGGCAAACACATTTCCACCACATACACTGTCACTTGCATTTGCCCTATTGTTTTGTAAAATGCCTTTCTCATTTCTGACTTTCTCATCTGCTCTCTCTATTTAGGATCTCACAACAGTTATTGATGAACTGGAGGTCAAGCAGAAGACTCTGTATATGCTTCTTCAGGAGATAGTTGGGGACTTAAAAAACAAACGTGGAAGGCTTGAACGCAGTGCTACCCTGCGGAGAGAAAGGGAACTGTATGTCTATTTCCATCTGGACCCACGATTACTCAACAGAGCAGTGAGAGATATAGAGGCTCAA
Organism: Danio albolineatus; assembly: GCA_903798035.1. NCBI lineage: Eukaryota > Metazoa > Chordata > Actinopteri > Cypriniformes > Danionidae > Danio > Danio albolineatus. Next base: position 4,318,954 of record CAIGQQ010037820.1, on the reverse strand, counting down.
GCAGGGGTTATGTAGACTCGAATCTCATTTCCCTACTCCAACCAACATGTACAGAGGTTCCTGCACAAATAATATACCTGAGAAACTAATGGCATGTAGGTTAAGCCTCACACCATTGTTGTTTCTGTAGGTCTCATATTTAGTTCTGTATTACCTGCTGTTCTTTAGGTACATCGACACATTTGTGTTCAGTACCTAGATTCACCTTAATCTGCAATTGTACTTTAACAGATGTTCCACAACTTGTATAAATCATGTTGTTAGTTTATTTGGTGATTAACAGCTGTATCTTTGTTAATAAATATTTGTTATCTCAGTCTTTGAGCAAGTCTTTTCTTTGTATTTCAGACACCTTTTATTAATGAAGGTTAGTGTTTTGCTTCAGCACTTTCTGCCTTATGGTGTTTTTCTTGTGGTCTTTTCAACAACACAAAACAATGTGTCTATCTAGATTGTACTTTCATAGATCTAAGTTGATTGACTGATGTGGAACAATATATTTCTACAGCTGTTTTGTCTCTTGATTATGTCCATGTTTGATGTCAGATTTTAGCCTAGAGCCTACTAGATTGCATTGCTATTTTTCTGTTTCTTCAGGGTTAAGACAGACTAATAGAGCAGCAAAGGACATGGAGAGCTACCTCTGCAGCAGTCTGAATGCAGTTCCTCTCTCTGCAGCTGCACAGAGAATCATAGCTGCCCTTCGGGTCCAATATGTGCAAAAAGCAGACAGAAGCAGAGCTAGTGAGTTAGAAACAGAACATTCTCACAAAATAAATAACTTGAGCGTTATTATGGCCAAGAAGATGTTTAAATTTATTAGTTTGTTCACACTCAACTGCAAGTTTTAACTTTTGATATAGGTGTGATGACTGTTCATAAGCAACTATTCAAATAGGATTATATATTTTTTCTCTGTCTGAGGGATTCTGTTAAATTATTAAAATTACAGCCTCGAGCGATAGGGAATTCGGAATGGCCCAGCAGCATAGTGATGACAGAAATGAAGAGATGCACACAGGGAAAAGCAGGTGAGTGATGCTAGATATGAAACAGAATAAATCACAACAACAGTGTTTTATATGTTTACTAATCATATTGAGTCAGTGATAACATTATTTAAATAAAAATGAATATAACTTGCTATATATAGAATAGTCATAAATTTACATTTATAGTACTTACCTGCTGATCATTTTATCTTCTGATTCGTGTTTTTCTCTTTAGAGACTTGAATATAGATCAGTTTGCAGAAGATACAAACTGCTCAGAGTTAGAAGATGTGGCCATTATTAATAGGTGTGCACTCAATTTACCCGTTATTGAGAGGTTTGTATTCAACCGTGCTGAAGATATCTTAATGCCCATCACCCAGCATTTCACACCTTCAGTTCAGGCAGAAGACAGTCTGCAGATGTTCTGCGTAACAAGTATGGGGAGTCCTCCGGCCAGAGCAAATGTTATGACACAAGCAGAGATCAATAGACAGACCTTCAGTAAGAGGAAGTGGATTCATCCAGTGAGCTCCGTTGAACAAGACCTAGTGGGTTGCAATCAACATGAGACCCCTCCAAAGAAGTTCAACTTTATGTTGCCAATTAACAGCTGTCATCCAGCATCTGGAGAACAGGGCAAAATGATTGATACTGTGGACAAGTTAAATAGCAATGGCCAACCCTGGTTGACAAAGAAAGAAAATGGTGATTTGGTTTCTGAGGGAATCTCGAAAGAGGACAGAGTCGTGTTCATACAAGGGCAGCTTAGTAGTCGTAGAAGTATATCCAATGTAGACATGACAACATCAGAGTGTGAAGTTCTGGAGACCAGCCATTACTGGGAAGAAAGCAGAAGCAGTGAATTGTCAGTTCCAATGGAAAACTGTCCAGATTCGAGACAATGTGGAAGCATTTCTGTGTTTGAATGTCAGCAAGACACTGCTGTTAGGTCAGATGAAATGGTGGACTCAATCAGGAAGAAAGTGAACAGTGGCACTGAAAGAAGAGACATTACCAAGTTAAGAACTTGTAAGTTGAGTGCTTGATAGATTTCTAGGTAATACAATTACTAATTAAACTATATGTGAAAATGTTTTGGTCTGCACTATAAAATGCCAGCATTTCGTAAATTGATAGTTCAATCCAAAGTAAATTTGCTCACCCTTCACTCAATCCAAACCTATTTAAGTTGCCTTCTTCTGTTCAACACACAAAATATATATTTTAAAGAAAGCTGAAAAGATGTAAGCGTTAACTTCAGTGATATTTGTCTCTCCTATAATATATGTCATTGGTTAAAGGTTTTTTTTAGCTTTCTTTAAAATAACCTATTTGTGTATTTTTTTTAAACTCAAAAAGTACTCAATTTGAATTAATTTCAATTTTTGGGTGAACTGACAAATTTTTCCTAGTATTTCATCTAAGCTGATCTAGGCTGTTTTGCAGCCAAACCCATTAAAGGAGCCAGTTCTTGGTCAAACTAGTTTCACAGGTTTATTAATATACTGGTAGTTTTAAAATATTTGCAGAATGCTGTTTGGAATGGTGGATATATGTGTTTTTATGCCAACTAGGTACAAAGTAATGATACAACACTCCATTGGGCAGGAACAAGCTATATTAAGTTTGCTGATGCACTGTTCACTTTTCTTATACAAGCAGCTTCTCCCCAGTCAGATGATATTACGGTCCTGATGCCTCTTGTTGAGAGAAATGGAAATATGGAGTGTGCAGCATCCCCTGGCAGTGATGCAATGCAGCACATCATCCAGCCCCACTCTCAGGTAATGCAGAAGTACTGACTTCAGAACAGAAGAAGGTAGTCCTGGTTGTGTTATATTATCTTTTTTTTTTTTTACTAATTAAGTCTATTTTTGTATATTAGAGAATCAGAAAAATATTGGTATTGCCTACTGTAGCTACTAAGCCATGACTCTAATACCTCTTTTCCTTTTTGATCCTGCTGTTTTTCAGTTTATTTTTAAATCTGTTTGAAATTCAAAGAACCCATCTTTATAATTTGTATGTGAAATCTGTCCAAAGTGAAAAGAAAATGCAACACAGGTATACCATGATCTTTAAAGGAGCAGTAAACATGTAAATGATTAAGCATGAGGGTCACCGTGTACTTGGAGTAGCACAGAGTGTTACTGTGAGGAACGCTGTGTTGTGTTGTGGGGATCTAGAGAAAGAAGCATCAACCTGCATATAAATTTGTAAATTTCCTTTGTAAAGAAAAGAAGAAAAAAACCTTCCCCAGGGTTCTGAAATATAGAGCACCATAGTGATGAAGACCATACACACAAACAACTGTAAAGTCTAGATATTCTATTAATTGCATTAAAAGTATCTGGGGATCAATTATCTAGTGTGCAATAATGATCTGACCCTTAGTGCTTGTAGTTTTATTTGAACTCATTTCAAGGTGAAACAGCCTACTAATGAATAATGGAAATCTCTTACTGCAGATGTCTGTTACGTAAAGAATTTAAAAAGGTCGGTTAGAGGGTGAGTACCACCAGATAAAGACTTGCAGTTCTTGAAGTGATTAAAGTGTGTGCATCAAGCTGAAAACTGCTTTAAGAAGCTTTACTAGTGACAGCCTGGGGCCTGGTGGACATATTTTCTTATTGAAGCTTTTTAAAGCTGATTTGTCTGGTTCTTACTGTCAAACTCTGAATTACAAGAATGTGACCAAATGGTTGTCTGTTGCTGATGTAAGCTTCCTGCTTGCATTTGTGTATATTTTCTTAACACATAAATAATTATTAGTGTGAGGTTGAACACATTTTTCTTTCTTTTCCTGCATTTCTTTAACATACAGGCTGTTGAGGTGACATCATTTTCAAAGCATACTGGGAAATGGGAACCACCTGGACTCTCTCAGAAAGCTATGTGCAAGAAGACATTTAGAAACCCAAGGTTCCCCACACAGCTCTTCCACCAAATAAAAGTAAATGGCTCAATGCGGCTGTTAAAACAACGAAAAGCTCCTCAGGCTATGGTCAAGAGGCAGAGACATCTTCTCAGACCCCAGAAAGTGTCTAAGAGTAAAAGAGGCAAAAAACAAAACAACAAATCGACCAAAACTTCATATCCAAGTCTGTCAGGGTCCAAAGAAAGCAGCCAGATTGTTTCAGAAACAGATAGAAACGAACATGGAACCACAGCAACCTCCAAAGGGGCCTTTAGTTTAATTTCTGACCCGAGGGTATGTGACACAGGCCGTGTCTCCCAAGAGGAGAGAGAATATATTTTAGAGGAGACTGGAAAAGCGAAAGCATTCGTTGTTACCATGGTATATCAAGACGGCAGCACACAATTGGACCCAGAACAGGTAAGTTTGCAGTAGTCACTTGCTAGATGATATTTTATTATTTTAGCGCGTAAGTATTTCATCATTTTTGTAAATGTATCCAATATTCTTAAATGTCTGTTTTTGAATATTTTTTTATTATTATTCAGTTATTGAGCAAAGACATTCTATTTATACTAAAATTCCTTCAAATGTTGTAAGAGTGATGCTATAGTGTATATAAGATTAATGGCTATGTGTGTTCATGGTCTCCTATAGAAACTGCGTCCTTCTTCAGTGTGTGGCCTGCTGGTCTTGCTGAAGAGTGAATTGAATTCAGAGGAACCACCGGAGAGACCACCAGAGAGAGTACTGTACCTCAGACTAGAGCAGACACCAGCCTGGGCCCAACAAGACTTTACACAAAAGCAGGATGCCTATGCTAGGTGTGCTTGCATTTTATGCGCAGGAAACAAAACAGAAACACAGAAGCGGTTGTGTTTGCCTTGTTTCTATAATGAATCTAGAGCTGCAAAGGGGCAGAACGTTTTCATGGGACATTCGTGTCTGGATTTTGGAAGTATTCCAACTTTACGGCAATTCATGGAAATTTATTAGAAATTTAGAGTAATTTATATAAACCGTATATTCAAACTTAACCATAAACATTTTGTTCTTAAGCTGGCATGCGCACAAACTAATATTAAAAATAAAAAACATTTTTGACTAAATTCATTTTAAGTGGAATTTAAGTGGGGAATGTAAGAAAACATATTTCCTTATGAATGCTGTAAAATGAACCAATTCCCCACCTTTTGCCAAATAATATAAAACTTACTTGAACTGATATATTATTTGATGTAGTTTCAAATGTGGCTTCATTATTCTTGTAATAATCAGCACCTAGAAAATTGAGGGGAATTCCACTTTAAGTGACTTTTAGGGTGATAGTCTGCAGGTGATAGTATTTTCTTGTTTGTGTGTGTGTGTTTCACCTAAATGTTTGCTCAATCAGTGTATTTGTCTATACAACGGTAAATTTTAGTGCACAGTATCTTGCAGTACAAGTATGACTTATGTTTAAAAAACAAATTTATGTAATTTAAATGGACAGATAGATATTTTTCAAAACTCTTTTGTGTGCAGGATTCAAGAAAATATTGGTCCATGCAGTGCTCATGTGATTTGAGGAATATACAGGGTAGAGAACGGCATTAAATCTGGTTGTGTTAACCAAAACAATTTTTTCAATTACAATTAAGTACCCTGACATTCACTTTAACAAATTCAGTTTATGCACATATATTCCTGATAATTCCCATGAAAAGGTTCCAGTTTTGAAAATTTCCAGAATTTTGCCACCCTAATTGTATCACTTTATCATGAATAGCATTCATTACTAATTTTTCTTTAAATGGTTACAAATGTTACTGCAGTGACTGTGTAGGTGAGCACACGTGTGGATATGTTATTTAGAGATGCTGTAGATGGTGTTCAGTGTGTGTTTCTGTCTATCTTTATTTCTGTGTGTTTTTAGGGAGATGCTGCTGAAGATAATGTGTGGCACAAAAACATTTGTGTGTTTTAAAGCTAAAGACCTGCTTCGAACAGTACTGATACACTTCAGAGATCTGAGCTGGACTCAAGGTGACACACACATGAACTTTTGTTTATCTTGAATTATTTAAATGGTGGTCATGTTTGTTAAAGTATGATTCAAAAGTTAACAAATCAGGAACAGGAAGTTTGATTCTGTTATTTTGTGTTCTGTATTATAATATACATTTTATTTACTGCTCATTAATTAAACAAGCTAATTTATTTTGTTTATCTTTTTAATTCCATTAAGGAAAAGGTAAAAAATTCATGTTTTATTGAACCACAAATGGTCCTTGATGTTCTGTGATCTAAAATAATGCTGTATTGACTTTTAATACAGCTTACACATATTCTAAATACTTGATCTAAATCCTCAAAACTAAAAGCAAAATTATCAGTGCTTTAAGTTATGTACTTTTTAGACCCAACTGTATATTTCCAAAAGAGCCTTTAACATTAAATATGTCATGTTAAGTTTTTCACATTTTAATTATTGTGGATAATATGTGAACAAAGGTTGACTTGTAGTACTTGATTCTGTTTAGTGTTGGGGTGTCAAGTGATGGATCCTCAAATTGCTGCGTGGCTGTTAGATCCTGCTGACTCTTCATCCTGCTTTCAGACCCTGCTTTCCAAGCACTACACACGTCAATTTACACCCACATCACTGCAACCTGTGCTTGGGCAAGCCAAGGTCACGATTCACACAATTCATTTAATAATTCTGCCAAGAAAAGGTTCTGATTGATGTGTTGACCCTGTAACTGTGTCATTGTCCCTCTCATCTTTATCAGGTGACTCAAGTGATCTCAAATTTGTCTCTCCTACACAAGCTAATGGAGGAACTGCATAACCAGCTCCATGTAAATTCTTATGAATGATTTCTAAATGTAAATAATTAAGTTTCTTAGAGTTTCAATTATCTGTTTCTCTCTTTCTCTGTAGACTCAAGGACTATGGCAGCTCTACTCTGGCATAGAACAAACGATGATTCCAGTTCTGGCAGGTTTGAGCAAACAGATTTCACATATTTAAATAGTGAATGATTTCACCATCAGAATCTCATGATGTTGCAGTTTCCTTATGTATTCATTTCATAATATAATCATACTGATTATATTCCCGTTTTACCTGAAACATGTCACAGAATGTCATCATTGTGTGCCCAGATGTCTATTTCAATCACTTTCTTGTTTTAGATCCTGTCTCACATGATTTATAAATGCATATTTAAGCATGTTATATACGAGAGAGGCACTAGAATGTCTCTTTTAATGTATCTATTTTTTTATCTATTGATTTGCAAGGTTCAGCTAATCCTTCAGTTCTTTAAATGAATCATCATTTGAGATTTATTCATGCATTTACAATGAAGCCAATAACTTACAAGTGCTACATTAACATTGTTCTCTCTCTTTGTTTCTCTCAGCAATGGAGAGCTATAAAATGCACGTGGACAAGGAGGCCTTGAAAAAGACTTCAGAGATGTTGGGGGTGAGAGAGAGGCGCTGTAAATAGTGATTTTTCTCAGGCTTATCTGCCATGGGGGACAACACAGGGTCTGTTGTATGTGATTAATATTAATGGCTTTATCTGCCACTACTGGCATCTGCTTTCTCAAAAAGACCATTGCCCTGGTCTAAAATCTTATATATTTTTTATTCTTTTCAAAAGTACACATAGGCTTATTATTTTCTGTAGTGCTTGTCTATATTTATTTCATAAGCTCTTGTAGTCTTTGTACATCCTCCTATTGTGTTATTATTCTGCTTTTGTATATCCTTCTCATCCTCCTCCAGTTCTCTTAGAAGAAAGGAAGGGATGAATTGATCTGTATCTTTCTCTGCGGGGTCTTACTGTATCTTTTGTGTTTGAAACTGTCAGAATATGCAGCAGCCTCCTTTTAACTTGGTCTTCTTTCTTTCTCTCAGTCTAAGCTAAAGCAGTTAGAGCAAGAAGCTCACCAGGCTGCAGGTCAAAAGTTCTTGGTGTCCAGCAGTGCTCAGCTCAGACTGGTAAGTGTGTCTATGGCTTTTAAACTTTGTAAACTGCCTGTCAAGAAAGTATTTCTGAGCATTATAGACACCAGTGATGTCCAAAACAGTTTTTTCATGTGCTGCTAGTTAACGATATTCTTTGTGTTGTGAACGTGTGTTGCAAATCTGTCTTCTTTATAGATCCTGTTTGAGAAACTGCGTTTGCATGAACTTTGTGAGAACAAGAAGCTTCCCAAAACAGTCAAGCGGCAGCAGTCTACATCAGAGACCGCTGTGAGCACACATTTAATGACTTTATATTATGTGCAGATAAATATGAGGTAAAATAAGCATGGATGGTATTGTTATATTTACATCTGTTGGCCATTATTAGTGAATAATAATAGTGAAAATCAAATTCTGAGATTGTCAGATACTCAGCATTAATACATTTAAATTGTGCATTTCTCTTTTTACTTTATTTATAGAAGCTTTTTATAAAAACTTAACACCCAATAGTGTACATCATGTATATATGTTAATAAAATCATCTCAGTGTTATTACCTGACACCAACTTAAACATGCACCAAAAGACTAGCAAACAATGCAGCAATTATACAGCACCATCAAAAAAAATCTCAGCCAGACTAATGAAATAAGAAATAAAATAGAATGTCTTGTGAGAAGGAAGGAAAAATATGACAGAAAAAAAAATTAAAGAGATATTATTATGATTATTAACATATACATCAAAGAAAGCGGCCTCATATTTTATCATACATCTTCTGTTTGCCGAATCAAGAGAAACATAACCTTTCCAGCTTGAGGGCAGAAACCAGTTCAGGTTACTGTTTAAAAAAATGTAGGCTACATTCACACTGCAGGCAAATGTGGCCCGAATATGTTTTTCTTTTTTTGGTTTTTGTCCTGACAGTGTGAACAGCCCAAACCATATAGAATCTAAACCTTTTAATTCAGATTTGTTCCACTTTCATATGTAGTATTAAATCAGACACAGATCCGATGTTTTGCAATGCGACCGCAGTGTGAACGGTTATGTAGGATTTCACGTGACTTTTGCATAACCTTTGAGCAACATGCGTCATGATTCTGTGCTGCAGAAATCATCTACTCCTCAGCAGCAGTAGAACAGCACACAGGTTGATTACCACAGAAAGTTCATTCTGAAAACCAATCTGGTTTGGGGCACGGGTTGATTGCAAAGTTGAAGAGCGTTGGGGGGTGTTGTGGATAGGGGATGTGTGCGCAAAACTTTCATTTTTAGGGTGAAATTTCTCTCTGAGTGAAAAAAGAGCAGGTTACACTGCACCGGTGGTCAGAAAGATGCGCACAGCGGTTGTCATGAATCACAAATGATCAGTGTTTTCAATCACAAGGTTTCAAATTGCAAAATACACATTAGTAGTAGCAGAACAAACCTTTACAGTTCATGAAATCCACCACTGTTGTTTGTGTAAAGTGCAAAAACCAAATGAAGCGTTATCTGACAACTTGCTTATTTCACACAGTACAGACATTGTGTGCTTAATTAGACATTGTGTGCTGTCCGTAGCTGTACTTATGCGCATACGGGTCAGTTTAGGACCATGATCTGTTCACACTGCATATCTGGTATTGGCCACATTTTAACAACAATGTGAACAGCTATGCAAAAAAAATCACATCTGAGAAAAAAATTTGATTTGAGCACTAAGCCTCGCAGTGTGCATGTCGACATAGAGGTGTCGTGGATTTCCACTCCATCAGAATCACTCTCTTGGCCAGTACCATGCCAAAACATAAGGGAGAGTTGTTGATGTTTAGGCCAAGTTAGAGCCTGGTCTGAACATCCAAACAATGCTAATTCCACATTAATTTTAATGTCCATTTCAAAAGCCTGGGAATAAAATCCGAAGATACTTTTCCAAAATGCAGATACTTCTTGACTGGACCAGAATATAATTGTGCATTAAATGAATAATTGTGCACATGAATAATGTAGATTTTGTGTCTTTCGATCTGTTTTGTTGTATTTATTTATATTTTGCACTGTTATATAGCTTTTACAACTACAGAAGCTGCATCCACTGCCCAAAATTATACTGGAATACAGACAGATTCACAAAATCAAGACTGCATTTGTGGATGGCATTTTATCTTGTACGAGCAAGGTAAGGCATTCCCCATACAGTTTTGTATATCAAAACATACACACTAGATGGCAGCACAGGAGTGTCGTATTTGAGTCTTGACAGTGTTTTTTTTTAGGCTATTCCAGTGTGCTTGAGGGTTCATAATGGCTTTATTTAGTGCATTTTAATACATTAGAAAAGGCTGTATCCATAATGCTTTTTGTTGTTGCAAATTTAGCAGTTTTAACACAATTTATTAGACTATGTTTGATATTTTACTGTTTTAATAATCTTAATAAAATTTAAATGTTAATAAAATTTAATTACTTTAAGAATTTGTATTTAATTTACTTCTTTTTTTTTTTTAACATCTGTTGATTTTGAATGTTCTTCAAAAGAAATGCATCATTCAAACAGCTAAATGATCATTGTTTATTAAGTTTTGTCTTTTTTCCCCCCGTTCTTAGACATTCATTTCCTCCACGTGGAATCAGACAAGTACAGTGAGTGGCAGACTATCTGCTAAACATCCTGTGAGTGTTGCTTCATTCTGCTTTTAGCTCTCAATCATATGCATGCTCGTTATTGATCCAGATCCTTCTTATTTCTGTACTTCACTTTTTATAAGTATTTTTTCATGCTTCTTTTCTTTAAGACACACTTTCACATACCCACACACTCGCTATTTTTAAAATAAAAATAAATAAATAATTAAAATAAACAACCCTCTGGGGCTGGGTCACATTTTGAACAAAATAAGATCTGGCACGCAACCTTTCCTGCCCTATTATCTTGAGCCATTTGCTGTAGTGTTGTGACAGATCGATAGCTCATCTCTAGGTCTGTCTCAAGGTCCAGTCTGCTCTTGCTGTACAAATGACAGTTTTGTCCTGTTGCAAGACACACACAGAGGGAACAATATCTGCTTCCTCCAGATGATTTTTCAATCCATCATTCTAGTTAGCCTTTCTTTAGATTAATTGAATTTGTCATTATTTTTAACTTCAAGCAATCCCTAACCCTTCTCTCATATGAGTATAAATGACTTGCATCCCTTCACACAGAAATTAGTCGAGTCAGGTTTAATCGTCTGACTAATATTGTTTAACTAGTACATTTAAAACATCCCTTTCCTCCAGTGAGCTAGCATGTAAATGAGCTTTATTAGCTGCTAAGACTAATTGAGAAAAATCATCGGCCGTTAATTGCAGTCTCGGGGAGATTAAGAGCATCCTGAGAGAGAAGCAGTTGGCATGTTGAATCACATTGAGCATACTGTGAAATTGAAGCTGAAAATCTCCTCCTCTGTTTCATTTAGCTTTTCAATACTTGTGTTTTTCTGTTCCAGAGGTTGAGATTAGTTCTATATGACATTAAACAAGAAGGCATGCCTCTACTCTTTTGCCTTTCATACTTTTCATCACTTCTTTCCTTTCAAAATCCTTCCTAAGCAAGACACAAGCTTTTCGACTATTTGGATTTAGGAAGGATTGGATTCGAAATTTTTTCATAGCTGGAACACATGTTTGTAAAGCTTCTGTATCTATGCTACTGTATTTATCAACCTGTTAAAAATTATTTCAGTCCTTTCTCTTTTTATTTGACTTTCAAGATTGCTTTATTCTTTATGTGTGTTTTATACTTGTTTGTTCATTACCGTTCACAAACTTGGCTCAGCAAGATTTGTAAAAAATATGTTTTATTACTTTTATTCAGCAAGAATGAATGAATTATTTCAGAACTAGCATTTGTAGGTATTTGAAGACATTTGTTCTTTTGAGCTTTTAAATAATTCTCAAAAAAGGATCTTGGCATTTGCTAAAATATTACGTGATCGCACAACTAATGAAAGAAGAATAACATGAAATGCTTTTCCCCAAATCAGCATATTAGATCGATTTCTGAAGGCTCATGTGACTATGAAGACAATTCAGCTTGACTCACTCAACAATAAGAAAATATCTTAAAATACTGACACTTAAATTGTAATAATATTTCATGATATAGTTGTTTTTTTGCTCTAAGAAATTTTCAAGGCATAAACAAATCTTCAACTAATCAATAAGGTATTGAACATGTACATTTCATCACACAGAGGAAGGCATTGTGCCAAAACGTTTGTGTTATTGAGTCACCCGAAGAATGTAAAAATAAAAACAACACAAAGCAATTACCTGATTAGTGCGAATCATTACCTGTTAAGGACAAACAAAGTTGTCTTCAATCAGTAGGATGTGCAATATAATAGTTTGTACCATGTCTCATTTTCACAACCTCTGGATTTTATGTATTTGATTCGAAATGACATATTTGAAGACAACATTGAAGACATTTTCAATGTTTTGTGTAAAATGGATTGTCTCCTCTACTGTTAGGGAAATCTGAATGCTGTTGCAGTTTCGCTGCAGAGGAGGCGACTGCCTTGTGCTGATATCTTTCTGTAACACACACACTTTTTTTCTTGGCTTTCACTTTCTTCTCACTCGTCCTTTGTATTTGAACACACACACAAATCGCTTAGACACAAATGAAGCTGGCTGGCAGCAATTTTCTTTCTGCTTCAATACACGTTTGCTTAAGGCAACGCTTTTGCAGCCTTAGAAAAAATGAGATGCGTTTGGATCAGAATCCCCCAAGTATGTGGTAACAGAAGGCCAGACATCACTTATCCACCCAGAGACATACACAGACACCCTTGACAATCACAGCCATGAATAACAGAATGAGGACAGACGTCTTTCTCTTCATCTTATTCAGTTTTCCGTCTTCTCGTCATTCTTATACTGTTCATCAGTTTTTAATGCAGATTGACTATTCAAAGACTTCCATCCACAAATTAGACAACTGGTCTTGAGAATAATCTGATTTACTATTCATCTGCATTATTCATTGATTACTACAGTCATCTAAAGGTGTTTCTGAACTACAATTAGAGCAAATCAAATAACAAATTGTCTCCGTATGTTAAGAGTTTCGGTTTCCATCGAATGAGTCAGTGTTATAGTGGGTGTTTCATCAGTGATGCATGGCTTTCCTCTAGTTATTTGAAGTTTGGCTGCACCAAAGCATCACAGAGCTTTGTATTATAACGCTGCTGCAGGGTGAGTGACTCACAGTGTGTGTGTGTGAGCTGATTAATTAGATCTTACTATGACAAGCAGAGCAGACAGAATTGCATTTGTGTGTTAGAGAAAGAGAGAGTGTCAGAATCCTGTCAGCTGTTCACACAGATTGTATGAGTGTGTTTGTGTGATAACATGCACTTGTTATCTTGGGTCTCAACAATAAGCATGGCCCCTGCTGTCTGACCAATTAATTGAATTTGCTTTTTCGGGCCAGTGCTGGTTGTACAATTTTTTTTTTTTTTTTACAGTCATTGAAATAGGAAAGCAAGAAGGTCACTGGTTTGAGCCTCGGCTGGCTCAGTTGGCATTTCTGTGTGGAGTTTGCATGTTCTCCCCATATTCGTGTGGGTTTCCTCTGGGTTCTCTGGTTTCCCCCACAAGTCCAAAGACACCTGGTATAGGTGAAATGGGTAAGCTAAATTGTCCGTAGTGGATGTGTGTGAATGAGTGTGTGTATGGATGTTTCCCAGTTATGGGATGCAGCTGGAAGGGCATCCGTTGTGTAAAACATATGCTGGATAAGTTGGTGGTTCATTTTGCTGTGGCGACTCATGATTAATAAAGGGACTGAGCCAAAAAGAAAAGGAGTAAATGAAATGGGAAAGCATTGTATTTAGGCATCATTTTGTTAGCTAATATAAATGTTTTGTTGAAATTTCTAAAAATACTTTTATGAACAAAACAATATCTAATTTACTATTGTTATTATTTTTTCATAGTTTAATACTTGTAGAACTGTATTATGCTTGATCCCACTCCGGTCCTCATACACGGACTCTGTGTACTTAGGAAGAATGATTTTTATACTTGCAATAATGTCTTCTATTCTCTAAACCTAGCCCTAAACAACACTCATCTTACATTAAGAAAGCATTATTTAGTATGATTAATAGATTTTTTTTATATTAATAATTTTTTTCTAACTAAATG
>CAIGQQ010037820.1:4262878-4299901 GCA_903798035.1 Danio albolineatus | reverse complement strand
ACTCATTTTTTTTTAAACAAGTCAAGGGTGAGTATATGACATCAGCTGTTTACGTGTTTCTAACATACTTCTTTTAGTGTTACTCAAAAACAACAACAACAAACTCTAGTCTGAGGGTGAGTGAATGACAGCAGAGTTGAAATTTGTAGGTGAACTATCCCTTTAGTGTTTCAGTATCTGTGTAAGACTATATTTGTATAGACTAATAAATAAGAAATGACACCTGATAATAGATACGAACAAATCGATTTGTATAAATAAAATTCATGTTGATAATTAAGCTAAACACTGAATTGACTTGGAATCATGTTATTATTGCTGGGATGTAAGTATTCCAGGCAGCTATGTTGCAGTAATTATTTGTATTAATAATAATAATCTTATATAAGTAGGCAACAGTCTCTCTCTCACTCGCTCCCTCTCAGGCAGAGACTCTCTCTACTTCTGTATTATATTACTTTCGATCAATAGAGCTACTCAAACAATAGCAGAGAGCCTCAGCTGCTATTAAAAGCTCTTCCTCTCTTCCAGACTACCAGCATCTATCACCCCCAGACAACAGATTTACTGCACACAATAACCTGAGACCAGCTCATATCGTTCCTATACACGCACACATGCTGAAACTGCTGATCTTGAGGCGGAATCAGATCATGTATACTGCAGTTCTAATACAAATGTAGACATAGGGCAGTCAATAACAGGACGGATCTAGCATCATGTTAACATTTCATGTTAGAGAAAACTCGATCACAACTGATGTTTGATGAAGGAAACGTTTGGAATTTCATTCAGTCATCCAAATGCTTTAAATTCAAGACACACAATGCTGCACGGTCATAGCGAGAGGGAACCACTGTGCGTTTGTTTAAGTGCATAAGAAAGATTAAAGTGTGCGAGTGGCCTTGAAGCTATATTTCTCCCTTCTCTCTCACAACATTGCAGATTTACAACTGTCATGAAGCACTGAGAGGAGAAAATAACTGACCTTCAGCGCTCTCCTCTCATTCAGACAACAACAGAAGCAAACCGAGTACCTGTAGACTCTTTTTCACACACATTTGTGCATGCCATCGTTTCCCTTTGCTGTTTTTGTTCTGCTGCTTCTACACAGCTTTTTTTTTCCCTTGGAACTTGAGAGCTTAATTTGTTCTTTAAAGATGAAAGTGGTCTACACTGGTTCTGTCCTCCTGAGGAAAAGTAGAACTAATGGTGGTTGTACTACTGACTACTCATGCCACTGCACTTGCTTTAAGCTGTATTTACACTAATGTGTTTAGGTTTTAAAACTGTGCATCTGTTATGCGTATATTTTATCCACATCCATTGCCTACTAGTTGCGTAATGGTCATACGAGACAGAGAGGCTTGCCGAATCCGGGAATAATATCCAGTAGGTAAGAAGACCAGTCAGGGAGTGATAGCCAAGCCTCGGTATTTAGAAGTCTGCGTTTCAATCAGTCTGAAACAGAAAGCCAGTAATTCCAAACTAAAAAGACTTTTCATAGATCAAATATGCCACCAGGCGTAATCATAACAAAACCTATATATTTTAATATGTACTAGTGTAAATGCCGCCTTAATAACATGAGGCCAGAGATCAAATTAATTTCCAGAAACTCTCAGTCAAACAGTTTAGATCTCATATTCAAAAAGCTGTCATGACTTTACTGGATTAATACTTTATTTTCTCTGTCTCATTAGTGGCTTTTATCCCACAGTAGACAGATCAAGGGCAAGACATTCAGCAATCCGTCCCTGAGATTGTTTCAAATTAATTTAAAAACCCAGTAAGAGACAGATCTCATTCATTTACTGATTTGACCGGCACTGCTGCGTTCTAGCATAGCGGCCCCATTTGGCATTTTATAAGAGCTGTGAATTCTAAATATTTGTCAAAGCCAAGGCTAAATTTAACCCGCATCTTTGTGTTGTGGTATTGAAAGCGAGAGGCGCTGTGCTGTGCTTTTCAGGGTGACTGAATCAGACGCTTTCAAACGAACAGTAACTGGTTCTTTCCTCCTCCTGCAGAATTTCCAAGCTCTTCCTAAGCTGCCACTGCAGATTTCTAAGAAACAGTATATACAGGGTAAAGTATGAGTGTAATCATATATACACACATACATACACACACACATTACTATTTAAAAGCTTGAGGTCAGTAGGATTGTATTCAGCCATGATACATTTGAGTTGAAGTGATTATAAAGAAGTATAGATTGTTCCATAAATGATATTTAAATACACAGTGTTATCTTTTCAGAATAGAAAAACCTTTGATCCTGACAGATATTTACAGATTAGCTGTTTGTACTATATATTTCTATTGAATGAAGTCTTGGTGAGTAAAAATGCCACAGACCCCATTCTTTCCAATGTCTTTAAAACATGAGGGTGTTTTAAGTTCTTTCACACCACTATTAGAAGCTGTCAAAAAAACTTGTAGTATTTTTTTAATTATTTTTTTCTCAGAATTTATTATATAAAAATTCTTTTCTGTCATGGGGTTTAGTGGAACAGTTTTGCTCTAGAGTAGATTTTGGATATTTTAATATCATTTCAAGTGCCATTTACAGATTTTCTTGCAGCACTGATAGTCAATCAAATCACACCAGGAGGTTCACACAAGGTTTAAGGTGGAAGTTTATATGCTGATAAAAAATGAAAATGAAAATAGTGACAAAAATGTAACATCAATATAGTGTTTTCTGTTATTTTCAGATTTATATATAAATCTATTTATGGATAAGATTTTATGTTACTTTCAGTTTCTGGGCCATGTTCTTTATTTGGACACATTTGCCACTTACATAAACAGAATCAGTAGTTTTAAATGTTTATTTTTTCAAGTTAGTTTTATTTATAAGCTTAATTAGTTAGTAATTAAAGGGTTAGTTCACTCAAAAATGAAAATTCTGTTTTTATATGCTCACCCTCATGTTCTAATCACCTGAGACCTTTGGTCATCTTCAAAACACAAATTAAGAGTTTTAGATTAAATCTGAGAGCACTGCCATCCTCTATAGGTGTTCAAAGTCCAGAAAAGGAACCAAAAACATTTTTAATGAGGCTTCAGTGGTTCAACTGTTATCATATGAAGTTCCAAGAATCCTTGTTCGTGCCAAAAAACTGTAAAAACAACTTTGTTTGCCGAAGTCTTCCATATCAGATCCGAATGTGAGTTTAATATTGGACCACTAAAGCCTCATGAATTAATTTGATATTGTTTTTGGTTCCTTTTGATGACCTTCGAACATCTTAAGACCATTGCTGTCTATAGAGGAAGAGAGAGCTCTCAGAATTCTTCTAAAATATTCTCATTTGGTTTTTTTTTTCCCTGGAGATTAATGAAGGTCTCAGGGGATTGGAACAACATGAGGTAAGCTAAAGTTTTGTTTATTATTTATTTATTTATTTATTTTTTAGGTTAACTAACCCTTTACATCAATGAATGCTTAATCAGTTTGATTATGTGTTTACAGGAGATTGTTTTGTGTTTATAGGGAAGGCCTCTGACATAGTGACTGTGCATCCGCGTGCTATGTTCATTCCACGAGAGGGTTGGACTTTCCTCTCCGCAGGTGAGTGTTTCTGAAAAGCAGATGCGCTCCTCCTGCAACCTCTCGATGATAGGCTGTTTTAAAGCCTGAGTTTGTGCAGTGATGTGCACAGCTCTAAGGGTGTGTTTAGGACAAGTACTATGAGTGTGCCTGTACGTCTGGGTGTGTGTTTGTTTGTCCTGACAGCAGCGAGTGTGTGTGAGGTGTTTCAGTGTGTTGTTATATAACAGAGTCACAGCAAGGACAATGCAACCTGCGGCAGAAGAGCCCAGCCTTCAGACCCTATCCCAGTAGCATAACCATAACCTTAAAAACAGCCTGTTCTGATCCACAGTCTCATCTGATGGCCGGACAACTATGATGCACAAATCCCTTAAACCTAAGAGAAGGAGATAAGGACACAGTGAGTGATGGGAGATCACTTCATTGATTTGTTGTTGTTGTTGTTTTTGGGCTCTCTGATATTTTAACCCTCAGGAGTGCTCATTCATTTTGTATGTTTGCTGACATATGCATTTTTAGCATGTGTGGGGGGGCGGGGGATGGTTCAGTAGCAGGATGAGTTCCTGTCCCTGTGGTGGCCTTGTCATATCCAATCGTGCTGTGTGCCTGGCTGTTTCCAGAAGGAGAACAGAGCGAGGCTAGAATGAGGACAAAGTCATCCCTCGTTCCCAGCTTGTCTGGTGGCCTGTATAGCACAGACTGAGCTCTGCTAGTTTATCCCCTGTATCCTGAACTCTCCTGAAAACTTAGTTTATCCTTTCATAATGGGGTCTTTTTAAATAAATCCCTCATTCCCACAAGGACTTTCAACTTTTATTTTTAAATTGCTCCAGCAGTCAGTACCACCTTTTAGGAGGTTGTTCTCCCAAAGCTGAATTTTTTTTGTCAAATTGACACTCGACTTGGTCCAAACCTGTATGAATGTAATCTAATGTAACATAGAAAAGGGGGAACTTAAGTGTGTTTTTTATGGAATTTTGTATGGGCTGGTTGTATTAAGAGTCTTTATTGATTACTAAAACTTATTGAAAAACTGAAATAAAATGAATTAAAACAACTTTTAATAAAAAACATTGAAAATATATTGCATTGGCAATTCAAAAACTGTCAATTACTAAATGCTTACTATTAAGTAATAATATAATACTTAAATTAAATATTGTTTTTTGTTTGTGTAAAATGGATCTGTTTAATATCTAGTTAAATCAGTTATGGGAATTTGTATCTTTGTGAACGAGGAAACGCATCAGTGTGCATCTATGCACACTGCTTATGAAGGTATCGATTTGTACATCTATGTTTAGACCATCTTTGTGGGACTATTTTTACACTAAGACCAGACTCATTTGAATAGAACCACTGCTCTTCATTTTGATCTCTTTGTTAAGGTCTTAATTTAGCTGGCTCAGAAGAGGAAACTAGCTCTTAAGAGTCTAGAGAGTTTTGAACCACAGACAATAATTTGCCATTAAAGGAGGAAAAAAGCATTTTCTCATTTTACAGGTTAGGGTTTACCTTGAAGTTTAGCACATATGGTAGCTCGTCTTGCATAACTTAAACACCCTAAAGCCACGTTAGCAAAATGTTGGATTCATTTTAAGTACAAAAAAGATCCATACTCATTCCCATACTTCTGTTCCAAGTTTCTGTCATGTAAAAACTCCTGATTCCTTTTATAATGACTAACTTTTCTTTGTAAAATGTCGATGAGCAATGGTAAATGTCACTGCACTTTATTATTTTCACACTTTTTTTTCAAGCTCCACTCCGCTCCCTTCCACTCCATTTTTCATTTATTCATTCATTCATTCATTCATTTTCTTTTTGGCTCAGTCCCTTTATTAATCTGGGGTCGCCACAGCGAACTGAATCGCCAACTTATCCAGCACATGTTTTACGCAACGCATGCCCTTCCAGCTGCAACCCATCACTAGGAAACACGCATGTACTCTTGCACACACTCACATACACAATGGCCAATTTAGCTTATTCAATTCATCTGTACCACATGTCTTTGGACTGTGGGGGAAACTGGAGCACCCGGAGGAAACCCACGCGAACACGGGAAGAACATGCAAACTCCACACAGAAACGCTATCTGACCAAGCCAGGGCTCAAACAAGCGACCTTCTTGCTGTGAGGCGATTGTGCTACCCACTTTGCCACTGTGCTGCCCCCACTCCATTTTTATCTCGGAATTTACTGTTCCATGGTTCAGAAGTGAGATTTTAATTAAAAATGAGCACACAAGCAAATATTAATTCTAAATCAATAAATTTGTATCAATAAAATTCGATGTTTAGTAGTATTCATTCAGACTCGCTTTAGCAATTCTGTACACATATAGTTGCTTTTGTCATGTGTTACTTAGACATGCTAATCTGCAGCCCTTATACTCATCATTCTGGGAACTGAAATAAAAAGAAAACCAACACAAGGTCATTGGCATTTAATAAACCACTAGAATAACGGGAAGCTAGTCCACAAATAGACTTAATCTGACAAAGTGCCCTAAGTAGCTGTAAAGGGAATTCGGTTATGGTTATATGGGTCTATACTTTAGGCTTATTCGATTAATCTTTACTTAAGTTGATGCGGATGGAAAAGGTTGAATGTGGCTCATTTAGAGAATAAAGTGTAATGTAGTTTGAATCAAAGTTGCCATCTGGTCAAAGTATCAAATTCTTAAAACAGTTGATATGTGTTTTTAATAAAAAAAGAAAAGAAAAAAAGATTAATACTTAAATTGGTTTAGGTAGAAAACTTGCTTTTAAATGTGTTGTACTCTTTTAACCCAGCAGGCACACAACGCCATAAGACATTAGTATTAGGTTAGATTTAGGTCATGATGCAGGTGACCAAAATTCAGTGTCCAGCCAGCGTCTAAGGACAGTATTATTTTGAAATCAAATGGCGTTGATTTTAGGTTGTGTAGGAAAGTGACCAAAATCCAATGTGAAGCCAACATCTTAAACCAACGTCATATTGACGTCAAATACTGACATTTATTCGTCAGTTATGGCAACCAAAATCTAAAATCTGACAGGCGTCAAAGTGGTAACGTCCACACAATGTCAAGCTGTAACGTCATTATATTTGGTATTTGGTTGATTTTAGGTTGGACGTTAGACATTGACATCAGCCTGACGTTGGGTTCTGACGTCAACCTGATTTTCATTTTTTAAACAAAATACAATGTCCCCACAACGTTTGGGTACAATGTCGATCTGATTTCATGTTGATGTCCTATGCCTGCTCGGAAAAGATTAAACTGCATTATAGAGAAGGTTCATTATTAAACACTGTCCATCAAAAGATACACATTCTGCCTAGAGGCTCGTTAGTCAAGAGGATTTCAGGTTTCATTAATATGCATTATTGCTAGACTATTGCTAGAAAGAGTGAGGAAAACTGACTGACATGAGTTTTTCACATGTCAACAGCAGAGTAAAAGACACACTCTTATTTGACTGGCCAGCATACTGCTCTTTCCCAATTAGATTCATGCTGTATATCCATTTATTCATTAATGTTCTGTTATAATAGATGAAGAAATGTGTGTATTGAAAAAAAATTGATTTGTTCTTATCTTTAGACAAAAAATAAGAGCTCTTTTGCCGTCTTCATTGTCTGTTTGACCACTCAGCTGATCTCCGACAATTAAGATCGGTTTAACTAAGACTTGAGGTGATGCTTGTTCCAAAGATGAGCCACTTGCTGTTCCTGATTCTCTGAAGCTGCTATGTTACACGTGCAGCAACAGCCTGATAATTCCTTCTCCTCTCACTCAGGACTCTGTTTTTCTTTAGCAGATAAAGTTCAGATTGCTCTCAGTGACTATGCATGCCAGGTTATTTTCTACACAAACAAACACTGATACACAACGCACACACACTCGCTTTATTGTCAAGAACTTGGAAATATGTTGCCAGTGTTGTGTATGTGTGTGTGAGGGTGAGTCAGCGCTCTGGCAGTTACTGCAGTATCTCTCTCTCTTTTTCTCTCTCTCTCTCTCTCTCTCTCTCTCATACACACATACACACACTTATCCTCTCACACATTCTCTTTTATCTGACAGAGAAGCTGCTGGGTGCATTTCTGTTCCTGCTGACACAGATGGGAGAGATGCCAACACACCCCTCGCTCCCATCTTCCTCCCTCTTTATCTTGTTATTAGGAAGGAGAGATATGAAAAATTGGTGCGGTTGAAGATTTAGAAGAGGTCATTTTGACATCTGTCTCTGTGTGTGTTTAGATTTCTGTCAGGTGGAGCTGCGTCTTTTGGCTCATCTTTCGGCCGACCCTCAGCTTCTGAGAATCTTTCAGAGCCCTGAAGCAGACGCCTTCACCATGCTGGCGGCCCAGTGGTGCGTTTTACATGCTGCATTAGTGTCATCATCCCAACACACATTGTACTTCATTTAAATGTTTACAGATTAATAGCATTTTTCAACACTAAAAATAGTTATGAGAAATGTTTCTTGAGCACCAGACCAGCATATTATAATTATTTCTTATGGATTGTATGACACGGAATTCTGAATGAATGAATGGATGCTGATGATACAGCTTTACGTTACAGAAAAAACAAAGTATTTTAATATATTTTTGCAATAATTATATGTTATAATATATGATATAATAAATGTTTACGGCACGCTGGCTCAGTGGTTAGCACTGTCCAGTTGGCATTTCTGTGTGGAGCTTGCGTGTTCTCCCCTTGTTTGGCTGGGTCCAGGCAAAAGACATGTCCAAAGACATGCAGTATGCGTGACTTGAATAAACTCAATTGGTATGAGTGTGTGTGAATGTGGGAGTTTATGGGTGTTTCTCAGTATTGGGTTGCAGCTGGAAGGGTATCCGCTGTATAAAACATATGCTGGATTAGTTGGTGGTTCATTCTGCTGTGGAAACCCTTGATGAATAAAGGCACTAAACATAAGGAAAATTAATGAATATAATAAATATTCAAATAAATGCAACCCCATTAGCATAAAATATTTCATTCAAAACATTAAAAATGAATAAATATCATCAACTCTGAAATTGTAAATAGCACAACAGTACACCTGTTCTGGTCGCAGGTAACATCAGTGGTTAAGCATCACTTTGCTCTTGCAGCAGGCGCATCATGAGTGTTTTGTTGTGTTTGTCTCTGTCAGAATCACCCAGTGTCTTTACACTAATGGATTCATCATTGGTTTCTAAAAATCCACCCTCCAAACACTCATTCAGTAATATAAATAGATGCTGGCACCAGCGAGTGTTTCTTGGATTGATGAAAATCATTGTATTTCATCCAATTTATGAGCACGCAGTTTTCAGGGTCTCAACTTAAAGGAGGAAACCCATGCAACCACGGGGAGAACATGCAAACTCCACACAGAAATGCCAACTGACCCAGCCAAGGCTCGAACCAGCGACCTTCTTGCTGTGAGGCGAACGTGCTACTCACTACGCCACCGTGGCGCCCGATGCTGGAACAATTAAAAAACATTATTGATTTGACATCTCTAGACGTTAAAGGGACATTTTATCTGCGGTGTACAAACATTGTTTAACATGCTCTGGTCAAATATGTGTAATGTTCAGATGTTAAGATGACAGTCAACCATAAAGTGTGCTGGATGCTCCATGTTGACATGAGGGCAAGGTGTCCTGCAGTACCAGTCTGTGTGTTTCACCCTCAGGCTGTGTGCAGCGAACCAGGCAAAGAGCAAGCCAGAGAAGAGATAGGGAGAGATGAGAGCCGATCAGTCTGATGCTCACATCTCCACCGTTACTGTAGCTCACTCTGACAGGCCTGTCAAGAGAAAGTGTGATTTGATTGCTGACAGGAGCACTGTTTGTGTTCGAGGATAGATATTCGCCTCCGATCTTTATAATAGGGCTGCACAATATATCGCAAAATTATTGCTATTGAGAACATAGTACATGCAATATAAATATCGCTGGCATGTGTGATAAATTACATTCATTTTAGGCATTGGTGGTTTAACTGAATTTGACCAATCAGATGGGGCCTTACTATCTTTATACCTACCTCCCCAGTAGTTGCTGTTCTGTTATTGGCTGAAGCGGCCCAAAACTGAACCCAATGCTGAAAAAAAACTACTTATGACTGGAGTCTCGCTTTTAAAGAACCCCTATTATGGGTTTTTGAAAATGAGCTTCCATGCAGTGTGTAACACAGCACCAAGTTAATGAAAACATCCAGCTGAGGTTTAATCTGAAAGTGTACTGTGTTTAAAACTATTGATTCTTTAGGGAACTAAAGACTCAGAGTCGAATAAATGAATCGAGTTGAGTTCGGATTTTTTGTTTTATCGCATCGATGTCAACACTGTACATCACCAAATATGTAGTTCCAGTTCCTGTAAAATGTGAACGCGATTTGCCTTCAGACACTAGCTAAAGCACGGAGGATCACGGGACTGATCATGACATGAAGATGACGATCACTGACAGATGGAGATTCGGCTGCGGGGAATAAAGGGTGAAAGTTCATTTTCACAACAGTACCCCAGTATAGCCAACCTAGTGCTGTGTTTGTTCCTGTCATTTTTCTTGTGATTGATACAATAATCTACGCTGCAATGTGGGATTCGCCAGCCGTTTGCTATTGAAGGAGCAGCAGAGACTATGGGACTTTGTCAGTAACTTTTACAGTTCAAATAGACCAGTTTCTTCTTTCTCCAGATCATAACATGTAAGTGTAGTTAAAATTGTTGCTTCGTTTTAGTTTGCAAAATATGTGTTTAATTGCGTGTTATAAGTTTTAAATGCACTGCACGGCTTGTAATCACGTATCTATTGTAGATCAGTGCTTGTACTGTATCTCTCAGGTTAAATCTTTATGGGGCTGTTCACATATCGCGTCCAAAACCACGTTAAAAATGTGACACATGCTTCCTTTAGCAATTTAAATGCGTTTCTAAACTCATGATCATCTGCTGTTTGCATTTGCTATGGCTGCCATCAGCTGTTCCTCACCAAGCTGCGCGGTCAATTTTCAAAAAAGTTCAACTTTTGCCACTGTGTGGATTAATACTGAATGTGTGTCGCTATTACTTGGGGTTAAGGGTTTAGACTAGAGTAATATGCTGGTGTTTAACTGCATTGCATTATCGCATTCCCGCAAACTTTCTGCTACATACTGTAGCCATGGTGGGCATTTCTCTGTGTCTCGCGCTGAACGTAGTCAACCAATCGCAACAGACTGGGTCATACAGTAGGTCTAATCAGCGCAGATTAGCTTCGCACTAAGGAGGGGTTTGGGAACAAATGAATCACTGAACATATCATATGGGATAATTAGGTAAAAATAAATGCATATCATAAGACAATGAACATGTTTTTTGACCTTGCGCACATGTTGTTGGAGACCCCCAAAACCAAAATATGACCTTTTTCATGCAAAATAGGGGCTCTTTAATACTCCTAGTGTACTCCCTAATACTGTTTGTTTTTTTGTTTTGTTTTTTGTTTTTATTGCTTTTACTTATTAGTTGTTTCCTTTTACATTCTATTTTCTTCTCTGTTTTTAGTGCTCCTCTGTACAGCACTTTGGTCAACTTCGGTAGTTTTTAAATGTGCTTTATAGGTCAGAATATCTATTGATAGTGCTTTAAAGACCAATGACAGTTTTTAGTCAAAATTAGAATTGATTGGATCTGAAAAATATCTTTTACTTGTTTATTTTAATATCTTTCAATAAATAAAATAAATAATTTTTACTATGGAAAGTTACATCGAAAAAAATATATTGTTATATCAATAATTAGCAATATCACATATTTGTCAATTATCGTGCAGCCCTAGTCTCATTTTTTATAACCCGAGTTTATAACAGCTCTTCTGTTGGCATATTTCTTCTTTGTGTATGTGTGTGTTGTTTGCCTCAAGAACTGGGATTTTGAGATAATGAAGTGTGAGTGCTGACCAAACACTGGCCACTGTTGTAATGCAGTAAGACATCTGCTGGGCAGCCACTGATTCACTGTCACTTCACAAACACTGACGCCTCCAGCATACCAGCACTGCTGACACTTTTATTACATAAATGTCTTCATCTCTGTCTTTTAGGAAGGGTGTGAGTGAGGACAGAGTGAGCCTGGAGGACAGAGAGCAGGCCAAGCGGATCGTCTACTCTGTGGTCTATGGAGCTGGTGAGAACTCTTACCCATAATGCACTTCAAACTACACAAATTGTCCTTTTTCATAATTGATACTATTATGGATCTCTAGCCTTTAAATGTGCCGTTTGGCTTCATTTGACCTCACGCCTTCTCTCCAGAGGCTGTTGAATGCAGGATTATGAAGTCCTGCACGCTGCAGCCTTTGCTCATTGGCAGTGCCCTGAGGGGTAAATACCATGTTGCTAATTACTGTAGTGCTGCTAGAAAATGACATCCTGACAGTGCTGATTGGGTGATGGTACTAGAGAAGTCCCAAGCTTACTTGCAACATTTTTCTGAGTACATAAGATTTGAATTCAACAGCAGCAAAAGTGATCAAACTACAGAGATGACAGAAATATATTTTTAAATGATTTTTAAATGAATGTTTGGGTAACTATACTATCATTCAGAAGTTTAAGATCAGTAGTTTTTGAAAGGAATTAGCTATGGTCATCAAGCCTGCATTCATTTGATCAACATACATTAAAACCATATGATCATTTTATTTTACATTTAAAATAAGAATTCTTTATTTTAAAATGTATCTTTTCCTTTGATGACAAAATTGAAGATTCAACAAGCATGTATAAATAATGTCATGTATAATTGAAAAATAAATGATAGTGTACAGTTTAAGAAAATATTTAGAAATCTGAATGTTGAAGGAGGAAATGGTTAAATAGTTCATAAACAAAAAATGTTTCATGAAGTAAAATATAATTCAGTATGTTTAAGTGAAGGATCGCGTGCTTATGATTCACCACGGCTGGCTGCACATTATCTAATCCCAATCATATGATTTCCCCTTCTACCATAAATAACCACATTTCCAGTCCAAAGATATCTTCGTATGGAAGAAAACCTTAATTTCCTCCCCCTTCTCCTCCTTTTCTTAGATCAGGCGGCACGGCGGCTCAGTGGCTAGCACTGTCGCCCCACAGCAAGAACACTGCCAGTCCTGGTCCTCGCCAGGCTGGTGGGTGTTTCTGTGCGGAGTTTGTATACTCTCCCTGTGTCCGCGTGGGTTTGCCCCAGGCCCTCCGGTTTCCTCCCACCATCCAAAGATATACATAATTCATAACAGATTAAAAAATTCAGGCTCTGGTCTAACTCCCTTCCTCCTCGGGTGTTTCCCTTAGCTGCTGCAGCGGGGAGTTTGAGAGCTACCTAAGCTCAAGCTCCCCTCT
This sequence comes from Danio albolineatus, assembly GCA_903798035.1. NCBI lineage: Eukaryota > Metazoa > Chordata > Actinopteri > Cypriniformes > Danionidae > Danio > Danio albolineatus. Next base: position 4,286,972 of record CAIGQQ010037820.1, on the reverse strand, counting down.
CGCTCTACGAACGGGAGGGAGCCCTGGGCTCGAGGATCCCTTGAGCTCAGGGCTCTCTCCCGGGACAGCATGCCAAACAAGCTTATATCAAATCATCAGCTAAGTGTGAAAGTATTTACGTATTCAATCAGACTGAAGCAATCGTTAGAGTACGTCCAAAATTCAATTATTCATATTCCTTCGGATTAGTTCCTTATTTATCAAGGGTCGCCACAGCAAAATGAACCTCCAACTATTCCGCCATATGTTTTATGCAGCGAATGTCCTTCCAGCCACAACCCAGCACAGGGAAACACTCACTCTCGCATTCACACACGCACTCATACACTGTGGCCAATTTAGTTTATCCAATTCACCTATAGTGCATGTCTTTGGACTGTAGGGGAAACCGGAGCACTCGGAGGAAACCCAAGCAAACACACGGAAATAAAAACTAGCCCAGCCGGGACTCGAACCAACAACCTTCTTGCTGTGAGGCAACAGTTGTAACCAATGAGCCACCGTACTATGCTTACCATGTTCTCATTATCACATGACTGACCCTCATTAGTTGTGTCGTAAAGTGTCCATAGGTGTGCAGTAGGTCACCTGGGTACTTTTTGCACACTTTTTTATGAGTACTGTAAATTCAGAAATACTTCTTTTGTTACAGGCTTTATTTCACCTTGATTCAAGTATTTGCACATTCGGACATAACCATAGGCAAACCATAGATATCTAAAAGGATTTTTTTTTCAATGAAAGAGAAAGGCATTGATGCTGATTTTAAAAAAATGAATAGAAAGGATGTAACTCAGACTTGAGGACTTTGCTCTTTAAATCAAATGCATAGAGCCATATTGTTCATAGTGGTTGCTAACAGAGATCTCCTAGAATGTGGCCTCCCTGGCTACAACTTCACTAGACAAGAATCTTATTGTGTGTGTGTGTGTGTGTGTGGACACAGCAGAGGGACCCGAAGGAGGGTGTCACTGTTCCACTTTACTTTAACTGGGTCAGCTTTAATGCATCTGTGTTTTCTCTCTCTCGTTTATATATATTTTTTACCTCATTAATTCACACGTGGCTCACCAAATGTGTGTGTGAGATTTAAGTGGCTGAACACAGAAAAATCTATTTATTGTGCTCTTAGAAAAGCACAAGGTTTCATGCGACAGAATGAAACACTTTTAAACCATACTGTCATCTCAGGAAAACCGAGAAAGACAGAGACAGTGCGAGAAAGGGAAATAACGAGTGACTGAGCACTGGGAGAAAGTGTGTGAGAAAAGAGGGGGTGAGAGAGCGCCACAGTGTCAGCATATGTTGATAATCTTGCAGAAAGCCACAGGTTGCCATGGTTACCGAATACTAAAAAGAGGTGTAGCTGTAGCATAGAAGACAAATCAAAAAACGCACTCACACTCATAGGCAAGGGGGAGGGGTGGACAAACACACGCACATACAACTGAACAGAAGGTCAGATGAAAATGAGCCTGAGTCTTGCTAGTGTGTGAACTCTGTCCTACTTTATTCAACAGGTCACTGTGCGTAAAACAAGCAGCATGGGATTCAGCGATGTCATGTGGCCATCTAGTTGTATTTTATCTGGTAGTATCTATTTTGATTGATTGTATTGTTGCACACTTTCTAATGAAAATAGTTCATCTACATCAGTTGTGACATTGTTTTCTAGGTAATCTTTAGTGCTGCCTTCTAAGCAGCATTGTTTTTGTGACACTATAATTAAGGCTAGGGATCTGAACAAACCATTAGACCCAAGTATTAAATTCTGGCACAGCTTATTTGTTCTAGATATGATGATTCATCAAATTATAGGACTTACTGTGGAGTTTTGTGCAATTGTTTTTATGCATCATATAGATGTTATTTATCACGGTAATTATTTGAAAGATGATAAGAAAAGTGTCTTAGACCATTGAGAGGTTTGTGTTTGACAAGAACATTTAAAACATCACTTAAGCCACACTTATTTAGTTAAAAACATGACGTAATAATAAATGACACTGGAAAAAAGTATTGAACACATGAAGAAAGGGAGCAGTAGAAAGGCAGTAAAGGCCCAGACAGCAGCTGAAATCTCTCAGTAGTTAATCAGCAACCATCTTCCCTTTTCAATTCAATTCATCTTTATTTGTATTGCGCTTTTACAATGTAGATTGTGTCAAAGCAGCTTCACATGCATTATAAAAAATTGAAACAGTGTCAGTCCAGTTTTCAGTGTTAAAGTTCAGTTTAGTTCAATTCAGTCTGGTTTAATATTCACTGCTGAGAGTCCAAACACTGAAGAGTAATCCATCGATGCGCAGCCCTACAAGTCCCAAACCATGCAAGTCCCGAAAAAACTTCACCAATTGGCGAAAGTGAAGAATTAAAAAACCTCGAGAGAGACCAGGCTCAGTTGGGCAAGACCATTTATCCTATGGCCAGACGTCTTGTGCAGAGCTGCAGTCTAGGCGCCGGAGGCTGGAGAACACTGAACGTCCATAATGGAGAAACCGCAGGTGGGTCACCGGCTGGTGAACAGGCTGGTGAACAGACTCATCTGTCACTGAGATCTTACAGGGATCGGTGTCATGCTTTTCACTCCTCCATGACCACCACAGCAGCTGCTCAGGATACGGCCTGGTCCAGGATTATGGAAACCTCTGGAGTGATAAAAAAACAGTCTAACATTAGCGCAGATCCCATTCAAATTATAATGTCTTTTGGGAAGTGTTCCCGGCTCCGGTTGCTCTAAATAATGCAGACTAACAATCCTTTAGAGGATTTGGATTCCAAAGCATTTGTGTTTTATGTGTATGCTAATGCAAATCCTTCCGTCTTTCGGATGAGACGTTAAACCGAGGTCCTGACTCTCTGTGGTCATTAAAAATCCCATGGCACTTCTCGTAAAAGAGTAGGGGTGTAACCCCGGTGTCCTGGCCAAAGTCCCTCAATCGGCCTTACGATCATGGCCTTCCAATCATCCCCATCCTCCGAATTGGCTCTATTACTGTCTCTCCACTACACCAATAGCTGGTGTGCGGTGAGCGCACTGGCGCCATTGTCCTGTGGCTGCCGTCGCATCATCCAAGTGGATGCTGCACACTGGTGGTGGTGTGGAGAGAACCCCCTCATGATTGTAAAGCGCTTTGAGTGTATGGCCATACACAATAAATGCGCTATATAAATACACATTACATTACAAAGAGATGTGTCTTTAATCTAGTTTTAGACTGACAGAGTGTGTCTGCTTCCCGAACTGTGCTAGGAAGGCTGTGCCAGATAAGAGAAAGACCTACCGCCTACAGTTGATTTTGATATTCTGGGAATAATCAATTATCCAGAATTAATTGAGCGTAGAGGATGTGATGGGCTATAATAAACCAGGAGCTCCCTCAAATACTGGGGAGCTAAGTCGTTCAGGGCTTTGTAGGTAGTCAGTAAAATTAAAAAATTTATACGATATTTAATAGGGAGCCAATGCAATGCTGAAAGAACTGGAGTAATATGATCATATTTCTTTGTTCTAGAAAGCACTCTAGCAGCTGCATTTTGAACTAGCTGAAGTTTGTTAATTAGGCCAACAGGGCAGCCGCCTAGTAATACATTACAATAATCTAATCGAGACGTCATGAAAGCATGAATGAGCTTTTCCACATCAGACATTGATAGCATATGTCGAAGTTTGGAAGTTTGCCCTTCATTAGTGTAAATTAATATCATCTGCTTCAGTCCAACATCTATGTTTTACCTTGAATCCAATAAATTACACATAATTTGTAAACTAATTTGATTTTTTTTCCTTTCATATATGTATTTCTTTGGTTGTTATCAACATCTGGTGAAAACTTCAAGTCAACAGCACTTCAGAATTTTGTTTTCTGAGAAAAATGGTGATGTGTTGAATACTTATTTCCCTTACTCGACATCTGTGTACCATATGTATATATAAAGGTCATTAAAAATATAAATAGAGGCAAAAGTCAGTGCTCAATTGCATGTTTTTACACCATTGCATTTGTTGTCATGGTAGTTGTCGTCATAGCAACATGGGGAATGGGTTGCTCATTTGAACCCTTTTCTCGCCAATCATTCTGTGCCTCATCTCACCTCATTTCATCTTTTTTTGTCTCACCTTGAACTGTTTTGAGCTTGGGATATTTCTGTTCTCTTTTGCTATTGTCTACTGACTTGCTCTCTCCATCTTTCTCTCATACAGGAAGAGAGCGGTTATCTGGTATTCTGGGTGTGAGCGCAGAGGAGGCCAGTCGTTTTCAGGACTCTTTCCTACAGACATATAGAGAGGTGCCGGCCTTCATCCAGCACACCATCCAACACTGCCAGAGTCACGGTGTGTATGATTAACACTATAGATTTCAAGAAATAAAGCTGACAGTTACTTAACAAAAACTCTCACCTCACAGTGTACTATGTATAACACTGCAGCTAAGACACACTGATATTACACTTGTCATGGTTTTTGCTCTAAGGTGTTAAAACACTCACAGCCATTCTTTCACAATAACTTCTCTGACATTGCCTAGTGCCATATTATTCGGCCTATGTTTGTTTCAGGGTTGCTTCAAAAATGTGCTGCAATATAAAATGTACATTTCGTTTGGTGTATCTTCTTGACAATACATTGTGTAGCAATGAAAAACAAAGGACAGGACAATTAAATAGGAAGATTATATGAGCTTGATAAGTAAAACAGACATAATTCTAGCTACATTCTTTTTTTGGCAGGCATTTAGTCTTGTCTTTGAGGTTTTTTTTTATTACTGTAATGTTATTGGTTCAGTGCTTTTATGTTAACTTAGTTTGAACTGGTTAGTAGTAGCTCAGTGATTGTCTTTTAACAACCAGTTGAAAGAAAAATAATTGCTTTTGCGTCTTGTCCTTGAATCTCCTCATGAGCTGAAATTGGAAAGAGGCACAAATGTTATGGGAACTAGCAACACTCCCTCTTACCAATGAAATATTATTTAGTCTTTCTAACTGTACTTTTGCCATCGAACGTTTTGTAGATTTAACTGCATTCTTCAATCAGAAAATAAGTTTGAATCAATGAGAAAAGGTATGCATTGCCAGTGTCATATCACATTGTAAGATATGCTGAAACTTTCAGTGTTCACAGAGTCACTCATCCAGGACTAAAAGTTCCTGCAAGTGCCCTCATTACACGATCAATACTGTATTCCTCTGGCACAGCAACAGAACACCTGCTATCATTTTTGCTGGGAAATTCATCGGGTTCTGTGAGGGAGAAAAGAGTTTTTTAAAAAAGGAAATGGAGAAGGGCTGTTCTAGAACAGGGAGTTCCAGTAGAAGCGGGATATTGTCTGATCTACAGCTCATAGAGACTCTCTGTGCCGTCTTTTGATTTTATGTAGAGAGACAAGACGCATGCAAGACCTTTCTCAAAGTTGAAAAAGAGAATAACATATTATCTGCTAATGCATGCTGTGATGCAGTGGCCTTAAAAATGTGTTTGGACATAATAGTTCAGGGGGGCTAATAATTCTAACTTGTACTGTATATATGACAATCAAAATGCCCTTAATATCAAAGCTTCTCAGTTTCCTCAACCGCTGCTGAGCCTTTTTAAAACCGTTTATCAAAAGAGAATTGAAAGTCAATTTCCACACCTAAATATTTGAAAGAACTCACCTGTTTAACTTTCTCCCTGTTAATTAGCAAAGGGTCACAAAATGTTTGTATTTTGTTTGTCCCATAGAACATTTCTTTGTTCTTTGTAATGTTAAGCTGCAAAGAATTTTCTGTTGTCCCACTTGTGATAAATGCTGTTTTAACTTGCAAGAAAATATTGATCCTTAAAATAAGCGTTCGGTGTATTTGCAAATCTTTCAATCACTTTAAAAGAATATCTATATTCACTGTATTAAAGGCGGAGGAGAAATCCATAAATAAGATCCTAACACAGGAATCTGACGCATCCTAATATTTTCCAGCCTTATCGACCACTCCACCCCCCTCTGTATGCAAATTGCAAGGGGTCTAGTTTCCCAGACATTGCCTGGTAGAGTTGTTGCAATTTAGGGAAACATTGCAAATTATACACTTACGAACTAAAACAGTTCACTTTTTTAAAAAAATATTATTTTTGTTTATGCTAAATATTATTGATTTTTTATTTAGGAACATATAACCAGTGGGAACAAACATACAAAAAAAAATTAAAATAAATATATACATACATGTACATACATACATACATACATACATACATACATACATACATACATACACACATACACGCATGCATACATACATACATACATACATACATACATACATACATACATGCATACATATAAACGTATGTACACAAATACATCCATTCCACTCATGTAACATTTCACATTTTTAAAAATAGTTTGGTATACTCTATACAATAAGGTAGTTAATCTGACCTACACCTGTTATTATGCTAATTGATGTCACGCAGACATAAATAGCCATCAGGTGGTTAAAAGTAGGTCAAAAGTATTGAGTTAAAAATAACTGAAATTGCTCCCTCAAAATTTTTTGCTGCTCATTCAAACTACTTATTTAAAATGAGCTGAAACAACTAAATTCTTGAGGGTTTTTTTGGGGACAACTTAATAGTTTTGTGTTTAATCAACTTAAAATTGTAAAAACTTGTTTACTTAATCGATTTGACGTGAAGGGATTGTGTGGAACCCAGAATTTTTAATTTGAGAGTCTAAAGATTTTTTTATATTTAAAATATGTGTTATCATGGTATACAAATTTTGAAATGTAAAATAAATGCCACTGACTTTCAATACTATAAGGATATACCAAAGACAAATACACACAAACATTTTGCGTTTAACACACATACACAGATACACCACTTCAGCCTATAATCAACAATAGAAGTAGCACATTCCGGTCAAGTGTCATCGCTGTTGTTCCTACACCCGGGTTGAGCTGCACACATTCCTGAACACTGTTACACATATACATATGGGGATCTCTCTTTGTGGCCCATAACTCCTGGCGCTTTCTGTGCTTCTGGGAAAAAGATTTTCCGAATGAGTCCATCGGCTGACCTCACTCTTTTCCAACAGGGGTTTATGTGTAAAGCTTGACCTATTGTTTGACTTACCCCGGAATGCACTGGCATGAATGACTCCTAAAGAGTCTGTGTGTGAATGAGTGACTGAATATAATAAGGCTGAATGAGTGAGTAAGTTGCTGTTTGTGTGTTCTTTCTTATTGATGCCTTAGGTTTTGTCAGGTCCATAATGGGAAGGCGCCGTTTTCTCCCGCACATTCACTCCGCTGACTGGAACCTTCGAAACCAAGCAGAGAGACAGGCTGTCAACTTTGTGCTACAGGGTATTGTGTGCCTATCTACTTGTGTTTGTGCTGTTTAGCGCATCTGGGATTGTCACATAGGCTCTGTGTTTCCCATCAGGCTCAGCTGCAGACCTAGCCAAATTGGCCATGATCAGAATCTGCTCCCAAGTGTTGTCTGACTCTCAAACTGCCAGGTATATTCATCTGTTCATCTTTCCACTCATTCCCCTATAATATTATGTATCTGAATAGTACATTTTGTATGCACTCTCTTAAAAAATGAACTTTATAAACCAAAGGTCCTCTATAAAAAACTTTTAACAATCTTTAAACTGTACAAAAAGACTTAATTGTGAAAGAGTCTATTAGAAATAATATGTTATTTTATGTTAATATAATATGGTCTGTTTTTGTTTTTTTTACTGGAAGTTTCTCTTAAGAATCAACGACAGTTCTTTTATTCAGGGTTCATATGGTCATGGAAAACCTGGAAAAGTCATGCATTTGTGACATGGCATTATTCAGACCTGGAAAAGTTTTGGAAAAGTCATGGAAAACAGATATCGGTATACTTGAATATACGTTGTTTACTTCTTTTCTGTCCTTGGTCAATCACATACTCTCACATTATTAGTGCGGTGTAAGCATTATCTCAATCAATTTAACATAGATGGAAATATAGATTGAAACTAAATAGATTGTTGCATGTCTTACAATATGCTGTAATAAATTTAAACATGCATTGTTTTTCTTTTACCACGCATATGTAGACATTGCATGAAGCATTAGTTCAGGAAATTATACTTGAAAGTCTTGGAAAAATAATGGAAAACTCATGGAATTTTAGTAGTAAAAATGTATGAACCCTGTTTATTGCATTGCAGCAAAAAATCATTTTAATTTTATTTTACTTGACGTCTATGCTTACTCATGCACTGTAAAGAAAAAAAAAGCAACAAACTTGAGAACAAATTTTTTTTCTTTTTTTATTTTTTTCTACTTAAATCATGTCAAGTGCAGTAATTGGGTTGAAATTTGAGTCATGCCCTCAAGTTTGTTGCTACAAAAAAAGTTGACTCGACTTAAAGTTTTACAGTGTGGATTTTTCTTTTATGATCATCCATTTATTGTTCATTCATTCATTCATTTTCTTTTCGGCTTAGTCCCTTTATTAATCCGGGGTCGCCACAGCGGAATGATCCGCCAACTTATCCAGCATATTTTTTACGCAGCGGATGCCCTTCCAGCCGCAACCCATCTCTGGGAAACATCCACACACACTCATTCACACTCATACACTACGGACAATTTAGCCTACCCAATTCACCTTTACCGCATGTCTTTGGACTTGTGGGGGAAACCGGAGCACCCAAAGGAAACCCACGCAACCACGGGGAGAACATGCAAACTCCACACAGAAATGCCAACTGACCCAGGCGAGGCTCGAACCAGCGACCTTCTTGCTGTGAGGCGAACGTGCTACCCACTAGGCCACCGTGACGCCCCCCATTTATTGTTAAAGATGCAAATTTGTCACAGTAGTCTGCAAAATGTATTGTTTTACATCAGAAATTGTTTGTCTGAAAATTGTTTGTTAAAATAGCCCTGTATGTGTATTGTATACTGTACCGTTATCCTTAAAATGCTGAAAAGAAATAAACAAATTAGATGTTAAATTAAATATATGAAATTGGTTCACTGAAGCATCCATATGGATTATTACACGAACTAAAAAATCAGACCCCCCTTAGTCAATATATAATTTACACACTGCATATTAGAGCTGCACAATATACAGTTCCAGCAACGATATCGCAGTGTGATCATTTGCAATAGCGACATTGCAAGTATATGCATTGCTGAGTCTGGATTAAGCATAAAAGACATAAGAAATTGTACCATTTGTAACTTAGAAAAATCAATAACGATTAATTTTATTGAATTGTTTACACAGTAAAGACTCATCAGAAAATAATAAAAGTTGTTTATTGAAACTTTGAAAAAACTGTTTATTGAATCTTTTTCTTTATTGAGTTTATCTATGCTTGTAGATTGTTTATTATATTATTATGCAGATGCGCTTCCCCACAGAATCATCTTGTGCAATCTAATATATTGCATCTAACGCAATATTTGCATCATTATGTCTGAGCATGAGATTCTAACATCAGCTAAAGTTATACAATGATGTTACCGAATAACTCTTATTCAGAAGGCAGGGCACATCCTGCCATATACTGTTTTTTACAGTTTCTTCCACAGTAACACACTTGAACCATCATCTACAGTGTAGTCCTAGTCTTTCTCTAAAAATCAATACCTATTTTGGAGCTATGTACTGTATTAGTGTTAGCTTAATTTTTTCAAATGCCAAGATTTGCCAGAAGTTTATATTAAATGATATTTCTGTGGTGCTTTCTTATTTATGGATATCTTTTCTTTCTCATTGAGCATATTCTTGATCTTATCACACTCTTTTTTTTTTCTGCCTCGCCCCATCTGTGCGAATCTATCAACTTGCTGTGCAGCGCTATATATTACAGTCATTTATCTTTGTTAGCATCCCTCTATCCCTCCCTCTTCATTCTTTCTCCTCACCCCTCCCTCCAAGTCTCTTTCTATCGCATTCAGTGAGTATTAAGAGTTATGTCTGCAGTAGATGGCTTCCAGACCGATGTAGACCACTAAGATTACTGAAATGTCTAATGTAATATTACCGCCACACACCAGGAACTAAACACATCAAGAGATGGTGGTCACGGTCAGGCTATTATATCACCACATTAAGATTGATAGTCCTGTTTTAAGCTTGATGCGTCTTTATCTTTTTAGGCTTGTGGCTCAAATCCATGATGAGCTGCTGTTTGAAGTGGAGATCTTACAATTGGACCAGTTTGCAGGTGAGGAAGAAGCCACAGATCATGCACGATTGCCCAGTTTGTAAATTGACTAATTTGTGTCACGTCTGAAAATAAAAAAAATGTGTATGTGTATTAGGGATTTGTCTATATTCAATATATTGTGATAATGAACGTGCACAATGTTGATGTCATAGGCACTTCAAAATACTTGAAGTATTCATGAATACTTTATTACTTAAACTTTTAGAGTGCCTTTTAAGAATAGCCAGATTGTTGTATTTGCAGTGTTGTAGTATTCATTAAGTGGTGCTTGAAGATATAATAAGCGTTTTATTTTCAGACATTATCTGAAATTAAAAAGAATGTAGGTATTTGTTAGCTCTGTACATCAAGGCTTCATTTGTTACAGTTAATTAAAATAAAGTAAATGTAATGAAAACTATAAACGCATTTGTCAATCTTAGGTGTTGTTAAACTCTTAGTTATTGCCCAATAAGACATTAAGAAAATCGTAATTGTTTTATTAAATGGAGTTAATAATAAATACAATTCAGGTTTTTTTTATGCAAACGTTTTCTATTGTTCTTTTGAGATTTACACACTTTAAAACATTTTTTTGCTTTGAACTTGTACAGCAAAGTATTGAACATGTCACCATTTGTCTCTGAAAACACATTTATAAGGGTGCTGTCGACTTGAAATTTTCAGCAGATGTTGGTAACAACCAAAGAAATTCATGCATGCAAATAAAAAAAAACTAATATGTTTACAAATAAAGTTATGTGTAATAAAGTAAAATGACACAGGGAAAAGGTATTGAACACATGAAGAAAGGGAGGTGTAGAAAGGCAGTGATAGCCCAGACAGCAGCTGAAATCTGTCAGTAGTTATTCAGCAACCCTCTGCCCTTTCTCATTGCAAATAAATATTAGGTGCTTTGGTCAAACGTCTACATTATCAGGATGATGAAGAAGAAACCAGAGTGGAAATTTCAGCAAGGCAATGATCCAAAACACAGCCAAGGAAAATCTCAAATGGCTTCAGAGAAAAAAAATCAAGCTGTAGAATGGCCCAGCCAATCACCTGACTTGAATCCAATAGAAAATACAAAATTAAAATCAGATTTGATAGACCAGACCCACAGAACCATCAAGATTTTTACACTCTATTGTAAATATCACACCTGAGCAATGCATGTGACTTCATTCTCTATATTAGAGGTGTCTTTAAGCTGCCATCACCAAAAAAGGGCGTTTATATAAAGTATTAAATACATTTCAGTAGTTCAGCACTTTCTCCTTGTGTCATTCCATTGTTATTACACATAGCAATTTTTTTCGGATTTCTTTGTTTTGTTTTATTTTTGTATTTGTGTTGTTTGGGTTTTTACCAAAATCTGGTTCAATTCCATGTCAACAGCTCCTTTAGAAATATTATTCCTAGGAAAAAAACATGACATGTTCAGTACTTATTATCCCCGCTGTATATACAATAAAGTAACACACTGAGTATGTTTTAGTTAATTGATAAGTTTTGAATAGTTTTATAATTTTTGTTTGTAGTAGTCTCTAGTAATAATTCTGATTGTAGCTGACGTTCAGCTTCAGATGTGGTCAGCAAATGGCATTTACCTAGTGTTTAACTTTGAAAACCTTTTGACGTTTTCGCCATTTAAATATTTTTACTCTTATGTTGGTGAACAGCGTTGGTGAAGAAGACCATGGAATCTCTTCAGCACATTGAAAACTTGGATGTGAATCTCTCTGTAAGTGAACTCCCACGCTTCATTTAAATATCAATCAATTATCCTAACATGAATAGGAGCTTCTGGATGTAGAGAAAGTAACATTCTGTGATCTACCCTGTGTCTCCTTTGTTGCTTCAGACACATTTTAAAGATCTAATAAAAGCTTTAATCATATTAGACAGACTATCAAACATCTGTCCAACCTAATGGCCATTCACTGTGTCACAGCGTTTGATTGGTAACCTAATTTAGCAGAATTGCGTGTCCAGCTGATCTTCCCTCCTACAGCCTGGATTTAAATTACTGTTAAAAAAAACGAAACAATGCAAGTGATTTATGTCTCTGTGTTCTCAGGTACCTCTCAAAGTCTCGCTGTCCACAGGAAGATCATGGGGTTCAATGTGCGAGATGAATATTTCCTGCACCACTACAGCAACTTCTGCCTGAGTCTCCCTCTCTTCCTCTCCATCCTGTAACTATGGCAACCGGGCAGCTGCAGTTCCTAATTCTTGTTTTCGCTGATGTATCCAAGGGTAGCGGTAGGATCAGGCTGGATTGTACCAGTTTCTTTTTTTGGGGTGGGCTTCCCTTGGTTCGTTTTTAATTTTTATAGTGTGGGAGGCTCTTCTCGCTAGTATTTCTACATAAGAACTGGCTTTAAAAACTTTGGTTTGGTTCAGTTAGTGTGTTTGATCATCTTAAATGTTCTTCAGTACGTCTGTCTACACAATTGTTATATTTAGATTCATTACTGTCTTGTAGTGTTGCCATCGGTTTCTCAGCTGCTGTGATGGAACGTCTGTCTCCTGATGAATATTAATAAACTCAGTTCCTCATTTAGTTAGTCTAGCTCACTTCATTTTAAACCTGTTAATCTTATCTCTTCCGTTTCCGCTGCACCTCACAAGTCATTAAGCAGCCACTCGCTGGCCTTTTGCCACATCTCATTTGTGTACACACAGTCCACAAACACTGACCCAGATTTTCAGTGTCCCTTTGTGGCGTCAGATCTTCCGTGGCCCCTCACAGTGCCCCCTATCAATACAAATACACCCTGGAAAAATGTTCCAGCTTTTTGCTGGTGTGTTATCAGAGACTGTGAAAGCGCAGATGGTTGTATCCTCTCTCTCTGAATGTCATGATATCCCTGAAAGCCTTTTCTTAAAGGTCTGGCACTGAAAAGTGTACACATTTTATTCTGCTAGGTCATGATCTGTTTGTTCTCCCAAAGTCATTAAATAATTCTCTGCATCGCTGACATGTGGTGAAAGAGAAGGTCCATTAGGATATGTAATGGGGTATGAATAATTGTATCATGTTTTGAACTAATTATTTGAGCCTTCCTTATTAAATGAGCTGTATGTAAGAAATGCCATTGTAATTGCTTTTGGCAATATATGAACAGCTTTTAGTAAAACTTAAAGAATGTAACCTTCCCATTGCTGGGTCATGACATTAATGCATGCTCCCAAGAACCTCTTTCACATTGAATGAGACATGAAATGAATGCTTGTACAATGTTCAAAATAATATATAAATGAGTAGTCTCTAACACAATATAATCTTTATAATTGAATGATATTAACATTATAATCATATAATTATTTTTAATCAAACAGTCATGACAATAATTTTATGTAAATAGTTGCATCCAAAATGGAACACTATGCACTTGTGCATTAATGCATTTACACACTCAACAGCATAGCATATGAATGTAGTGTCATCCCAAATGGAACACTAACGGTTTATTTACTAAGCAGAAATTCAAACCATTTCCCAGATGACGTTTGAAGGTTGTCAAATTAGTTAAATAAATGACCAAACTACCAAATAACACCAGCCATAAGTAAGATCGCATTCACTATCAGGAGAAGGCATAATCACTTTTGTTGGAGAAATTTGCTTTTACAATCCAAAATAAATAAAGAAATCCAACGTCAGTGCCTGAAAACTCCACCCCTTCCACTACGTGAGCATTACTGTTGGTGCTGAGTGCGTGAAATATCCAACAGTCCACACTTCTTTTTAACAGTTGAATAAGTGCATCAACTGGGTATTTAAAGTGCACTTATTATTTTAAGAATGTCAGTATGAATGCACTACTTACACTATTTATACTACAAAATGGCGAGGAATGGTGCATATATATATATGCGATTTGGGATGCACCTAATGACTTTATCTGTCAAAACGATGTCAGTGATTTGCAGATTTCCATATAGCCAGTGGTGTAAAGTACTGTGCTATTTTCATTTAACCTGTAGTTAGTAATTAAAATGTCTTTTCATAAACAAAAATGATTGTTCATGACCTGTCACAGCTGGATTTTTGCCCATTGGGTTACACAAATATCGGCCTGCATGTAAATGCATGTAAATGCACTTTGTCGTATTGTTGGTGTATATATTAATGGAACCTGTTCTCACATTAAATGAATCTCACATTTAATGTATAGTTTATAAATGGCCTATACTTTATCTTACACTTAACTAAATCTTAAAACAAAACGGCCCTGGCCTGAGCTACGTTTTTAATTTGCAGGTCTAGGGTCCAATAATTTTCACATTGTAATTCTCACTACTTGTGACGTCCTATGAAATAGAGAGTCCATCTAGATAGGATTGAGGATTGGCTCCCCTTTAATCCTAATTGTAACAGGAAGCACCTATTACTGATTTTTTTTCTGGACCCTTTAAAAATCTTTTGGCGGCATTTTGAGGAGGCTGCTGGTTATTTTTAATTATTTTGTACATCCAACATTGCTACACTACATTACATATTCATGCATACACCTACATCCGAAACACCACTGATTCCTGACTACCTCATCTACATATTTTTGCTTTAAGTTGATTAAAACTGTTTCTTTAATAAATTATGTTATATAATTTTGGCTTTCTTGGGTGTCCCTCTTCTTTGTTGCGTCCTTGTGAGTCACGAGGCGTAACACTACCCTTGAGCATTTTTAGAAGGGTTATTTTTACTCATACATTGATTAGTATTTAGAACAAATCATTTTACTCTATTACAGTTTTTTTTTTGGCAAGAAATCTACTTTTACTTATGTTTTTTTTTCACTACGCTTTCCACCAATAAAAATAACTACGATCAAATGCTTGCTTAACTGCTGCTTTCTCACCGCAGCCATTTTGTTGTGTAATTTGTTTTTTGAGACAAAAGAGTGCAGCACATATTCACACAATTTTAGCAACGAACAAAAATCTTTTGATCAATTAATGAAAAATAACTTGGTTCTGAGTATGTTGGGGCATTGAGCAACATTCTGTCTTTTAAGTAATGATGTTCACTTCACGACCAACCGTCTCACAGTGCTTAATTTGAGCCGGATCTTGCCAGATCCTGTTCCGGAAAATGTCAGATATTCGATATTTGTTTTGCTCTCAGGTATTTATTTGAATGGATCCGGCATTAACTTGTGTGTGGTGAATTCCTACATATGTGTGTTGCGAAAGAATGTGAATGAGCGTAAGCGAAGGCTGTGTGGATTGTGCACACACACCCACGACGGTAATCACCATACGCAAGTTAAAGCAAAAGTCACGTTTAACTATTGGCCCTCAATAATATTTTCAGCCAATCACTTTTCTTATGTTTACAATCACTCTCATTGGTTGGTGATTGTTTCGCGTACGGTCAGCAGCGAAAAATAATGGCATAGTGGCCAACCTATTTAATATTTGTATTTTCAAAGTGGAAGAGGCAGTCAGGCATATTTAATTTCTTTAAACCCAAAAGTAAATCCGATAATGAGCCTGATCAAAAAAAGATGTTGAGAAGATGAAACTGCGCAAATGGATCAGGATAGCGGGAGACAGAAGCAAAGCTATCTTAAGCCCGCCAGAAAACATGACAGAAGTTGTAACTGTGGATAATAGTGAAGTGAACTGAATAGTGATTGTTCATACGATTTATGTTTGTAGCTACATGTTTTTTTTTTATTATGCATGACTGTCCTATAACAGAAATGTGATTCTCTTTTTTTGCACTATCACTGTTTAATGACGTCATGTTCCGGAAAAACTGAAATTGTGTTGTGGACGTTGGTCACGGTAACTTTTCTTTTCTTGGTTCTGTTTCTGGAATTATTTATTTTCAAATTAATCACTGGTCTCACTATAAACGTGTAATAATGCGCAAGAGTTTATAATCAGTGTGTGCTTATTGAACTCAACTTAAATGACCCAAAGGAGCTTTGTGTGTGCATGCATTGGTGGCTTTTAGAACTGGTTCAGACACTTTTGTACAAGCTTTATGCATCGTTCCTTTAATTGATACATTATGTACATCCTTTTCTTTCATAAATCAGGAAAACTTTTCTTTACATCTTTACAAAGTTCCTGTGTATTGAGGAAATGAAAGAAAAAGAGAAAAGGGGGAACATAAAAAAAGTCAAAACTCAAGAAAACAAAGCAAGTACAACGATTACAGACTCAAAGAACCAGGAGATCACTGCAACCAAACAGGTAAAGCAAGGTCAGATTTGCCATGCTCAAAACCTCTTTTACATACTCTTAATGCGTTCTACCCAGCCCTCATTATCATACCAAGCCCAGCCCCTTTAGTGGTAACTGACCCCGCCCCCCATGTATGGCTGCATATCATTTCCCTGCTGTGCTTTGTGTGGGCTTGTTTCTAGAGTAACAGGCAGCCAATGATTGAAATGTGTTCAACAGCCTGACATAAATGAGGCAACTAATGCCAACTTAAAACTGGAAAACATGAGTATCTCTAAAGCAAAGAAAGAAAAGTATCACTGCCATCTTTTAAGTGCCATACATTTCCAAAGTATTTCTAGGGGTTTACCCATAAATTAATGGTAATTTACAATAATTGCTAACCCACCAGCACTTTGCAATGTTTCTAAGAGCCTCTAATAAGTGCTGAGAGAATGCAGGGACTCTGAAAGTTGCTTTTGCTCTGACTGGCACAAATATAAGCTGAGTATAGTCACAATTGTGTCTCAGTTTGCGATTGTTTCTCAAAGTGTATTGTTATTGTGTTAGTTTCTGTAAACATTGTATGTATATTCATATAGTATCTGTTACAAAACGTCCCAAAATGCTATTTACAGTAAATTACACTTTACAACTTTACATATATTAAAATGTTAATAAAAAAGGTTAAGTGTTTTTGTTTTTCAAGAAAAATCATAAAAGCTTTGTTGGCATGAACCTGTGCGTATTGAGCCACTTGTGAAACTGCTGTTGATTTCTCTGTTTTGATTACTGTCGCAGATTGTTGGAGACTGCGCTCCTCGTGAAGCAGGAGATATCTGAAAACAGCCAATGGATCAGAGCTTGGCGCAACTCTCAGAGGCCCATGGCATCACCCACTCACAAAGGTTTTTTCACTTATTTTTGCCCGCTTTGTGTCCATACAGCATATGAGGAACGCAAGTAAATGTGTTAGTTGTAATTAGGATGAAGGAAAACAATATATAAAACCAAAGAGAATATACACAAACAAAAGAAACGTCACATTCACACTTTGTCAGGCCTTGGCTTGCCTGTGGAGATGTTGCTGTGCCAATACTAATAACATCTTAGCGAATGTCACCAGTAAAGTATGAGGGATTGAACATCAATGCAGCATTTGAACGTTTTTATAATCTCATGGATCATGTTCTTTTCTCTTTTTTTCCCCCAACTGTGATACTTTGTATTATTGCTTGATAAAATGGCACATAGGCTTGATTTCCAAATGAGGTCTACAAATATGAGTTGTGGCAACATCTTAAAGACAAACGGCAAAAGAAGGAAATATACTAAACATCTCAACTTTGGCAAATTTAACTTCTCAAAAATACCGTTGATACATTGTAGTGGATCGTAAGAACAAGAAACTAAATCCTTATTTAAAAATATAGATATATTGTTCAACAAAAAATCAAATAAAGAAAGGAAAATACAGTTAGGGGAGTGCTATCAACATGGAAAATGAAAGGAGAAGGGATCAGCTTCATACTTTAGTGTCTTGACTTGTTTCGTGCATCATCTAATGAGCGACAATGATGTAGCAAGTCCATCCACCAGTGTGGATCGTCCACGACTCCCTTCTCCACTGTTAAGTGAAACATTCTTAGCAGCCATCTGTTTCATGCAGCTTACCAAGGTCAATCTGAATGCTTTATCATCAACATTTCTTTCAAACTAACACTAGAAATGTATATACAGAGAATGCACTTTTATTTCAGTGTTGTTTTTTTGTTTGTTTTTGTTCTTTTTTTTATGTCTTGGGTAAAACCCCAGCTTTTTATCCTTGCATAACAACTTTGTCAAGTTCTGTCCTGCTGCTCCAACCTTCAGAGACGATCACTAACCAATCAAGTCACCAGTCTAAACCAGCGTATCACACAATCAGTACACATACATCCAATTTAATTGAGCCTTTAGCATGTGCAAAGGTTTTAGCATGTGCAAAACTAGTTGCATGATCAGGTCAACGGGTTAGTTAACCGCAAGCAGTGATCATGGTGTTCTTGCACCTGCTTGCGATACAGACAGGCTCTCTTCAATCTGCCAACAGCACATGCACCTTATACATAAAATCCCTTATTCCATGCTGATTGCATTCAGAAGAATAAAGTAAGGATTTTCAAGGCAGTTGCACTACAGAAGAAGATTAACACTCATAGCAAAATACCTCAAGTACATCAAACACTGTTCAAATTTGGATCCTCAGAATATGTAATACATTGCTGATCGCCGTATACATTCACTTCTGCCAGCACTGTGGTAAATCCCGTTAAGACATTTGTGGGGGTTTTTATTTAAATGTAGGATTGACTACAACTTCATTCTCCTATTAAAGTTTCATTCTGTTCATCTTTGATTGTTTTCGGCTTGCTTTGGCCACACAATCTTGGGTGAGTGTGAACGGTTTGCTTTTGGGTTGAAATGTCACCTCACAGATTTTATCTGCCATCTAATCTTTCTTATTAAAGATGCTAGTGCATTCAAATACAGCTTAACTGGGAGACAGGTGAATGCTACGTCCAATTTGACTGGCACACGCAACTAGCAGAGTTGTGTCTAGGGAACTGTATTCTTGGTGCCTTATTCATTTCAACTCGCATAGCTAAAACAGGGAAGTCCTCCCAAGTAAACCGAGAAGCGTCACATATCTGATCTGTAGTCAGAACAGCGCATCATTTTCAAGGCCTTCTAATGATGAAAAGGACATCTCGCAATATCCTAAAACAATTTTTTCGACTGAAAATGAAAAAAACATTTTTAAAAATCTCCACTTTTAAGACTTGCCGTGTTAAAGATGGTATTTGTCTTGCTCGTTTTTCATTCAAAGACGTTTCATGCAACAACAATTTCTTTGAACAATGAAACACACATATTTGTTTATATGTTCAGTTAAAAAAAGAAGCTTGTTTTACATAGTTTTAAATATACTTCTTTACCAGGGCAGGCACCGTACGCACAAACCAGGTACAGAGGCATGCCACATACTTGCATTGCTTTTGCATTCTACTATTGGCAGCTGTGATGTCATTGAAGCAGCAAGCTGGTGGGTAGTCCTATTATTTTGTTGACTCCGCCCATCTCACGTTCTAAACCACACCCACAACTCTCCACGCTGCTACTGTGACATCACAGAGGGAGGGAAATATGGAGATAGTACAAGCTAGAATGGAGGGGAAAAGGCAGCGCGACAAGACTCCGTGGCGCATGCAGAGAGGGGTGTGGGTTTGAAGGGAGGGAGAGGTCTGGCCCAGGGTTGCAGTCAGATTTTTGGATGGGGGTGGGGTTAAAGTCAAGGAAAACTGGCGATGTTCATGTTCTTTTTTTTCTTTTTTTGATGCACTACATGTTACTTCTATGTATTTTTAAATCACATTTAGTTTCTTAACTTTATACAACATTATGTCACAGATGAGGCTCATTGTGGTTTGAATCTCTCCCTCTGCTGGTACTGTGATAGGAAGATAGAGACGGAGAGAGATCATGGGTATGTCATATATTCAAATATTTTACATATACATATTGAGTTATTGAAGAATATAAAGCCTTTTATAGTGTATACTTGTACAGTGATTTATTTATTTTTATCAATGTCTATCCAAATTTAGATTTGTGCTCAGTTCAAATTCAACATTTTATCACTGTATTGCTGATTTTATTCCACCCAGGTTTTATTTTAAATTCGCTTTAAGTTTGATTGCATTTGTTCTTATTTCTTTTTAGATGATCAATTGGAGGAGCAATATCAGGCTGGGACGCATGATCACAACTCAGTCAACTTGCTGTAAGTATTTCCACCAAACCTGAATGGTGAAATTATCCACAAAGTGTACAAAAGTTTAATTGAGTTATTATTAAAGCTCTATCAAATCTTTACACAAATAGATATGTGCTAAAATTGGTTCCACGGCAATTGGGTGTTTTCACAGTATATGAATTGTGTGTACAGTTATAATTAGGTTCCAAGTTAATTTAGAGTTTTTAAACATGTTTTTCTGGTCATTTCTGACCTTAATGTCAATGCTGTAGCTCAGCACTAGAAAACTGCTCAACCATCAAAACAAATAAAGAATACATTGCAATGTTATCATAACCTATTAAACAAGGGGTGCTTAGGGATAGAAATCACTGGCTTTATAATATTCCAAATCTCTAGTTTTTGGTTGAATGGTCGGACACAAATAAAAATGCTGTGCTTTGGACTGAAAGTTACAATTTGATAGACTGTTTGACTCCACCAGACTGCTGCTGTTGCAAGGTTCAAACCACTTCCTCAAGAAAAGGTGGATTAACTACCTTCTCTCCAGTTCCTTAAATCACATATGTGTGTGCGTGTGTGTGTGTGTGTGGTCTGTGCTACTCTGTGGGTCGGCCTATAAGATAGCTAATTTAACTGCCTTGGCTAATTATTGTGTTCAATTGAAAATGTCATATCCAAATAAGATAAAGTCAGCAGGGCTATTCATTTCTTCATGTTGTTTCAGAACAAGATGACCATGAAAAGAAAAACTAAGAGCAAAAAAAGTCTAGTGTGATTAAAAAAATAAAACATTTCGCTAAAACCTCCTCAAATAAAACGATGATCATAGGAATGAATAGAACTAACTGTAGGAACAAATATGACTTTAACATAAATAAATAGGTAGAAGAAGAGGACCGGATCAGTGGGTGGTTCAGGGTCGTTGCCGGCATCGTCGTTTGTATTCTGTTTTCTGCGTTCAAGTGAACTCTCCGTTTCTCACTCTTCGTGAAGCTGCAATCGGTAGTGGCTGTAGCGAATCTGGAAGAAGAGCCTCTCCAGCGGTGAACGGGTCATTCCTGGCAGCGTGTAGTCCTCCGTCTCTCCCACTCGTCGGAAACCCAAAGACTCATACAGCTTGTGGGCGGCCATCTTGACGGCAGTCGTTCCCAGAACCACAGCCGAGTAGTTGTTTAACATGGCAAATTCAATAACACGCCGACCCAGAGCTTTGGCGATGCCTTTTCCACGGAAGTGAGAGTCCACTGACATGCGACGGAGCTCCACGGTGTTGTCATCTTCTCGACCTTGCGCTGCCACGATGCCCACCACCTGGCCTTGCAAAACCGCCACCCAGAAACAAGACCCTGTGCACAACAAAACAAGAAAAGAATTCAGCATTGCCTTACGACTAAACATTTGCCAGCTATTTGAAAGCCTCTTGCATGATCTAGTTGTAATTTAAAGTGTTGTCATGACTAATGTTGGAGCTTTTTGTTTTGTTTTGTTTATTTTCACTTGCTTTCAGAGTCTAGTATTTGCTATAATATGAGCTGCTCTTCAACCAAAGCCACGTTTAGTCAATCAAATAAATCAGTTCTAAAGCAATTGAATTCAATCAAAGACTTCATTCTCATTGAATAACACTGCCAAAGTAGCTGAATACTTAATCAAGAAGCAGCTCACGTGCTTATTTTCCTTAAATGTGCTGCAGTAAAAAGTTAGGATTTTTTCTTCAAGCACATTTCGCAAATGATCAACTTTATATTTAATGCTCTCCAAATTAAATTGTTTGTCTGAAGCTCTGTGGAGATTAGTGTAAGCACAGCTTATGTCAGTTAAGTTCAATTACAGTTGCCAATATTTATTTTTTTATGATTGTCATTTTAAAAAATGTGACTTATTAAAGGGATAGTTCATACAAAAATAATAAAAAATATACTCACTATTTACCCTCAAGTGGTTCCAAACCTTTCTGAGTTTCTTTATTCTGTTGAGCACAAAATGGGGAAAAAAAGAAGAAGATGTTTTGAAAAAAGCTGGAAACCTGTAACCACTCAAACAAATACTGTGAAAGTCAATGGTCAAAGGTTTCCAACTTTCTTCAAAATATCTTTTTTTCTATTCAACAGAAGAAAGAAAGCCAAACAGGTTTGGAACAAGTGAAGGGTGAGTAAACGACAGAATTTTCAGTTCTGGGTTAACTATCGCTTCAATTTTTTTTAAATGATTATGCAACAGAAAGCCTGTCATAATTTGTTAGGAAAGGTCATGAAAGATTACTGCCATCAAATTAGTCTCATGAATGACATTTTTACAAAGATGTTTTAGTGCAGATTAAGTGCATTTCTTGTTCCTCAATTTAATTGTCATTTAGATCAGATAGTTTTTTATTGTTGTTAAATGAGGAGCACGTATTGATTCCTTTTGATATTACTATTAATCTTAAATACAGTCTTTTTCTGTCATGCTTGTGAGGTTCAGCATTGTTCTGCCAAAATAACTAAATTACATATTGAATTGCAGAGAGAAAGGAGATAAATACTCTATGAAGCTGTACAAATAAACAAGGACAGAACTGAGATCTGGTTTCTCCAAGAATAAATGTACGCAGACAAAGGTATGTGTAAAACCATGCTCTTTACATGTTATATTTTATCATGCAGAGTAACAAATGATGCAATAATTCTTTTATCAGTGCAGTATTGCAGCATCAAATATGTGCAATATTTATAAAGTAGCTGCAACTTCATACACAAATTTAGCAATAGACAATAGCATTTATTCATGTGCTGTGTTGCAACATAATGCTGTATTACACACCAAGAGGTGTTTGTGTGTGAGTGTGTCATGACTGCCTTAGCTTCGGGGCTGAGGAGCACTATTAATCACTGTGGGACTCAACGTCGTGCAGTACACTCATTAGTTTGACAACACACACACACACATTTGTACCCCCTCCACCCCAGCTGTCTGATAACTGTTTCTTTTGTGTGCGTGGTTGCAAGGCCATTCAAATACAGAATCATAACATTAGCCAATGATGCTTTTATCATCCAGTTTAATCGTATTGATAAAATCAACTCCCGCTTCACGTTATTTTCTGCTAAATATGGAGTTTTACGTCTCATTAGGGAAATTAAATGTGTCATTAAGGACTAGTGGGTAGCACAACCGATTTATTTTCTTCCACATAATAAATACGTCTTGCACATATCAATAAATAAGCATCTTCCAATTCATGTATTTCATGAGCTGCATATTTTAGGGTATTCATGATCTTCCCAGTATGAAAGCAATGCTATCCCTGTAATGATGAAAGCCACTCCAAACAGATGATGAGTGCATTAAAGAAACATCTAGCATTCCCTCCTCAGATGCAGGATTCCACATTAGCATAGCAAGAGAGAAAATCCCTTGGGAGAATCCTTTGTCTGCATGCTGCCACTAAACAACACTACCATACATCCTCACACTGAGGCTTTAATTCACACCTTCCCCCATTTCCTGACTCCAGAACTCTTTCTCTTTCCTCTCTTCCACTCTTCTTGATTTAAGATTATGTTTTTATGCACCAAAAATGTGTGTACTAAAAGCTTAACTATTTTTACATATATAGATATGGATTTTTTTTTTCAGTTTTGCATTAAATTGATAAAACAGACATGTATTTAAAATAGTGCTGGACAAATAATTGTAATTAATCACATCCAAAATAAAAGTTTGTTTTGACATAATATAATTTGTGTGTGTATTATATATTTTTATTATGTACATGTGATACACATACATAGAACACAAAACCGTTTTGTTACATATATATTTAGATTTATGTATAATTTGTATTGTATACACATATTTTTAAACAATTTCTTAATTATATGCTTGCCTGTGTGTGTGTGTGTGTGTGTGTGTGTGTGTGTGTGTGTGTGTGTGT
>CAIGQQ010037820.1:4252312-4262868 GCA_903798035.1 Danio albolineatus | reverse complement strand
TGTGTGTGTGTGTGTGTGTGTGTGTGTGTGTGTGTGTGTGTGTGTGTATATATACACACACACACATAATAAATAAACTCACATTGTCAAAACAAACGTTTATTTTGGATGCGATTAATCATGATAAATCTTTGCCCAGCACTAAAAACATATGTTTGTATTTAATTTATTCATTTTATGAGTTATTCTATTCATTAAAAATTCCATATAAGAATTATAAGACTTTTTATTTTTTTTATTTTTTTACATTTGTTTGATCAAAAAATAGAACAAGAAATGACAATATTGTGAAATATAACTGCTTCTGTTTTAATGTACTTTACATTTTTATATAATTCCTTCAATGTCGAAACTGCATTTTCAGCAGCTATTACTCCAGTTTTCAGTGTAATATGAATACAAATGATCAAAAATCATTTTGATTTAATGTCTTGCTGTTCGGGATCATTTAAATATGATCAATCCTAAAACAGTGCTGCTTGATGTTTTAGTGGAAACTGATGGATCATTTTTAGGAAAACTTAGATGAACAGAAATCTTAAAAGAACAGCATTCATTTAAAAAATAACCCTGTAAATGTCTTTACTGTCACTTATGTTCAATTTAATGTATCCTTGCTGAAATAAAAGTATTATTTCATTAAAAATACAGACCCCAAACTTTTGACTGGTAGCATATTATTTTACGTCACTCACTGCGATTCTCATATAGATAGATCATAGACTTTTATTATGTATAAACTTGTTTTACAGACCCATAGGATTTTTATCTTGTATATGGGACGATTTCTTGTATATATTTCTACAATTGTCTGTGGAGGAAATCTGCTTTACTCAGTAGTGTGAGACACACAGCATAAACAGGCCCATACTTAATTTACGCATGCACAAGGGGTGTAAAAACACTCTCGGAAATGTTTACTGATACACTACAGTGTGGATTCTGACTGGCAGTATCTGACTTTTTGGACCCTGAAGCTGAGAAAGAAGCTAAAATAATAATAGTAAATAAAATAATGTACTTTTATGCTATGCTGTCAGAGATAAACCCATAAATTAATTATTATAAGCTAAAAATTAATCTACTAGATTAAAAAACGTACTACCTTCAGAGGCTATTCCTATTATTTGCTCACTTTTACTTAAGTAATATATGCAATATGACTGTTTACTACAACTTTCACTGCTCATTTTTAAAAATAACAAAGCTGGATCAACTTTTTGCAGTGTTTATCGCTGAACTCTAACGGTTTCATCTCTCTGCAATTAAACAAATTGATAATTACAGCTTTTTGTTGGAACATATTTCAATACTATTGCTTTAGTTCTAAGTTTGCTAGAGTACAATTTGTGTGAGGATTTGTCCTGTCTTCAATCAATAGCACCACATGATGCCGAACATTTATCCTCAAGAGCAGAACTAATAGAGGCTTTCTGCATATTTCATGAGTTTCCAGCATTTAAAGCTACACATCAGCTATTCGACCCATCTTGGGCATCTAGAGTGCAGTATTTAACCTCAGTTTCACAGGCGCCGGTCTTGAGAGTATTTGTTGTGGTGAAATAAATATTTGGTCATAAATGATTTATCACAAAGTGAAATATAGTCTCAGTAAATAAAAGAACAGTTTATAGTAAAGTATTAGCGCAAATGTATTTATACAAGTATGTATATTAGGGCTGCACGATATTAGAAAAATCTGACATTGCAATATTTTGGTTTGCATATAGATGATTTGAATAGCTCTATTTGAGAAGATTTTATTTATTTAGATTGATCCATGCAGTCATAGTCAATCTGCATAAATTACAATAAATCACAAATATAAATAAATAAACAATGCTTTATGATTTTGGGGAGTCTAACAATATTCAAGTACTGAAATTAAACAAACAAATGTAAAATAACATGGTCATCATTGTAAAAATAATTAAAATATCTAATAATTAATAATATCTCTATATTTTAATCTTTAGTAAATAATCTAATCCTGCAATGTAACAATTTTAGATACACATATTGCAATATCGATGTTCAAACGTTATATTGTTCAGCCATAATATATATATAACCAACTTCTATATATTACACATTAGTGCCTTTTTTATAATAAACAGCATCCTCAGACAAATGTTAAAAACATACAGTACTATTCAAAAGTTTATTAAGAATATTTTTTATAGAAATGTATTATTTTAATCAGCATAGATTCATTAAATTGATCAAAAGTGACAGAAAATACTTTTTATGAAATGGTCATAGTCAAAGTACAAGCTGTGTTTTTAACTTTCTATTCATCAAAAACAACGGATTTAAAAAAAAGTAATAGCGTTTCCACAAAAATAACCATTTTTAACAAGAGATTTGAGCACCAAATCTTCATTTCAGGCTAATTTCTGCTGAAACTTTAAAGTTTAACAAATAGTTACTTTATTTAAATAAATAAAATATTTACAAAATCATAAACACTAAACATTTTAAACCAGTGCATGCTTGCTTTGGCTACATGTGTAAGGGTAAATCCAGTGAAACATGTTGAAAAATCTACTTGTGAAAATAACTGTGTGTGTGTGTGAAGTGAGCCCTTACCTGTGGGTTTCATGTAATATGCCTCAATGTCCGCCATATCGGTGTGCAGGGCGCAGTCCAGGTAGCTGAGAATGACTTTTCTGCTGTAGTAATAACGTGCACCCATTAGAATAAACGGTGCGCAGAAGGTCAGTGTGAAGGATTTGGTCATAACATAGCACATTACTATGGAGAAATGGAAGAAAAATAAACGACACCTGTCAGAAAAGAGAATCAAATGTTTGATTTTTGGCAGAGGAGAGACAAATACAGTAAATGTATACAAGTTACGAAGATATGCAGAGATATACCAATGAAGGGAGATGCATTGCAAAGTATGGAAAACTGACTAATAAGAGTTTTTCCTGTAAAAACAAAAAGTAATATGTAACGTTATTCATTTATTTGGCAAAGACGTTTTTCTAATGGAGAGCACACTAACAGGGACCTGATGTACTTAAAGGGATAGTTCACCCAAAAGTGCAAATTCTGCCATTATTTTCCTCACCCTTCACTTGTCACAAATATTTTTGAACTTCTTTTTTTTCTATTTAACAGATAGGAAGGTATTTTAAAAAATGTTGGAAACTGGTATCCATTGACTTCCATACTTGTTTTTTGTATAAAGTCAATGGTTACCAGATTCTATCATTCCTCAAATTATCTTCAAATTAACTCAAACAATTTTGAAACCACTTAAGGGCAAGTAAATATTACTTTTTGGGTGAACTTAAGTCAAGAAATGTGATTATGTGTATGTCAAGGTTGTTGGCACCAGATGGCACACTTGAGCTCTGACTCCCTGCGACACTGTGTATGTTTCACGTCATACGTTATCCACACACTCCACTGCAACACGATGCGCACTGTTTACTGTCAACACACACTTGATTTCAACTGTGACAAATTATGCACCAAGTCTCTGTGTGACGTTCACAATTTACTTTTGCGACCCCAAACCCAAAAGAACTGAATGCCTCACCACTATACGTACCCACATCAACGCACTCTATGCTACTTCATGGACATAAAACACCTCAATAGCACGTTTAATCTGTGGGGCGTAAATAAATGTTCAGTGTAGCATAAAGGTACAAAATTGGTGCTGTCTAGCCATATCACCATGGTGCTCAGTTAAACCGCCTGTAGCTGAAAACCACTGAAAGTCGTTATTAGTACACACAAAAACGAAATAAGCATTAAATAGAATGTGTATAGTTAAAATACAATTAGTTAAAAGGCTGATCGTTAAAAAAAACTCATTGTTAAAAAAAGTATTTAAAAAAAACTGAACAGGCAACAAACACAACTTCGTGCAGTGCACTAAGATATGTTGGATAGCCAGTGCGCCCGCGCGGGATTCATTCATTCATTGGGCGCGCGCGCACACATTCACCGGTAACGCATGCTGCATGCTTTGAACTGCTGCTGCTGCTGCCTTTGTGACTCCTTTACAGATATTCACAGTGATTTTTCAGCGTAAAGGATGTCATGATTACGTGCGTTGAAAGAAACCCCTGTTTTAACATAAAATCATGTAAAAATCAGGCTAGCCGGTTTTTGTTCTTTTCATCATTCACTTTGACATCATTATTACATTTGTATGAAGTAAAGAGCTCAGAGTTTTTCACATGTTGAATGAGAAAAGCGGTACGTTCATCGTCCGTCCGTACTTTCACCACATACCTGTGAGAAACGCATACATAAACTGGGTTGTAGTTTGTTGTCTTAGACCCCGAAATGCCGAATTGGGTATCCGCTCCATGATCCCCTCGTTGAAGATCCGCCGCACCTCCTCATGGTCCGAGCGTTCAAACTCGCGGATAAAAACCTGGTTCCGTTTCTCAATCTTCCTCTCGAGCGCACTGGGGGACGGAGAAGAGGACGTCCACATTTGCGAGGAGGAAACTATAATTGAATCTTTTTTGGTCCCAGCTATGGCCTCGTGTTCGTCTGCAACAATTTTAGTCTCGCAAACCATTTTTGGAGACGAACAATGCATGCAACTGGCCTGAAATGAACTGAAATTGGGGAGAAAAAAAAATAAAAGATGGATGATGGTCTTCTTTGTTATGGAAAGAAAAAGGACTGATGCACTACTGCAACCCTGAGCTTCCTCACGACCAAGACTTGCCGGTGCATCACAAGTGGTATTTATAATGCGCCAAAGCCGCATTCAGATTCTGGGGTGTGGGTGTTCTCCTCCTCTCGCTGATTGGATGCTGCGCAGTGCCACATGACGGCGGTGGGAGGTGAAAGTACAAAAGACACATCGTAACGTGTCTTTTTGGAAACAAAGTATCAGTACACCGGCGAAATTCCACACATGTTTGTGTTTTAGGGGGGACTGTGGACCAATGGCTCCATATGATGCGCTCCGGAACCCCATGGACCCCGCGTGTGATTGCAGAATTGACAACGTCACGGCGATGCTGCGGTCTGCCTACATCACCGACACCCGAGCTGCACACTTTATTGTGTGTGTGTGTGTGTGTGTGTGTGTGCGCGCAGAGATTGATGGGTTCATCCGCTGGCATTTTACCAACGTGCGCTGGACAGCGTGTATTACGAGTGTGTGTGTGTCACTGACACTTTTACTGCACTGCAATGTTAAGCTCTGGTTTACGTTCATCCATCACATCCCTTTTTTAAGACCCCAGATCAGCGCTTATCATAGCCACCGCCATTTTTCAGATATTTTGTCTTTTATGAATATTAGCGATGAATTGCGTATTCACATTATGAACTAAACCTGCGCGTAATGCCCCTAAGGAACATGTAGCCTATAAGCGTGATAGATGTTCAAAGGGGTTCCTGATGAGAGATAGAGGCAGTTTTTGGTGTAGAGTAGACGACCATTCTAATGTGAGACTTTTTTTTAACCAAAATGTGTTGTTGTAAATATGTTCTTCATCAATCCAAAACGCTGTATAAATGATACAGTTTATAATATTCCCAGCATAACATGAGAAAAAAACTTTCTTTTTCGGACTTCGTCATTTGCTTGCTACATGAAGTTTCTATTAGAGGAATAGGCTATACATAGAACTTATGAATATATAATAACATTTAATACATTTATTCATTTAGCTGACACTTTTATCCGACATATAATATAGCCCTATATAATAACATTTATATTACAATCTATTACATGAATACATTATAGTCATATACGGCTTGCGTCAGTGTCTAGTTGTAAATGTCTTAAAAGGCAGTGACGTACTCTAAGATGCTCCGAAGAAATCGTCTTGATTTAAATAAGGTCGCATTCCAGCCGTATTGTACAGAACTAGTTAAGACTGGATCACCCCCACCCTTTCCCTCCACCCCTCCCCCCTTCCTTAAGAAAAAGCCGTCTTTATTTCCAAATGTTCCAGCAGGAGAATCGTACATGAGCTCTAATACGAACGCGACGTCCCTCAACATTGAAAGCACCGGCAGACGCGAGTATTACTGCTCTAGTGAAGAAGCGTCTTTTCTCAGCATCAGCATCATCTGCGTGCACGCGGACTGGCTGCTGGTGCCAACGGGCATGCGCGCACCACGCAGAAAAGTAGCTAGTATTGAGTTGCTCCAGTAAAGTGCAGTATCATTCTTGTCAGATCTGAGAGGTTTTATGTGTTCTCTGTATTTGTTCGAAGATGTGATTGCGCTAAAGAAAGCTGTTGGTTTATAACAAATCTGTCTGAACTTGAACTAAAATATCTTAGCCCTATATTTTGCTGCCCTGTCAGACTAAACACTCACTGTTATGGGCTTACATTAAAGAATTACTTTATGTATTAAAAATGTTCAGCTTTTAGAAACAGCACTCTCTCTCATTTGAACTAAAATTAAGAAACAAACTTAAATTAATTAAGGGAATAAAGGTTTGTAGAAACGTTAGCAGAAAAATCATACTATTTCTAAATAAATTTGAAAAAGAAACAATTTAATTTAAAAATGTAAAAAAAAGTTTGATACAAATTAAACATTTTGAGTCCCGGCTGGGTCAGTTGGCATTTCTGTGTGGTGTTTGCGTGTTCTCCCTGTGTTCATGTGGGTTTCCTCCGGGTGCTCCGGTATCCCTCACAGTCCAAGGACATGTGGTATAGGTGAATTGAATAAACTAAATTGTCTGTTGTTTGTGTGTATGAGTGTTTCCCAGTACTGGGTTGCAGCTGGAAAGGCATCTGCTGTGTAAAACAGATCTGGTTCATTCCGATGGGGCAACCCATCATCATCTAAATAAATGATTACAATGAGTTGAAAAACAATGGAAGATCTTAAACAAAACAAATAAACCAATTATTTTAAAAAATATATTTTTCAGTATATAGTAGATTATGTCTTTATAGAATAAACAGGATAAATACCTGTTACATTTTAGGATCGGGATCCATCACACACAGATATTTTTGTGTTATTCATCTTTATTTCTATAGCACTTTTACAAATGTAGATTGTGTGAAAGCAGCTTAACATAGATGATTATAGTAAATTGAAATTGTAATCCTAAAAATCATTTGGAAGTTTGAAGATGTATTACAGATAAAGGCAATGTTGGGTGTACATTAGAAGTAACACAAGTTACGTAATAATATTACTTTTCTAAGTAACGTGTCAAGTAACTTTTAAAGTTACTTTTAAAAAACAAGGAATAATATTTGAGTTACTTTTTAGTTTAATTAATTCATCATTCATTTATTTTCTTGTCGGCTTAGTCCCTTTATTAATCTGGGGTCGCCACAGCGGAATGAACCGCTAACTTATCCAGCATTTGTTTTACGCAGCGGATGCCCTTCCAGACCCCTATCACTGGGAAACATCCATACATTCTCATTCACACACGTACACTATGGACAATTTAGCTTACCCAATTCACCTGTACTGCATGTCTTTGGACTGTGGGGGGAAACGGAGCACCCGGAGGAAACCCACACAACCACAGCGAGAACATGCAAACTCCACAGTTTAATTATTAGCTTTTAAAAAAATTAATTGCTGAATTATAATTAGTCACAACAAATCACACATCAATGAGGTAACGTGTTTCATTAATAGTTTAATAATAGCTTTCAATAATCTGTATACAAGGCACGTATAGCTCTGGGGACATAAAGTTCTCAGATAACATCCTAAAATATAATTCGTTGATGTGTTTTTTAAAGGTAAATGAAGGTGATATACAGTGCGTTGTTAATTGCAGAACTCCTCTGTTAGAAAAAGAAAGAAAGAAAAAGTGAAGGAGTTCTGAAAGAGATCCTCAGTCAGGTATTGAAAAGTAACGCAAAAATAACTCAAAAGTAACGTAACACATTACTTACTATAAAAATTAACTAAGTTACTTTTTAGGGAGTACCTCAATACTGTAATGCATTACTTTCAAAAGTAACTTTCCCCAACACTGAATAGGTATATGAATACATTTAACATTTGATTTGAGAAAAGGTTTGTGCTGAAGGAATCTATTGTCTCTCAGCTCAGTTTGAACTTGAACAGAAAAAAATTACAATATTTCCAAATCAGAACTCTTGCAAATCCATTAATTAGCACTTTTTATTCATCTAATTTAATATTCTTAACTTAAATAATCAGTCATAACTTAAAACATCCGCTACTAAGGAAAAAAGTGTATAAATTGCTCGTTACTTTTGATTCAAAGTGTTTGTGGACACTTGTCTCTCCTTCCATTGTTCCTATTGTGTATCTTGACCCTTGACCTCAGCAGTCCAGAGGGAAGTGGTGACCCTGAATGTCAGACAGCTCAAAATCTGCCTAGTGTGTGCTTCGTTTTCATGCAACCCTTGACCTCTCAGATCCTCAGAAATCGCGATCACTAGTGTGTGTGTGTGGGGCAAGGTCGTGGTGTTTTGTTCTGATCATTTTGTTATTTCAGTTTCCACATGTAATAAATGTGTTCCGCTCTTATTAAAACAGTTAGCTGAGGGTGCCGATCTGAACACTGCGACTATAAGATCCCAAGAGACTCAACATTCTGAGATAACAAGCACTTCATAAGCTCATCTGAGACTCATTAGACTGAGCTGAGGTCAGTTTAAGTTTAAGCTCAGTGTGCTTTAATAATAATACTTTTTTGTTATGTGTTTAAATTTAATTAGCTAATTATTCACCACTTAAATTCTTGCAAATTCCTCAAAAAAAAGTTGCAAACGTGTGTCTCAGAAACGATTAGCGAGTTTAAACGGATGCAAAAATCAAAGCGCTATCCTTACGCATGAGTAGATAATCCGTCGCTGCTTTGTTTCCACTGATTGTTATAATGACTGATGGCCAGGGCCCCATCAATGGACGTGTGTGCGTGCGCTGGTGCACGTGCGTTAGTTTGGGATCCACAATTGGCAAAGGTTTGTGCTAGAGGGTCGATTGGTCTGTTAGTAACCCTCCTCAGTTTTCTACTCGGTGTTTGGATTAAGCATCGCTCGGCTTGATTCGTTTCAGTCAAAATGAGTCATGATGAGTTAATGGTGAAGTAGCTCTAGGGTCATAGTGTGACATTCTCACTTTCGAGTAAGAAATTAAGATTGTATTTTATATGCCGTGGGATGTTTTCATATTAGAAAGGGCACAAAACAGCTGTAGACTACCCACATAGCAAAATATGCCTGGCCCAGCTCTGGCCCACACAATCAGCTTTTGCTTGGCCCACATGGACCATATCTAGGCCAACATTCAGCCAAGTTAATAACCCATAACTGGGTCTGAACTGGGCCAGATATGTTGGTGTGTCACGACTACAAGGAAATTGATAAACCCATGAATCATTGCGCTTTAGGCGTGCTATGGGCGTGCTTTTTCTCAAAGCGACCTGATTGGTAGAATTCTTTTTCTTTATTTGAAAATAATAAAAATGTATTTAAATGTGAAAAAGGCCAAACTTACATGGCCCACATATCAATTATTAACATCTGGGCCAATTATTACATTTTACATCTGGCCCAAGTATTGTGTGCGCCGCCCGGAAGGTGATGTCACCTCTGACAAACCAGGGCCATGTTTGACTCACATGCTGTAATCCAGTGCTAGATGAATGCCTGCTGTGCCAGATTTATGCCTAATCTGGGCCAGAATTCTTTGCTACCTGGGTATAGTCTTTGTAACCTCAATGTTGACTGACACTGAAAGATTATTTGTAGTGGCAGTCTTTTGGACAATAATGCCTGGTTTCCCCATCTTTTAGAGTGTCGACACATGGCACTGAGGTGCTCACAGAGACCAGAGTTTGATTCCTGGCTCAAGGTCCTTTGCCGATTCTGTTCCCTTCTTTCTGCTCTTAATGCTTTCTTGTCTTCACTCTTCACTGTCCTGTTCATTAAATGTGAAAACCTCACAAAAAATAATGATTAAAAATAGCTTTATTGGCATCATTGATACTGCGCTATACTTTTATTCCTGTTGTTATTCATGTTGTACTGTACACTGTAAAAAAATGCAGGGTTTGCACAATTCATCCATGTTGTCCCAACACAAATCAATTAGGTTAACTTAACACTTTCAACAAATTTATGTAGATTGAACAAAAAAAACAATTTGTCCCAATGAAATCTCAAGAATGATGTTGTTTCAGCTCATTTTAAATGAGCCCCCCTACAACTAGTCACAATTATGCACACTAACAAACTCACAAATCTGGCTATTTTATCTGTCTTGTATGTGTGTTTTCTTTGATCTTGTTTTTTGTACATGTACATTGTGTACATTTTGTACAATTGTCTCATGTAATGTATATTTGTTTGCATTAAAACGATTAATTGCATCTGAAGTTTAAATGTGCATTTCCATAAATGTGCATTTCAATATTTGAGTATATTACATTATATAATTATATATTACATTTTAAAAGTTTACAGAAAAAGTATGAGGATATACAGATTTTTTTTTTTTACAAAATTAAAATAATTACATATATAAAATTACAATTTTGTATATTTTGTATATATATATATGTATATATGTATGTATATGTGTGTGTGTGTATGTATATA
>CAIGQQ010037820.1:4223507-4249283 GCA_903798035.1 Danio albolineatus | reverse complement strand
ACACACACACACACACACACACACACACACACACACACACACACACATACGTTCTTGACCCGTGTTCACCCACGACCACATTTAAAGGTCAGATGAGGTCCGCTACACTCAACCAATGTGATCTTTTTGTGGTTTGATATGGTTAGGTTATTAAAAACAGCAGAGACGGAGGAAAATTTCAATCAGAGACTGTTTGAGGGATTTAGATGTAATCATTAACCAGATGTGTTTATCTAGAGAGTCTTCAAATGATAACGAAACAAAAGCGGATTATAGTAACCAACAAAAAGTAGCAGAAGAAATGAACAAATTAAAAACACTGAAAACGGGGAAAGTGAATTATAATGGCAGAGATTATGAGAGCATTAATGACAGCATTGTTAAGCAAAGTGATTGTAGGTAATGAATGTTCAATGCTTGTTTTGATGCATTAGAACAGATGGTTTGAAGGTATTAAGCTGGGGTCCAGGACCCTCAAGGAGTTTAAAGGACAGCTAAAGGATCTACAAATTTTACATGTTGTTTAATTCAATAAAAGTCTATTAACATTTCTTTCTAATGATAAATAAAACACTGTCATTGATTGATTGATTGATGATTTGACTGATTGCACAAAATGACAATTGATCAGAATAACAAATGTTTAAAAAAAATATTTATAATTATAACTGTAAAACTGTAAATAATTATATAAAAGCATTGTTAATGGCAATATCATGACAAATTCAACTTATACCACTAGTTGGGGTCAGGAAAATTAATAATAACCCTGTTATAAAATTCATGACACAATTATAATGGCATCATGACAATCATGTTTACAGTGGTGTAAAGTAACTAAGTACAAATACTCAAACTACTGTAATTGAGTAGTTTTTCTCAGGAATTGTAATTTACTGAGTAGTTTTAAAAATGTGGACTTTTACTTTCCCTTGAGTGCATGTTTAGTGCAGCATCGGTACTTTTACTCCAGTACTTTCCCTCAACCTGCAGTCACTACTTTCTTTCTTTCTTGTCTATGGTCATTGTCTAAAGTAGAAAGATCAGTCCTGTGATTCCTGTCCAATTAAATCACACATAGAAAGTAAATCGCATCATACTGAACAACCTCAAGACATGGGCGCTTTATAAATGCAGCAAACCTTTTGGAAACATTAAAAATGTCCAAGAAGATGTCCAAAATCTGTACAAGCAATGATCCAGAGACTTTTTATAGACTGCATGTCACTGAAAATGATGGATGTCGACTGTATGACGACTGAAATCACCAAACAGCCGTTAAACAATAACTAAATGGAACGAATGAAGAATGGAAGGAAGGGCCAAATAAAGGGAAGGACCGAACAAGGAATGGAAGGAAGGATCGAAGAACCAAATAAATGAAGGAAGGATTCGGGGATGGACTGAACAACGAAGAACAAGGAAGGAACGAACGAATGAATGAACAAAGAATCTAATGAAGGAAGGAACAAAAATTTGAAAGAAAGAATGAGCGAACAAATGAAGGGAGGAAAGAAGGAAGGACCAAATGAATGAAAGAAGATTTCAAGGAAGGACTGAACAAACTAAGGAAGGAAGGAACAAACAAATGAAGGAACAAAAGGACCTAATGTAGGAAGGAACAAAACTATGAACGAACGAGTGAACGAAGGAAGGAGGAAACAAACTAATGAATGAAGGAAGGAGAGAACAAACAAATAATTGAAGGAAGGTTGGAAGGAACGAACATAAATAGGAAGATCCCTGAATACACTACATGTTGTTTGTGCAGGGATGTGTAAACGTAACATTCTGTAAACGCATCAACTTTTCACAGCGTAGTACTCACTACTCACTACTCTTGAGTACTTTTAAAAGGTCTTTTACTCATACTTTGAGTAATATTTACTACAGATACTTTTTCTCTACTTGCACTACATTTTTGGGCAAGTAATGGTACTTTTACTTGAGTATGATTTTTCAGTACTCTTTCCACCACTGCATGTTTATGACAGATTTACGACAAGTTATGTCTTGGTAATGTCAAGTTGTCATCTCAAACAATGTCACCTTTGAATTTAAAATGACATAACTATAAGACACTTAATGTTGTCATAAGCATGTACAGAATCTCATTCATATACATGATGTGTGTCGTGATGACCATAAACATGAACATGAATATTCCTTAAAGTGTTACCAGAAACTCATAAAAGTTAAGAACCACGTGAGGGAAGGTAAATGGTGATAAATGTTGAACTATCCCTTTAAGAATGAATATTTTTATGATCAAATTTGTACAAATATATTATTTTAGACTTTTATTGAATAAATAAATCTAAACAATACGCATGAAAATATATCTAGACTTTAGAAAGGGGCTCCCTTACAAACTCCATGACATAAAGAAGTTTTTGTTCCACGTTAACACTGTGATTTAAACTGGCTTCATCTTTTTTGAATCCGTGAAATCTATTGTAATCAGTCTCTCTCTCTCTCTGTGTGTGTGTTTTAGTTTCAGGATTTCTGCTTCTAAAAATACCCCATCTGCATGTGGGTGTGTCCCAGGATGCCCACCATCCGCACACTGTGTCCATTTTCCTCTGGGACTCGTGCCTATAGTGCCAGGGGCATCAAGCAGCCAGACTCTGCAGTCAGCATCAGGACACAGGGTCAGAAAGGGGGAGACACTGCTAAAGAGAGAGCCCGAGAGGGAGGGCAAGAGGAGGAGAGCCAAACAGGAACAAACCGGATTCTCCATCCTAGAGGAGACAGACACACAGACAGGTCTGGAAGGGAGGCTGGGGGTTTGTTCTCCTTTAAAAGAAAATACTGACTGTTTTTCCAAATCAGCAGGAGATGTGAAGGCGTCAGCAGATGCATAATGCAACAGGGCGTCAACTCCAAGCAGGTCGTCAATTTAGTCCCACACACACATTTACAGTACACACAGTACACTTTTTACTCACGCCAATGCACAATTCACCGTTTCCTCTGCAGAACCCCTGCTCTGAAACTCTTTACACCACAATAGCCTATGCGGATTTGGCACTCTTTCTTGCCTAGAATAGGGAAAGTGAATATTTTATTATCAGAAATGGCCATCCTCTGTCCTATTCGTAGTTCAGCCTCCTAATGAGTAATTCATTTGAGGCTTCTGCAAAAATATGCATGCATAATTAATGCATTATCATCTTCAAGTATTTATGAGCCTCGCGCTACATGGGTGAAATGCCCTCCAAGGCCAGTGGGACTGGTCTGGGAGAATATTGACTGGTCTCAGTATTACCATAAATAAATATATTTGTGTGTGTGTGTGTGTGTGTGTGTTTGTGTGTGTTTGTGTGTGTTTGTGTGTGTGTGTGTGTGTGTGTGTGAGAGAGAGAGAGAGAGAATTTCTTAACCCAATTTTTTTTCTAATCTTTAATATGCAGCAGTTGATTATTATTGTTTATGTGTTGGACATCATGAAGTTTAACTATAACTGATCCAAGACCTGGTTCCGACGGTCTTTGATCTCATTTATCAAAATAAAAGCTGCGACATACACGTTTATACATAATCAGTGGGGAATCTCCAGAATTTTCGTCAATTTCCTTTTCTTTTCCTTATTTTTGTCCTTCCACAATCTTTTAAAATAGTTTTTCAGATTTGTGTTTTTGGAATCGTGTGCTTTATCTTTGATCCTTTTTGTTTTTTGTGTGTCTGTTTTGTTTGCAGTTTTCTTATCAACTGTTGCTTAAAAAAGCACTGTGCATGCTTTTACTAAAAGTTTTATTTTACTACACTAAATCAGTTTTAGGAATCAGTCTGATATCAGCTGATGCAGATGAAAAGTGCAAGTTCTTTTTGATAATATAGCACCGATTTCAATAGTTTGAATAGCTTTATACTGCAGTCTTACACTACAACCAAGGGGGCCATGCTGTTCTCTGAGTTTCTGTGTTTACAGCTTTGGTGTGTATTTTTTTCTTTAAAGTTGCTTGCTCTGCAGAGCTGTTTTCACACCCCAATGGGAAGTGCTGCATTGCTGCGACAGTTATAATGAGTCTTTATATTCCTGCGCCCTCGTCTGGTCATTTGACGCATTACACGTGAGAGCGCGTGAACGAAACTGCAAACTGCTGGAACATTTTTAACAGCTGGTATGGGAGATTTAAAAAACAAGTTTACTGCAGCTGCTGATTTCAGCTCCACTGAAGAGAGATTACATAATCAAAGATTTTACGAGCATTGGAAATCACTTAGGGGCTGAGATAAGCCATTGCAGTGTCATTTTTTCAGATACTATTGTAGTTTTTATTAATAGTTTGAATTAGTTTTTAATTTTATATTCTTTATTTTCATTTTATTTAAAGCTATTGTTGGCTCTTTTTGTAAATATGCACAATATATTTTATTTTAGCATATAAAATTAATGTAAATATTTCTTGGCATCTTGAGATTAAACATTTATATTTATATTTAAGCAAAACAGATTTATTAAACAGATATATTTATTAAAATAATAATTTAGTCACCGAGCATCTTTGGAAATGCAAAATTATGCAATTTGCAAAATATTGAAAAAATAAAATACAAATTAGAAAAATTTCAGCTGAATCCTCCAAATTTTTTTGCTTCTCTAAATTTTTCCTCTTTTTTAAAAATTTGTATTTAATATTTTTCTATAACATATAAATTTGGGTGTACTAGTTTTTGGACCGTTATCGCAAGTTGATTTGTTAGATAAGCTTCAGATTTGTATATGACTAAATGTATATGCACAAATATAATATTGTATAGCTTCCTATTAAAAATATTAATTCAAAAGATAGATTTGTGAGGGGTGTACTCATATATGATGAGCACTGTAGATAGCTTCATACTAATCAAATTACAAATTAGAAATACAGATTATTAGCCCTCCTCTGAAATAAAAAATATTTAACAGAGAGACCATTTTAAACAAAATAACTTATTTCAAATCTTTACCATGACAGTAAATAATAGTTTACTATTGTACTAATTAGTTTGCAGGATACTTCAGCTTAAAATAAAGGCATAACTACATCAATTAGGTTATAATTATATCTATAATGTGTATATCAAGTAAAACTCCATTAAATGGTTTTTTAAAAATAAGGCACGACTTTTATGTTGTGGGTCAAACTGATATATATACTGTACATAAGCACCTGCCTTAAGCTGCAAAATTGTGGTATAGATATGCCACTCACATCTTTCAACACATCAGTACCAAAATGATCATAATCCTAAATTCGAAGAAGTCACAAAATTAAATAAACTTAAAAACAAGAAAAATAAACAAGAATCCAGAAAACCAAAACAGGTGAACTGACCCAAAAGATAACTGAAAGATAATTAATAAGTAACTTACAACATGAATATGACGTCACATATGTTTTTAATGCACTTTTCTACACACAAAAAGACATTGTTACAGCTGTGAACTCACATCTTAGTACCAAAGTAATCTCTATGAAACCTTCCTTCATATTCCCTTCTCATAAATCCTCATATAAAACTCTAAACTATCACTTTACATGCAGACTCTCTTCTAGTCGTAGATCTACCAATCTTACAGCAAACAACGCCATTGATATATTTAATAGATCTAAATATCTGCTTAACTATTGTGACTATTAATCGTATATCCTAAGAACACAAATATAAAAAGCCGTTAGTATTTAAAAAAGAAAAACATCTAGTCTACTGTGCAAATAATGATAATAAATAATGTGTTTGCAGAATATGTCGCAGTGCATTGTGCCTGGAGAGGAAATGCTTTCCTGTGGGTTTATATTCACGTATATGGAAAATACAATGTATTTGCTGCTGCCCTCACATGAATGTGCCTCTCAGCATCGACATTTCAACCGTGGAATGTTGTGTGTTGACTTCTGTCAGGAATGTGTGTTTATGCACATATTATGATGAAGAGATAAAACATGTTTCTTGTCACACATGACAGGAAGCGTGTTTGAGAGCAACGGAGTGTGTTTGACTAAGAGCAGGTAGTATCCTTTAGGTACATAAAGGTTTCTGTATATCTGAGGGCAGTGTTTACGCTGGCGTTTTAGCGCAGGCTGCTGGCAGGCATGCAGTCACACAACGCCCTCTTCTCGGCCCTCAGCACCAAATTCTCCGTCTGAAAACATACAACATATAATAAACAGTGTCAGAGGTAACGCATTACAAGTAACACAGGTTACATAATAATATTACTTTTCTAAGCAACAAGTAATGCATTACTTCAAAAAATTAAGTAATAATATTTGAGTTACTTTTTCAAAAATGTAATGCGAGTTAATTTTTTGTTTAATTAATTAGCTTTTAAAATAAACAAATAGCTGAAATAACCACGCATTAAATGAGAGAATGGGGTATAAAACGGACTTTAAATTTCAGCCAGCCTCAGCTCTTCTGGTGAGTAGGCATGGACCGGTATAAGATTCTGACGGTATGATAACATTGGATAAAAATATCACTATTATAACTATTATAGTTTCACTGTATAACGGTATTGTGTTTACTGCTCTAAAATATATTCTTTTTAAATGTCTGGGTAAAGAACTAAAGCTTTTCTCCTTTGAAAACATATTTTATAATATTTTTATAATATTATAACTTTGGAGCAGTAAACATGTCAGGCTAAATAATGAAAATGAACCATTGGCTTCTGCTGTCTTCATTAGTTTCAAAAACAGATTTCTTGACAATTTAAAATGGCATCTTTGGATATATTTTTTTCTGCTGGAGATACTGTTGTCCTAAAAAACAAAAACAAAAAATGTAAATAAAAAAATCTTACACATACCTTAGGGATGGTATTACAGAAAATTTCGGTGGTTTTAAAACCTTTGTCTTTGCTTTATCAAATTGCCACTTTTAAGGTCTGATTTCCGTAAAAAACCAGTGGTATTTACTGCCTGATAGATATACGATATAAAGTGGGTATCAGACTGGACAAGAAGCACTGTGTTAAATTCCATTTCCCTTACCATATCTTTAAAATATGACAGATTATTTTACCCCAGTATTTTCAAAGGAGTTTCTGCACTCGCCTGCTGATCCTGGCGGTGCTAGCTGTTACATAGTCTTTCACCTCGTTTTACGCTTGAACAACTAATTGAATGCTTAAGTCTGTTTAACTGAATGTATTGTAATTACATTACAACATCGATGCTGTAAAATTAAAAATAGTCACATTAAGCTTTCACCGGAGGTTTATTATTGGCTGAAAAACACTAGCTGTGCATATAACCCACTTGCTCTCATTCTGAACTGACAGGAACAAAGATGGCAGACCAGAGCTCTAGATTTCTGCAGTGGAAGTATTCTCCTTATTTTGAACTCATCGAGAAGGTGAAGGTGAAAAGGAAAAGGGGATTGTGTCAGTGGAAAGTGACAAACATATTGTGTTAACTTGTTATTAACTTGTGTTATCTTATTATAGAAAAAGTAACTCAAAAGTAACGCAACACATTAATTACCATAAAAGTAACTAAGTAAAGCAACTAGTTGCTTTTTTGAGGAGTAACTCAATAGTGTATTGCACTACTTGAACAGAATGAACAGAGATAAGAAAGATGCTCCAGATTAAGTGAACTTGAACCTCTTTCACAACTTCATTTCAGAATCACTAAATTTGCTGAACTAGATATTAAATCATACAGTGTTTGTGTGAACCCTAGGAGAACCACAGCATCACTGAAAATATCCAGTATATAAAATGTATTAGATAACGCATAATTACAAATAACAGCAATTTTTCTTCAAAAATCTAAAAAGAAAATAGGCTAGAGCACCGTATGCACTATCAGTGTTTCATTCTACATTTATACAGACGTTCTACCTGTACGTTTTCACATTTGGCTGTGTTTCATGGTTAATAGAACATTCTGTGTGTGACATTGTTTAGCAAGGTCGCCTCACTGCAAGAACGTCACTGGTTCAGGCGTTTGCTGTATAAACATATGCCAGAGTAATTGGCGGTTCATTCCACTGTGGCAACTCCTAATAAATCAAGAACTAAGTCGAAGGAAAGTGAGTGAGTGATAAAATTCTGAGAAATAAATCCTGGCAAAAAAGGTCAATTAAAACAAAAGGTCTTTACAGTGCATCAAAGTTACCAGACGAGACGATTTGTGTTTTTTTTTTTTTTGTTTTTTTTTACTCTTTCTTTGCCCTTACCCGCGAGTCTAAGTTGAAAGCTGTTTTCTTCAGGTCTTGCAAGGCTCTCTGCATGAACTCAAAGGCATGACAGTCAACGCATGGCCGGCCTGTTAAAACACATTTGTGCAGCAGGTGATGATTTCTCATTGACTTCCAGCATGTCATCACTAACTAAAACTAAAACTGCATGCATTCTTGTTCACTGAAACGGAAGCTGAAATGGAGCTAAAATAAAACGTGATAGAAACAGTACCACTTCATTAATTAACATGAACTAATTATGAACAAGATGT
Source organism: Danio albolineatus (assembly GCA_903798035.1). Taxonomy (NCBI): domain Eukaryota; kingdom Metazoa; phylum Chordata; class Actinopteri; order Cypriniformes; family Danionidae; genus Danio; species Danio albolineatus. The sequence goes on along the minus strand of CAIGQQ010037820.1, from coordinate 4,240,833 downwards.
TTTTACAAGATGTAATAACTTTGTTGTTAGTTATTAAAATATTGCTGTGCATTGTAGTTCAATTTATTGTACATTAATGTAGCAATGTATAAATGTTGATCTTAAAGCATTAAGAAGTGCTTCGGAAGTATTGCTCATTGTTAGTTCATTTTAACTAATGTAGCCAACAAATGTAACCTTACCGTGCCATCATATAAATACAAGATTAAACGTATTAAATCAAAGTAAAAACTAAATTAATGGTAAACCTAAATTTGAACATTTTGTAAAAGATTTTTAGGATTTCAAATATAAAATTCCCAACTAAAAGTGAAAACTCAAAGACAGATCTGGAAAACAAGTGAGACAACATTAAAGTTATTGTTTCTCTGAATTTGCTATTAACATCACTGTTTTTTAATAAAATATTGTTTTATATATTTGTTTTTTTATAATGTTTTAATACAAGTTATGTTTTTTCTAAAGTAAAATATGAATGTTATAATTTACACAATTTATTTGCAGACAATGACAACAGGTCACTATGAAATATTCCATGTTTTCAGAAAGAGAGAGACTTTACAAAATAAAAAAGCACGCACATTTTAATGTCAAATATAGAGAAAACATGTAAACTTTTAAGTTGTCTTTTTTTCCCAAAGCAGTATTTATCATAAAACTACAACAGTGCATAAAATTACTACAACAAGGCTGCACTGCCTCCTCATCGCCGAGGCTGAGCAAGATCCAGGGAGACACCGTAGCGCAGGGCATACGATGCGATGATGACACATGAAATGATGCATGCCTGTTGGCCATTTGTCTAAAAGCAGACTGAGGCTTACTCTCGGCTGGGATGACCGAGCCTGAGTCCTCGGCTTGGCAACACACGAGCAGCATCAGCATCACCGCCGCCGCCGCCAGAGCTCCGCTTGGCCTCATACTGTCACCGCACACACAATACAGCTGCCACAGCGAGAAAACACACAAAAACACCGCAAAAATGAGCTAACATTAACATGTAATCATTTAGACGACGTTTTCAGGTACAGCGAATAACAATTGAGAAATGCTTTGAAAATGACACAGTGACACAAACGTAAATAAAGAGCCTGTCGATTATGTCTTTGTCTTGATAATGCTAACAAACATGGTTCATTTCAAATGCGACTAAGTAGCTCTAATGTAAGGTGCATTATTAATGCTAATTAAAGTGGAACAACATGCTAATTTGCGTTACCTGTAGTTTCTGATGAAGACACTGGCACCGTTAGTCAAACCACCGCCCTCCTTGACAGGACGCAGTTTCGTTGCGGAGCGTCAATTGCGTTTTTATAATTATTGTCCTTCGCGAAGCACCGTAGGATGGAGTCCCAAATGTTTTCGAAGACCAGTTTACGTTGTTCTCTCTCATTGGCTGCAGGTGGTCACGTGGGTTTCAGCCTTTTTCGTTTTGAACGTGCGCCTATGTTCAGGTTTTTAAATAATTCTATAATTTGGCCAGATTTAATATTAACAATTGTTTTATTAAGTTTATTTGTTTTTAGTCAGTGAATTAAGGGAATACAGACGTTATTGCGGACGTTATGGTAGGTTTGCGGTTATATTTGTGCATAGGTTACTAGATATCTGTTTATTTTTAAGCTGTTATATTTATTTTTCTTTTTTAATGATTGTTGCATTCGCCTGTTTGTATGCATAATTGTATAATGTTCACTATATGCACCGGGACGAAGGTGCATCTACTGTGTTAATACTAATACAGACAGACAGACAGACAGACAGACAGACAGACAGACAGACAGACAGATAGATAGATAGATAGATAGATAGATAGATAGATATGTTGATTAATTGATTGATTGATTGATTGATGTGTTATATACTCTACTCTTTCGGAAACAGTTTAGTCAGCAAAGTGAGAATATCACAACACAATGTAATTTATCGCATTTATTCACACAATATAAATTAGCATTGGTGGCTCAGATAATACTGATATTATTATTATTATTATTATTATTAAAAATAATACTGATGTAAACCTTAATGCTATGTTTATCTAACGACAAAAATTCAACAAGTTAATAGAAATTTATGTAAATATAATGCTTGCAGTCAGTCAATCTTGTTGCTTTCTGTGATTTTTAATTAATTTTGTATTTTTCCTTTCTTTATTTAATTATTTTTCCCCATTTGTTAATTATTGTTCTTATCATGTTGTAATTGCATGTACTTGTATTCCAGTCTCTTACAGATTACTTCCTGATTTACATTGTACATTTCTTCTTTTCTAAACAAAAATTTTCACACCAAAACATACGGATGAAAACAAAATAAGTCATATTTATTGTACATAACACAACGCCAAAACAGAACACGAGAAATCAGAAACAAAACAAAGATATGCATCACAAAACCTGTTTCGAGCATCTCCCGCATTAAATGTTTGCAAAAGTTTGCTGAGCTCTGCTCGCGGTCACACGGGTCCTAGCGCGCGCGTGTGTCTGTTTTCTTAGGTAGCCTGTTAAAATGCCCGATCTCATTATTCGCCTTTTTCCAAGATGGCGTCGATGAGGGAGAGCGACACCGGCCTGTGGCTCCACAACAAACTGGGATCGACGGACGAGCTGTGGACTCCTTCGAGCATCGCTTCCCTTCTTACCGTGTCGGTCATCGACAATATTCGGCTGTGTTTTTCCAGTCTGTCGCCTCCGGTGAAGCTGAAACTCTTGCTGGGGATGCTGCACCTCCCGCGCAGGACCGTGGATGAGGTGCGACTGCAGGACTGCACACACACGCACACTCTGACTTAACTTCTAAGTGTCGCGCGCTGTATCGAGTTGGCATGTTGTTTATTAGTAGTTGTGTGTTGCTGGCTCGTCTGTGCTGCATGTGTAATAATAACATGGCTTCCACCATGAGTCTCCTGCAGCTGCTGTCTGCTCATGTCAGTCTCCAGCAGAGCTCTCACGGGCTGCTGTCTGTCTGTCTGCCTACGGGTCTCCCATAACTTTATAGCTCCATGCATGTAAACATGCAGTCATCTTTTGGTATTGTTGTTGTAATGTTATTTTGGTCATATGTTTGGACGAGTAAAACGCCCCCTTTTCAAATGCACTGTAGTAACTAGTTTCCGCCTAAACATTACAGTCATAACAGTCAGTGGTGCTACTGCAGAACTGTGGCAACATATTAAAATGCATGATTTTCTGTCATAAAAGTTCCTTATAGTAACATTTATTGGCAGCAGATTATTTTGAGTGCGAGAAAACGTCTCTCGAAAATCATTCATATAACTTTAGAGATGCAATCATACGTTTGCAGAACTTACTATATATAAGTGGTTTTAACGAAATGGGTATTGTAGTAACTGCATTGTGTTTTAATTATACAAATTACAAAAAGTGGTAAATTTCTTTATGGAGTCTTTATATCTTAAGTAAATTTTTGTGAATCATACATGTAGTGATGCAAATGCAGGTGTCATGCCTTTTAGTGTAGTGTAACTAACTATATATAAAAAATAAAACTATGTCCTGACCTCTGAAAGTAAATTAGCAGCTCAAATAAATAAAGCAAGAAAGACCTTTTTTACTGAAATTTACAGTCAGTCAAGAAATAAATAAACAAACAAGCACTGTTTGTTAACCACGATCCAATTTTAACTGAAATGTCCTGTCCACATTATTGATATAATTTGATTATTTGTTTTTTAAGAGTGTAAGGTATTTGTTGTTTCGCTAAATTAGTCTGAATTACTTTCAATGTCATCTGCATTGTCCTCAGGGCAACAATGAAGAAAGAAATTCTGCTGTTGTGTAAAAAAAAAAAAAAAAAAGTGAAATTAAATGATGTTTTGGTAAATAATTAAGAGACCTCTTTAAAATCTCAGTTTTTCTGATTTGTAGCTTTATGTGTTGGAGCAAAGACGTGTTGAAGAAATGATTTGGAAACCACTCTTGACACTTTTAATTTTAAATGAAATTGCCATTTATAGATTTATTTTTTTTATATTTAATTTTTGCGTAAATGATAATGTTTTCAGACATGATTATATTTGTTTTTAGACAGCACTATACCAATGTTTTAACATGAGAGAAGTAAATAAAAAAAGTCATAACTTAGTTAGAATACCTTTGAATCATAATAAAAAAAAGTTTCAGATTTTATTAGAATAAAACAAATATTGATCTTTTACTCAGACCTAACAAATCACGGGAAAGTGGTCTCATTTTTCCATAGCAGTGTGTTTTCTATTGGAGAAAGCCCAGTGCGCTATGGCAGATTCATTTGACAGACTGGCTAGATCAAGGCTCTGATTCTCTTGATTCTTCCCTAATAATTCAGATGAAGGAGGCCCTGTCAGAGATCATTCAGCTGGCCACAGTGGACTCTGAGCCCTGGGTGTTAATGGTGGCTGACATCCTAAAATCATTCCCAGAGACTGGCTCACTAAACCTGGACCTGGAGGAGCAGAACCCTAATGTACAGGACATCCTTGGAGAACTGCGTGAGAAAGGTCAGTAATGGGAGTATTAGGAGAGGGTCAAAGCAGTCCTTGCAAACAATTTCCAGTTTAATATTTGTCTCTTGTGGTTCCCTTTTACATAAACATATGCAAGTCAAAAAATCCCACATATTTCCCCATCTCTGCCTACTTAGACTGGATATTAGGGCTGTGTATTTTGCTCAGTTTGACAGTTCATTGTTGGTCTTTGTCTATGAACGGACAGTGTCAGGCAGATGTCTTTGTTAGGTGTTAAGTTAGTAAGTTTTAATAAAATAAATCTATCATAGTCACCCTTGATGCAGAAAAAGCCTTTGACAGAGTAAACTGGAAATTCCTGTTTTCCACATTAGAAAGATTTGGTTTCGGGGAGTCATTTATTAATTGGATTAAAATTCTTTACACATCACCATCAGCTACTGTCATTACTAACGGACCAACATCACGCAGCTTCACTCTGCACCGGGGAACTAGACAAGGATGCCCACTCTCTCCCTCTCTATTTACCATATTCATTGAACCACTTGCAGCAGCTATCCGTCAAAACACCTACATCAAAGGAATTCAAACATTAAACACACATCATAAAATAAGTCTTTACGCTGATGATATTTTATTATATTTACAAAATCCCCAAACATCATTACAAGAGACAATAAAACTTATCGACACTTTCTCAAATATTTCTGAATACTCAATCAACTGGAATAAATCTGCTATACTACCATTAAATCACACCAGTGTGGATGTGACATCCCAATCATCACAAATTCCTCTGTGCACCAACTACATCACATATTTGGGTAGCAAGGTTTCCCCCAGGCTGTCAGAGTTGTTTGCCCTCAACTATACTCCACTACTTACAAAAATAGATGACGACCTTCAACGCTGGATGAATCTACCATTATCCATCATGGGCAGAATATCAGTAATTAAAATGACCATACTCCCAAAAATAAACTATTTATTTTCAATGATCCCAACACAACCCATTCATACCTGGTTCAAATGTCTAGATTCATTTATCACAAAATTCTACTGGAAAAACAAGACCCCAAGAATTAAATTGACAACCCTACAGAAACCAAAATAACAAGGAGGACTAGAAGCACCACATTTTTATAACTATTTTCTCGCAAATCAGCTCCAAAATATACACAAATGGATTAAACCTAACTTATCAGAATACACATGGCAAGATATTGAACAATCAATCTGCAAAGACATTAACATTTCAGAATTACCTTTTCACAGTCAAACAATTAAAAAACATCACTGCTTTAAAGTACCAACAATAGAAGCAACTCTGACAGCCTGGTGGAAATTCCATCAGATCACAAAGTCCCCACTCACACCATCTAAATACACCCCAATTTGGAACAATCCTGATTTTTTAGCTAACAAGAAGCCACTCAACTTTCGCACATGGGCAGTTAAGGGAATCACACAACTTCAGCATATCTTTAATAATAATAACTTGGCACCATTTTCCCATATAGTCCAGACATACAGCATTGGGAGTAATTGCTTCTTGGAATATTTACAAATCAAATCATCAATTAATTCAAAATTACTAAACCAATCAATCAGTCTAGACCTTTCTCCTCAAATTTCAGAGTTTATTAATATATCTTCCTCCAAAAAATTACTCTCCCAGATATACAAAATGCTTTCAAAATCAGACAACGCATTAGTTCTACCAACCGCTAAATGGGAATCAGACTTATCTATTACTCCCAATGCTGCATTCTGGACTCAAATTTGCAAAAACACATACTTCATGACTAAAAATGCTAACTTACAACTGATACAGTATAAAGTACTTCACAGATCTCATCTAACTGGGCAGAAATTATTTAAAATGGGTTTCACGTCAGAGATATGTTCACATTGCACACAAAATACCCCAGACACTTATCTTCACGCCCTATGGCATTGCACTTCTATTAAAACATTTTGGGAAGAGGTTACTGACTCACTCTCAAACTTGATGGGATGTCACATCCCACTTTCTCCCTCCCTCTGCATATTAGGTGACATATCCACAATAGATATAAATAATTCCAGTCGTCAGTTACTGCTGGTGGCTCTAACTATCGCCAAGAAAACTATCCTCATGAACTGGAAATCAAGAAATACCATTCACATCTCTATTTGGAAAAACTTATTAACAGAATATATCTCCATTGAAGATCCTCTTTGCCTGTAGACATTTGCCAATAACACCTTCATCAGTACACAAACAAGAGGGGAGGGGGGAGAGGGGGTCAGGTAGAGGTAGAAACGGTTCCTAATATCAAATATAATATTATAAATATATTTTATAAATATTATAAATGTAATATTAATTAAATTAAAAAATAAATTAGTAGTATCTTCCAACAATATAATTTGGTCTTTACGTACTTCTTCATTTTCCCCTCTTGTTCTATATTCATTTTTTTCTTCTCTCTCTCTCTCTCTCTCTCTCTCTCTCTCTCTCTCTCTCTCTCTCTCAATTCAATTCAATTCAATTCAATAGTTGCTTTATTGGCATGACAATTATTACAAATGTATTGCCAAAGCAGTTATAAAGTTTACATAAAAATAAAAGAACATACATATGTAATAAAAAAAAAACACAGTAAATAGTCGAAGAAAAAAAAAAATTAAAGATATATACACATTATTATCCAATATATCATATTATTATTCAATATATCATATTATTATTTAATATGTCATATCATTCATATATATCATATTATTATTCAATATATCATATTATTATTCAATATATCATATCATTCATATATATCATATTATTATTCAATATATCATATCATTCATATATATAATATTATTCATTTATATCAATAAAAAAAAAATAGTAGATCAGAAAACACTGTACATTTAACAATCAACATTGTAGGATAAAACAGTATTAAAAATATAAAACAGTAATAATCAGGATATTTACAATGATTCAATTATAATCATTTAGATGTGTGTTTGTGTTTTTGCAAGCGCATCACTGATGTTTTTATTGGTCTCTTCTCTCTTTTTGTGACAGGCATTAATGTATTGTGCCGCTAGAAGAATACAGTCAGTTTTTTCTCCCAGTAAATACTGAAGCTGTGTTTTATTGTCTAGCTTTTATCTCTCTCTCTCTCTCTCTCTCTCTCTCTCTCTCTCTCTCTCTCTCATTTTATTTTTCTGTTATTTATTATTATTTTTTTCCATCAGTACCAATCCAACAACAGTTTAAATCAGTAACAATTATTTGAATAATAAAAAAATAATAATAATAATAATAATGGGGATTAGATGAAAAAAAAAATCCTTGCATATACTACATTCACAGGGTAAGTGTGACATGGGCATGGTAGCCTGGGCATTGCACTGGACTAATCCATGCTGCATGTCATACTTTTTTAATGCACCACAAAGCAACTGACACACACTACACACTTAAAGGCTGAACATATTACTTCCACCTCCACAAATTGTTATTAATGCTATTGTTTTGTTGTTGTTATTATTATTATCATTACTATTAATATTATTGTTGTTATTGTTATTGCATTTTATATTAAAAAAAAATTCTTCTGCATATTGTTATTCTTCTAAATAATATTATTCTTTACTTTGTTCCTATTATTTGGTTACTATCTTTATTGTAGTAATTTTTAATTTTTATTATTATAATTGCTATTATTATTATAATTTCTTTTCCCTTTCTTCTACTTTTATTTTTTCCTCCCTTTCCTTTTTCTATTTCATCTTCTTTCATTTTTCTCATTTCTTCTCTTTTTTTCCTTCTTCTACAAATTATTGTGATTTATTATTATTAATATTATTAATAATATTACCATCATTGTTTGTCCTCTTCCTGATTTCCCAACCCCCCCTCACCTCCTCACTATTATCATTAATATCATTACTTCTACTTTTATTTTTATTATTACTATTATTACTGTTTTGACTTGTTCTTCAGCTGTCCCCTCATTATCATTAATATAAGTATTTCTACAATTGTCATTATTCAGGTTGCTGTCATTGTTCTCATAGTAGTTACAGTAGCAGTCATTGTAGTAGTAGTAGTAGTAGTAGTGGATGTGGTAGTAGTTGTGGTTGTTGAAGTAGTAGTTGTAGTAGTAACTGTAGTAGTAGACTTCATTGGTGTAGTAGTAGTATGTTGTGGTGGTAGTAGTAATAGTTGTATCGTAAGGAGTAGATGTTGAAGTAGCAGTCGTTAATGTTGTAGTTTCAGTGGCGGTAGTGATAGATGTGGATGTAGTAGTTCCAGTTGTAGGTAGCGGATGTAGTAGTATCAGTAGTAGTCGTAGTAGTAGTCATTGTAGTAGTGGTATCAGTAGTAGTAATAGTTATTGTTGTAGTGGTATCAGTAGTAGTAGACAAAATGGTAGTAGTCGTTGTAGTGGTATCAATAGTAATAGTCATTGTAGTGGTATTTTTTGTAGTGGTATCAGTAGTAGTAGACATTATTGTAGTAGTAGTAGTAGTCATTGTAGTGGTATCAGTAGTGGTAGTCATTGTTGTAGTAGTATTAGTAGTTGTAGATCTTATTGTAGTAGTAGTCATTGTAGTGGTAACAGTAGTGGTAGACATCATAGTTGTAGTAGTTGTTGATGTGGTAGTGTGACGCGGCAGTAGTAGTAGTTGGTGTAGTACAGGTAATTATTATAATGATTATTTTATTATTATGGTAGCTATTGTCAGTTATTACTTTAGTCCTTTTTTTATTTTTTATTTTTTATTTATTTATTTATTTATTTTATTTATTTATTTATTTATTTTTTATATCTTTTTTTTTACTGTCATTATTACTAGCATTGTTATTACTCTTTACCACTGATTGACTTAATTCTTTTTTTTTTCCCTCTTTATCTGATATATTAATCTGTTATTTACATAATTTATGTTATACTGTTATACATGTTGTTTATGTACATATGTAAATATTCTTCCTTACGTATGTAATTTGACCTTCCACCTAATTGCTTTTTCCATGTACAAACACACACACACACACACACATATGCATTTACCAGTATCTGACTGTATTGTGGTTGTTTTTTGTGTTTTTGTGTTTTCTTTATCTATTATTATTTACTTACTTTACTTTCCATTTTTTGTTTTGTTTGAATGTATTCCCATTTAGTGTATTTTTTTTGCATACTCTAATAAAAAAAAAAAAAAGTAAGTTTTAAAATCTGTAATAATGCCCCACACTCAAAGTCACCATGTTCTGTATCCATAAACAGTTACTGATTGTAAAGAACAATATCAAATATATTTAGGATATCATTTCAGTGCTAACATTAAAAAAAAAGTTTAAACAAAATGTGCAGTCCAAATTCTACATTTTGGAGAAAGAATGACTGCCTTACGATCAAACCTCACACTGTAAGATCCTCAGCTAAGGTTTACTTTTGTAAAATTTGTGTTACTTGCTAATTAAAAACCATCTCATGTGGATTTTTATAACTGTGATGTAATGGGTAGTTACATAGCGTATTTATCATGTATGGCCATACACCCAAAGCGATTCACAATCATGAGGGGGGTCTCTCCACACCACCACCTGTGTGCAGCATCCACTTGGATGATGCGACGGCAGCCACAGGACAATGGCGCCAGTGCGCTCACCACACACCAGCTATTAGTGGAGTGGACAGACAGTGATAGAGCCAATTCAGTGGATAAGGATGGATGGGCCGAAGGAGGGAATTTGGCCAGGACACTGGCATTACACCCCTACTTTTTATGAGAAGTCCCATGGGATTTTTAATGACCACAGAGAGTCAGGACCTCAGTTTAACATCTGATCCAAAAGACAGCGCCCACTGACAGTACAGTGTCCCCTTCAGGACTCACTCAGAACGCAGGTTTAGTGCCCCCTGCTGGCCTCACTAACACAACTTCCGACAGCAACCTAGTTTTCCAATGTGGTCTCCCATCCAGGCACTGCCCTGCTTAACTTCAGTTTGGAGCCAGTCTTTGGCTGCAGGTTGATATGGCTGTGGCTAACTGAATCTGCATCTCATTTCGGAGGCTGCTATGGTCCTCCGGAGGTCACATTTTTGGCTGCACTTGCATACATTGAGGAAGCCTTGAAGACTGAAATGAAATGTGAACTGAAATGTGTTTTCCACCAATTCAACCTTGGGTGCTGAAAAATAATTGGGTAAACTGGGCGGAGTTACACAGACCAAAACAAAGACAGACCTTTCAACACAGAACACACGTTTACAAAGAACAACTGACTTTAGCATTGTATTTCAGATAAATTATTATGTTCACTTAGCATGCATTTTTCAAAAATATCTGCAAACATATGATGGTATTTTTATGCTTTAATAGAGTTAAAAACTTACAAAGAACATCTTTAAATTAGAAATATACACACGTAAGGCATCTTTAAATTTAGTATTCATCCTTTGTATTAGAATGATATTGTTAATTTATTTGTGAAAAGACCCACTAAAATGTACTGTTTCTGTAACATGTTGCATTTCTATCCAGTAAATGAATGTGAAGCGTCGACCATGTTGCCTCTGGAGTGTCAGTATCTGAACAAGAGTGCTTTGACCACGCTGGTGGGGCCGCTCACTCCACCCATCAAACACTTCCAGCTCAAGAGGAAACCCAAGAGTGCCACGCTCCGAGCCGAGCTGCTGCAGAAATGTAAGTGTTTGTTGATGTGAAACTGTGTCTTCAAGTCATTAACTATAAGAGTTACGATAAGAGTAATTTACTGATGTTCTTTGATGATTGTCTTGGTCATTGTTTAATGCTTGCGTATGATATTTGCCCTAAAGCCACAGAGACTGCCCAGCAGTTAAAGAAAACAGCAGGAGTGCCCTTCCACGCTAAAGGAAGGGGACTAGTGAAGAAGATCGACACCACAAGTAAGGGTTCTACTCATACAGTGTTTGGATGTTAAGATTGTTTAATTACAATGTGTTTGATAATATTAGATTGTATAAGATTATATAGTAGTATTAATCATAGCAAAAATATCAGTAACATTTTACAGTGAAATTTCGTTTACTAAATATTAATAGTAAATTAGTTAGCATAACATTTTTAACAATAATTTATTCCTTTATGTTAATTTCAGCATTTGCAAATACATTATATGAATTGATTAAAACTTTTTGATTATAATATTAAACATATTTTACTTTAATTATTTCATTATTATCCAGGGAATCATGAAAAAAATTGAACAGTTTTCAGGAACATATTAACAGCACATCTGTTTTCAAGATTGACGGTAATAACAGTCAAGCACCAGATAGTGTGTGTATGTGAGAGACACTATGTTATAAATAATGTTTAATTATATTGAATAAAGTTATATTATAATAAAATACATTTCTTAGAGCATTTCATGATGTCTTGAGAAATATAAAACAATTATAATAATAATTTCACAGGAGGGCTAATAATTGTATTGTAATCATAACTGTAACTCTAACAGTAAATTTAGCCTTTGTGAGTTTCTGAGGCGAAAATCTTTTGTTAGCCCAATCATTTATCTTAACACACAATAGTAAAAATGAATGCCATTTCTGCTTTCAGCGCCGCTGAAGGGCATTCCCAAAGCACCATTCCGCAGCCCCACCACCCCAAGCATGTTCAGCCCTCCCAGTAACAGAACCCCCATCGCCCCTGCCCGCACACCCCTGCGCAAGGAGAGAGGCGTCAAGGTAACCATCTCACAATCACCTGTTATAAAGTCACTGATCAACATCATTATATTTTAGCAGTTTTTACTCTCTATTACATGCTTAAAAGCAAACATTGTGGTTGACACTTGTTTTCTGAAACTGAAGTTTGCCTTCCGAGTATGGATGGTATGTTTTTATACGCTTTATAACGTTAGCTCATGTGGTTCTATTCTTCTTCCTGCAGTTGTTGGATATATCAGAGTTGGATATGGTAGGAGCTGGTAGAGAAGCTAAGAGGAGAAGAAAGACTCTGGGTAAGTTCATGAAGATTAATTGACTTAAATGAATAGCTTTTCGCACTGTTTATCTTCAGCTTATCTCATTCTCAATGGTGCCTTTAAAACACCATGTTTGTTTACAAGCCTAATTTACATGCTTTAGATATCATATCACAAACAATCAGGCATTGTATGTGTCTGCAATATATAATGTGTAAACCAGTTGTGTGCTGCATTTACTCCAGTCAGTGAAGCAGGCACTGCAGATGTGCAAATAGTGACATTAACCCATGGTTCAGGAATGTACAGTGTGAATAGTTTGCTTATAAATGGGTGGAATTTTTACTCCATTTTACTGGAGTAATTTTTAAAGGCTAGCTGTAGCTTTATTGTGCTTTTGTGAATACATTTTTGGGTGTTCTTCAGACACAGAAGCTGGAGAAAAGGCAGCCAAAGAAGAGGCAGTGGTGGAGAACGCCACACCAGACTACGCAGCTGGCCTGGTTTCCACACAGGTAGTTTTTGAAATCAGTCATGTGACGGACACCAGAACCAAACTCAAATTTCATCAGAACCAAACTCAAATTTCTCTTCATTTCAACAGAAACTTGGGGCGCTAAACAACGAGAGTGCCTTGCCATCAACCAGTTACCTTCCCGCCACTCCCAGCATGGTTCCTTCATCGTCTTATATTCCCAGCTCAGAGACACAGCCAGGTGAGCCACTGAGAGATGCAGGTGTTAAGGATGCAAAAATAGATATAAAGAGTACAGTTAGATACAGCAGCTAATCAGATATTAAAGCTCACATGAAGTGCGTTGAAATGTGCACTTTTATTCAATGTTTGACGTAATCTCCACCATAACATAAAGAGAGGGTGGGACTAAGAGTAGCTCCTCCCCTTTAAAAAAAGATAATAGCATTTTGTTTTATCACTGCTCTGCCAATGAGAGTGGTTGAGCTTATGCGCATCAAATGAAAAGCATCTTCAAGGGGGCAGGCTTATCAAATACTAGAGAGCATTTAATAAATATGAGGTGACTTTAATACTTTAATAACTAATAACTTTAATAAATATGAGGTGACGTGAATAAAACTGTTGATTGACCATCTTCCAAGCTTTACATGTTTATATCAGTGTTAATTTCATGGCGAAAAATTTTCATCATAATTTTCGTGACGAACAAGTTTTTACAGACGAAAACTAAATAAAAATAAACTGACATTTTCGTTTACTAATAAAAGCGAGACGAGAATGCAGTTGAGGGATGTTTTTTGGAAAGTATCCAATCCAATTAGTCTTGTCATGCATCACACACACACACACATTTGAAAAGTAACTGACCCACAGTAGACGCGGGATGCGATTACATCACCATTCATAGGGGCAAAAGCAACATCAGCATGCCAGGGAATCTTCCCGAAATTCAGCACAGGTAAACTGTGATCTTTTTTTATTTACCGGTGTGTGTGCTTTTGCTCAACTGCAGCGGTATAGCCTCTTGCTGACCTTTAGAGAATTGACTTTGACCGATTTAATAACTTTTAATGTACGATCTAACAGTCTTAAATTAATATTATCTTGGCATTAATTTTCGTGAGGAGTTGATTTCTCGTGCGATTCATTATAGCTGTGGCCAGAGTTTAGTTTCGCACTAGGTTTACACGCTGTCTGCCTCAATCGTCATGACAACAGCCATGTACAGTGTATCTCTACCACAAGGAAAAGCTGTTTTAGGGAACTGCTTTGCTTTATTTAAGGGATGGGATTATTTCTTTTGTCTGTAAGGATGTAATGATACTGTAGTGCTATAAGCTCCGCTTATCAGGGAGTCGCATACAAGAAAACGAAACCGCCTTGAAGTGAAGCACACTTAATTTTGATGTACATTTTTGCTTTATAATTCCGCTACGTGAGTTAACGGAGCCAAGGGACTGAGTGCACATTTTACAAGATAACACATTATTATTTAACAGTCACGTCATTCCTCTAGTTATTTACTCAGCGCTATAACTGAGCACCTGCTTGTACTGTAACAGCAACTACAACAGTAACGCAGTATTCGCAATCACAAACAAATCGCGATTTAAGCACATGCAATTTCTAAATTGCGCAAGGCTGCAATTTTATCTGTTAATTTATTTAGGTTTTTGTTCACGTTCTTGTGCGCATGATTTTAATATATTAACCAATCAGAGCTGACGCAGCTCACCGGGCAATTACAGCTAAGCTGAGCGGGAGAAAGTGGTTAACCAATCAGAGCTCACTCCACGCACGACGAAGTTGAGCGGGAGAACCGAATAGGTGGTTTTGATTTATGTTAGTTTTTATTTATGGTTATGACTGGAATTGAGTTTGGTTAATCTTTATTTCTTCATGTCTGTTATTAAGACAATTTATTACAGTTTTGTTTATCAAGCAGTTAGTACTACTGTGTACAGTATGTTTTTAACTAAAGGTGAGGTTAGTTAATCTTTATTTATTTTATGTTGTCTGTTTTAAAGACAGTTTTAATACAGTTTTATTTATTAAACTTAATACTGTTATTTCATTGTGAAATGTTGTTATGCACTTCTTGTGCACTAAATACATTTAGAATGCATGTATGTAGCTTGTTTGAAAAGGCAAAAACAGTTGCCAAAATCGCCAATAAAATCGCAATATTCGTTAAAAAAAAAGAAGAAGAAAAAAAAAAAAAAGAATCGCAATCTGATTATTTTGTCCATATTGCACAGCCCTACTATAGACTGACATTGCAAAGTGAACTTAAACTAGTTTAAGCCCTTTCAAAGATTTAAGGGCTTGACACTGTTCAACAGACTGGTTAAAAAGACATGTAGTTTACCATGTTAAAATAAACTGTTTGTTAAATAATTGCACTCCCACATTTTCAGATGAATGCTGCTCTTACATGTGGATTTATTGCCGACACATAATTTGAAAATGTTACTTATGATATAAATAAACAATACATGTCTAATTGTTGGTCTTCAACGGAAAAGCTATATTTCATATGTTAAATGACTGTTTTATTTAAAGTTTGAATATAAAAGTTTAAAGTTTGAATATAAAAGTTTGAATATTTTGAATAAATAATTGTATACAATATTTCAATTAATTACACTTAAATTAAACCAAATATATTATAATCAATTAAAACTAGAGTAGATTTAGTCAATTTTAATCAAGAGACTAAGACTGAATCAAAATTTGCTGTCAAAATGAACACTGGTTTATAACTTTCAAATGCAAATTGTGTAACTGTTTTGGAACACACTAGCTTATAGATATCCTTAAAACTAACAATACAGATTCCAACATCTACAAAAAACGTAATTCATGTCATGGGACCCTAACCATCTTTTTTCTGCCTTTGCTTGTGAATAATCAGCAAACGCAGGTGGTTCAGGACGTGAAACTACAAACCGGCAGTCGGAGGAGTCGTCCGCCCCAAGTGCTGCTGCTGCTTCACTACCGGGCCAGTTTAAACAGCGGCCGCCTATGTATAATGCCAGCACTGCCAGTCCCACCGCGCCCACCTCACCCACCACGCCAACCAGCACACCCACCAACAATGGCCCGCCCCCTGCCGCCACAGCAGCACAGCCAGACATGCCCACACAGCCGCCGACCACTGCAGCCCAGCCTGCACCCACGCCAGCACCCCCACAGACACAACCCAAAAAGAACCTCTCGCTCACGGTAACCACGTCTCTGATTTCATTTATATCATGACAATGCTTGACTGGACTCTCCTGCTTTTTGTTTTTTTTATTGAGGGAAATGGTTTATCTTCTATCAAATATAATACATAAAAATTGAAATATTTATTGTAACATTTAATATACATTGTTTATGGTCACCAAGGCTGCAATTATTTAGTCAAACAGTTAAAAAAAAGGTGGTGTCTTGTGTTGACAGTTTCATTTTCAGCAGTCATTACTTGGTATTCGTTGTCACAGAATCCTCCAGATGTCATTTTAGCATGCCGTTTAATAGAAGCATTATTATTCCTTTAAAAATCTAATCCATATCTTTAAAATCATTTGAATGGTAGTGTATGGTACGGAAGTCCTAAGAGGTCATGCATTAAATTATTTTTTCTCTCTTGTTATGTCGTGATCACGACTTAATTATCTCATGATCTCGACATAACAAAAAGTTGCTTTCTCGTGATCACGACATAATTATCTCGTGATCTCGACATAACAACAAGTTGTTATGTCGTGATCACGACTTATTTTTTGTTTTTATTTATTTATGTATTTATTATTACTATTGTTGTTGTTAATAATAATATCTGGCCAATGTCTGGCCAGGGAGAGAATAGCCTAGCTGCAGACGCGCATTCTTGTAACATGTTAAAAGCGTTCAGAACAGCGATATGAGCGCACGATTAATGTACATTCATGATTATATTCATGTATAACTCTATATATCATTATTTGCAACAATATTCCCTTAACTGTTACCATTTTAAAGCAACTCTATATGGCGCACCTTTAAAGTAATTGTAATAAACTTGCGGAAAGGATTAAAGCAAAAGCAGGATCTTCATCATTCTTCATAATTTACCTAGACATGCAGCAACTTATGTTTGCGCCATATAGTACGGAGTTGCTTTAAAATGGTAACAGTTGAGGGAATATTATTGTAAATAATGGTATATAATCATATACATGAATATAATCATGAATTTACATTAAACACGGGCAACTGCGCTCAAAATACTATGGCTGTTCTGAACGCCTTTAACATTACACAAATGCGCATCTGCAGCTAGGCTATCCCTGGCCAGACATTGGCCAGATATTAATAATAATAATAATAATAATAATAATAATAATAATAATAATAATAATAATAATAATAATAATAA